>OZ018399.1:10018773-10250498 GCA_963969525.1 Ontholestes murinus | reverse complement strand
TGACAATTAAGAGTAATCATGTAAAAACTGCACTACTGTATTGATGACACATGAAAAGATCAAAACCGACTTGTAGCTATGATTTTCAGGGAAAAAAAATCGTTTATTGTGACTAAATAAATATTGTGTGTGACATTAACAAAGTGCAGTTTCTTGAAAGTTTCTGATTACAAAATGTATCATAAAGTATAGGCTTCCTTTGATCAATCAAATTATTAATATTGTTTAGTATTAAAAACATCATAATCATCAGTATTAACGTAAAAACTTCAATGTACTGGTGAGATATAAAAGGATGAAAAATATACAAGAAGCAGAAAATGAATTAACTTTTGAGTTGAGATTTTTGACATTCTTTATTTTTAACGATAAAAATACAAATAATAATTATTGTATTTTATTTTTAACTGCAATTTTAAAAACCTAACAATTCGTACTGTTGCTTTAATGTGTACTCAAGAGACATGAAAAGATCAAAACCAGCCTATAGATATTGATTGACAGGGAAATAATAATTCCTTATTTTTTGCCCAGTATCAAATACATCCTGGTTCTTAATGATAAACTATTTTAATTAATTTTTTGTTATTTATTGGTTTAATACTGTGATGCCAAAAAATCTAAAACAAACATGAATAATATAAATAAGATTTCACGAGAATTTTTGTAAGAATTTACTGCTTCGAGGTAGAAGTGGAATATCATCTAAGATCGATCTTAGATCTTAGAAGTGGAAGATCATCTAAGATCGATCTTCCACTTATATCCTGAAGCAGTAAATTCTTCTTCTTTAATATTTAAGCAATAAAGAAAACTCTTTGAGTAAATTAATATTTCATTCTAAATAAGTTCTTGCATAATTTTAGGTTATGTTGCAGATTTGTCACCGCGTAAAATTATTATGCAATTAATATAATTAAGAGGCGATTATATTTAGAGGGCGTCGCGTAACGCCGTGGGCATATATTTTTAGTTTATGCATGGTGGGTTAAGACGACTTATGTTGTTCTTCAAAGCCTTTAAATGCGACTAAAAATAATATCTTTGGATGCGAGTTGCGTATATATAACCGCGTTTATTAATAGTAATTAAGATTACCGCCGCTTTAAATATAGAGAAGACAGCGGGAAAAATCCACAGGCGAATAGTTTTGTTTTGATGAATCTGAATGGATTCCAAAATATTTACCGAAACGGCGACGTTGACTAATCGCGCGGATTCTTTGATTTCGAACTGGATGTTACACAATCGTAATGAGGATCATCAAAATTACAATAATAAATTATATACGCAGGAAGGACCACGTGGTCGATATCTAAAGACTACTACTACGTTCTATACTGATTGTGGAAATGTCTTGTATACAAGTTTGAAATTTGAAGCCTAAGCTTTTTACTGAAGGAAAAATTTATATGAAACAGTTGAAAAGGGGCATCTACATTATATCAATCAAATTGTATAATTAGATTATTGTTTTTTAATGGATGATTTTGCAGTTTTCCAATTATTAAACAAAAACATGACTGTTTAGAGTTTTACTTTATTAAACAATCGTGTTTTTGTTTAATATTGGAGTTTCGCCAAGTATCAGCCTTATCAATCCGATATTTTACAGGCTTGTTTTGATGAAAACAGGTTTATATATTCAACTATGTTGTTAAAGTTTATTCTAAAGAAATAATGTTAGTTCTTCTATTCAAGAAAAACTAACATAATTTCTTAATTATTTAACAATTTATACAAATATACAAATAATTAATAATTTAGATCACCTAAGCCAAAAATTTCAGCTGATCAACTATAGAGTTTAGCCATTTAGACAAAATTTTGGGCATTACTTATTACTAAACTCATTTTGATGAAACAAATCTTTAAACTTGACTTTTTGTTCCCAAATAATAATATTATAGGTTTGAGTGGAAGATCATTGGAAGGAAAAAGTCCTGAATGCTAAATTAAGACTGTTTAACTCTTAAATAAGGTTGCATCGATACTTTGGGAATTTGTGAGTTGGAGGTAACGATTTGTACTAACATCTGTTGATGCATCTAGAAGAATTGAAGAATTCAAATTTAAATTCTTCAATTCTTCTAGATGCATCAGCAGATGCCTAAGATTTTTACTGAAGGTTATGTATTAGGAGGTTGAAAAAATTTATATGAAACAGTTGAAAAGGGGCATCTACATTATGTCGATCTGATCGTTTAATTTTTGAATAAGGTTGAATCGACAATTTAGGTTTTATTTTGGAGCTAGTGACGATTACACGAACATCTCACGAACCTTAAAACATAGCTTGTGTTTTTGGAATTAAAATTAAGAGTGAACCTTGGTTAAGGCTTGATCATTATTATAATCTATAAAAAATCATACTGTTTGTTATATATTACAATATTTGACGAAACTATCTCAAAATTTTGAAGCCTAAGCCTTTTATTGAAGGCCATGTATTAGGAGGTTGGAAAAAATATATACACTTTAAGCTCTGAAATAAAAATAAAAAGAGAAGCTTTATATGAAACAGTTGAAAAAGGTCGTGTAAATTATGTCGATCTGGTCGTTTACCTTGTGGATAAAGTTGAATCGATAATCTGTGATTTTGGAAGTTAAAAGTAACGATCTTCATATAATCTTTAGAAAATTAGCTTGTGTTAGTGCAATCAAAAATAGGAATATGCTTTGACCAAAAATTACGATTGATCATCTTAACAAAAAAAAACTGGCTTTCTCAACATCATGGTAAAGAAAGGGTTTGAGTGGAAGGCCATATTTAATTGTGCTCCTTTTGTCCAAAATTTAATTTATGTTTCAATTTTTATTAATATGTTTATTATGTATTATTTAAGAAAGGAAACCAAACATAAATAAATAAATAAATATCTAAAATGTTTGAAGCATAAGCCTTTAATTGACGGTTGTGTATTAGAACGTTGTAAGAAATAGATGCTATAAGCTTTAAAATCAAAATAGGCAAAGCGAATTATGCCTTTCAGAAAATAATTTTTTGATTGAAGTTAGTTTAATGCATTAATATTTCAATATTAAAAAACACTGAAGACAAATATTGGATTTCATTGTTTAATCTTGAACGTTGCAATTTGTTTGATAAAATCAGGTAAATCTAGAAGGTATAAAAAGGCTTGAATAAATATAAATAAATGAAGGAGATGATTTTAAGGCAACTAATAGCCACAGAATTTTAGTTTAGTCTTAAAAAATCTGAAATTAATGATTTTAGGGTAAAATATAATTTCACGAGATAAATTATTATTGAATAATTGCTGTTATGCGTTAAATTTAATTATTAATTACACCATTACATCACGTAGTTAATTATTTACTCGTAATTTGCCATATTTATTAATATTAATGTTTGTATTATCTTAATGATTAATTACATAAATTGCTACTATTTATCAATTCTTGATTATTATTATGAATTATACATAAACATTCTAAAAGAAAAATAACACGTCCGTTATGTATTTGGATGAAACTATTTAAGCCTAAACTTTTCAGTGAATGTCATGCCAAAAATAAATATTAAAAGCTTTGGAATTACAATAGACAGAGAAAACTGTGCATTTTAGAAAATTAATTTTGGATTGTAGTCATTGGAATGTTCTATGTGTTAAATATCATTAGTGAATACTAAATATCAAATTTTAACCTATTCGTGTCTTTCTTTTTTATACAATGAAAAATTCCTTAGATAGATTTATGTATTTTATTTATTATTTTATTTAATCATTTGCCCTTCTACCTTTCGGTGTAGGGCGTTTTTATGCATTTATTGCAATATTTCGTGTTATAATATTACATTATTAAATTGCATTTGGTTAATTTGTTAAATTTTAAATTTTATATGTAAGTAACCTTAAGTAAACTTGTTTAGTAATAAATTAAGTTAATTAGTGAAGATGCGGGTTACACTAATTGTCGTGGGCAGAAAATAAAACTGTAATAACATTCAGATGTATTGTAAAGATATTCAGATAATTTTTTTTTAACAAATCCCACTCACTGATTTGCAAACATCCGTACGCATTTATTCACCGTAAGATTAGATTACCGTACATTCTTATCTTAATTATGATAAATAGAACCGTAGGTTGTGGTCCGTAGGTAAACTAGTTGGCCGCGGTGCGCCAAATTGTTACTCAAGTTGCTTTTTATAGGTCACTTTTATTTTATGGATATTGTTATCTGTCTATTCGCGAGGCGAATTATATAATGCGATTTTTGGTCGGCGTGTAATTTTGCAATAAATTTTTCTCCCGCCGCATTGAGGTTATGGCATTTTCGCGTATTTTGGGCCGTAGCCTGGAAGGCGCGGACGTTGAAGGTCAATCGGTCAATGGGTTATGGCGAGGTGGTAAAATGCTAGGACTTACCACTCATTGCCGAGTCGTCTAAGGCTGGAGCCTGGATGGGTTTGCCCGAAACACCGGGTTTAAAGTCGAGCACCAGGAGAGTCGGTTTGGTAAACCAGGTCCGCGAGCCGCGAGTCTGGATTGAGTAGTGGAAGTAGTGGACGCCGGCTTGGAGTAGTGCGCGGCAGTAGTCCTCTACGTCAGATCTCGCACATTTAAATTTAGACAACAGCGTGTGGCGGTTCGTTCGGTTTTATTAATACTCGATCGGAAAAGTGTGATACTGTATCCGATATCGACTGGCGACTGCTGTGGAGATAAATGAAATCCATTCAATCAACGAAACGGCGACGTCACAAGAAAGGTCACTATACACTAATAAGCTACTCACTATCTCTCACAACAAAACACCTATCTTATCATACTTAAGCCTAATGCGCCTGCTTGCAACTAGTCGCGTTAAGTAGTACACGCGGACCTCACGCCCAGCTAAAAATCCCAAATCCCAAAAACCTCAAACAATGCATCAATATTATTTATTGCGTTATGCAACGAAACCCACGTGATCCCCATTCATTGCCATGCGGGATTTATTGGAATATAATCCTTCGATAAGTAAAATTTATCGAACCGATTTATAATTCAGTATTAATATAAGCGCGATTAGTAATGCTATGAAAAGTATGAATACACCGATACGTCACTGTCAATTTTATCGATAACACGAATCAAAAACGCTCAATGCATTTCCATACCATTTACGCCGCTATTTTGCCGTGTCATGTTTAACAATTTTAAGTATGCTAGTTTTAGTTACTAGGCTAGGACATGCAATTGCATGGTTTACTGATCAACATGTGGAGTTAATCGTGTGAATCAAACATCGGCTACAAGTAATTAAACAAAACAACGCACGTTTACTAAATTAAATTCAATCAAATAATTATTTCTAAACATTAAAAACTAACAAGATAATAAAGGGAATATTCGCGATCGTTACTACGTGGTAATCCATACTTATACTAAATTGAAAAATTCACTATGTTTTAAGCACAAATATTTTGTTTAATTATTTGTGGATAAGACATAGTTAATTATTTAATTCAGTGTAAATAACAAGATATTTATGTGTATAATGATATATTTTGTATGTTCATTACCAAAAATTTGATATTGAATAATTATTTTCTTTAATTAATGTTCTTAATGTTCAACAGTGTCAACTGACCAAAAATCTCCATTAGAATAATTATTTTCGTAAATACACATTCAACAGTGTGATGCATAACAATTTATTAACCAAATTTTCATAACTAGTTCCATCAAAACTGCAAGGCAATTAAATTTGGCGAAGAAGTTTTCATTTTGTCAAATATTAGTGAACAATCGTTAAAGTGGGCTAGAAAATAGATCCAATTAAAAAATGCAATTATTTTGTGTTTTCTTTACATTTTACAACTAAAACCCTCGCTTATGTTTCACTGATTGTAGGGTGGATAGAGGCCACCCACCCACCCTACATATACATGATAACTTTAATTGCTAATCGTTGATGATTTTGCTGCTAAAAACAATAAAACCCTTTATGTAATAAAAAATAAAACAAAATCAAAATTTTAGTTTACATATAAATGACTTTCTATAGCCAATCTTATTTAATTTAAATTTGAAGTCTGTCCACCCATCATGCATCAAATTTTTACAAATTTACTCACTCAAAAATGTTATCTTTTTAATTTCATTTTTATTCAAAAAGTTTTGTAATTAATTTTATATGTATATGTAGGGTGGGTGGGTGGCCTCTATCCCACCCTCCAATCAGTAAAACATCATCAAAAATTATTTAAAAAATTTGTTTAAATAAATCTCTAACAATTGCAATTATTTTGTGTTTATTTACATTTTACAACTTTTAATTAAAACCCTCGCTTATGTTTTACTGATTGTTGGGTGGATAGAGGCCACCCACCCACCCTACATATACATGATAACTTTAATTGTTAATCGTTGATGATTTTGCTGCTAAAAACAATAAAACCCTTTATATAATAAAAAATAAAACAAAATCAAAATTTAAGTTTAAATATAAATGACTTTCTATAGCCAATCTTATCTAATTTAAATTTGAAGTCTGTCCACCCATCATGCATCATTTTTTTACAAATTTACTCACTCAAAAATTTCTTTTTAATTTCTTTTTTATTCAAAAAGTTTGGAATTCATTTTATTGGAAACCGCGAGGCGATAAAGAATTAAAGTTTATATGAATATGTAGGGTGGGTGGGTGCTCTCTATTCCACCCTTCAATTAGTAAAAGGTAATCAAAAATTATTTGGAAAAATTGTATGAATAAATCTCTAAAAATTGCAATTATTCTGTGTTTATTTATATTTTACTACTTTTAATTAAAACCCTCGCTTATGTTTTACTGATTGGAGGGTGGGATAGAGGCCACCCACCCGCCCTACATATACATGATAACTTTAATTGCTAATCGTTGATGATTTTGCTGCTAAAAAACAATAAAACCCTTTATGTAATAAAAAAATAAATCATAATCAAAATTTTAGTTTACATATACATGACTTTCTATAGTTAATCTTATCTAATTTAAACTTAATGTCTGTTCACCCATCATACATCGAATTTTTACAAATTTACTCACTCAAAAATTTTATCTTTTTAATTTCTTTTTTATTCAAGTTTTGTAATTAATTTCATTGGAACCCGCGAGACGATAAGGAATTGAAGTTTATATGTATATGTAGGGTGGGTGGGTGGCCTCTATCCCACCTTCCAATCAGCAAAACATTATCAAAAATTATTTGTAAAATTTGTATGAATAAATCTCTAAAAATTGTAATTATTTTGTGTTTATTTATATTTTACTACTTTTAATTAAAACCCTCGCTTATGTTCTACTGATTGGATGGTGGATAGAGGCCACCCACCCACCCTACATATACATGATAACTTTAATTGTTAATCGTTGATAATTTTGCTGCTAAAAACAATAAAACCCTTTATGTAATAAAAAAATAAAACAAAATCAAAATTTTAGTTTACATATAAATGACTCTCTATAACCAATCTTATCTAATTTAAATTTTATATCTGTCCACTCATCATGCATTGAATTTTTACAAATTTACTCACTCAAAAATGTTAACTTTTTAATTTCATTTATATTCAAAAAGTTTTGCAAGTAATTTATTTGTAAACCGCGAGACAATAGGAATTAAAGTTTTTATGTATATGTAGGGTGGGTGGGTGTCCGCTATCTCACCCTCCAGTCAGTAAAACATCAAAATTTATTGTCAAAAATGTATGAATAAATCTCTAAAAATTGCAATTATTCTGTGTTTATTTATATTTTACAACTTTTAACTAAAACCCTCACTTATGTTTTACTGATTGGAGGGTGGATAGAAGCCACCCACCCACCCTACATATACATAATAACTTTAATTGCTAATCGTTGATGATTTTGCTGCTAAAAACAATAAAAACCTTTATATAATAAAAAATAAAACAAAACCAAATTTTTAGTTTAAATATAAATTACTTTCTATAGCTAATCTTATCTAATTTAGATTTAAAGTTTGCCCACCTAGCATGCATCAACTTTTACAAATTTACTCACTCAAAAACATTATCTTTTTAATTTCTTTTTTATACAAAAAGTTTTGTAATTAATGTTATTGGAAACCGCGAGACGATAAGAAATTAAAGTTTATATGTATATGTAGGGTGGGTGGGTGGCCTCTATCCCACCCTCCAATCAGTAAAACATCATCAAAAATTATTTGAAAAATTTGTATGAATAAATCTCTAAAAATTGCAATTATTTTGTGTTTATTTATATTTAACACCTTTTAATTAAAACCCTCGCGTATGTTCTACTGATTGGAGGGTGGATAGAGGCCACCCACCCACCCTACATATACATGAAAACTTTAATTGTTAATCGTTGATGATTTTGCTGCTAAAAACAATGAAACCCTTTATGTAATAAAAAATAAAACAAAACCAAAATTTAAGCTTAAATATTAATGAGTTTCTATAGCTAATTTTATCTAATTTATATTTAAAGTATGCCCACCCATCATACATCAAATTTTTACAAATTTACTTAATCAAAAATTTTATCTTTTTAATTTCTTTTTTATTCAAAAAGTTTTGTTATTAATTTTATTGGAAACTGCGAGACGATAAGGAATTGAAGTTTATATGTATATGTAGGGTGGGTGGGTGGCCTCTATCCCACCCTCCAATCAGTAAAACATCATCAAAATTTATTTGAAAAATTTGTTTGAAGATATCTCTAAAAATTGCAATTATCTTGTGTTTGTTCACATTTTACAACTTTTAAAGAAAACCCTCGCTTATGTTCTACTGATTGGAGGGTGGATAGAGGCCACCCACCCACCCTACATATACATGATAACTTTAATTGCTAATCGTTGATGATTTTGCTGCTAAAAACAATAAAACCCTTTATGTAATAAAAAATAAAACAAAATCAAAATTTTAGTTTACATATAAATGACTTTCTATAGCCAATCTTATTTAATTTAAATTTGAAGTCTGTCCACCCATCATGCATCAAATTTTTACAAATTTACTCACTCAAAAATGTTATCTTTTTAATTTCATTTTTATTCAAAAAGTTTTGTAATTAATTTTATATGTATATGTAGGGTGGGTGGGTGGCCTCTATCCCACCCTCCAATCAGTAAAACATCATCAAAAATTATTTAAAAAATTTGTTTAAATAAATCTCTAACAATTGCAATTATTTTGTGTTTATTTACATTTTACAACTTTTAATTAAAACCCTCGCTTATGTTTTACTGATTGTAGGGTGGATAGAGGCCACCCACCCACCCTACATATACATGATAACTTTAATTGTTAATCGTTGATGATTTTGCTGCTAAAAACAATAAAACCCTTTATGTATAAAAAAATAAAACAAAATCAAAATTTAAATATAAATGACTTTCTATAGCTAATCTTATCTAATTTAAATTTGAAGTCTGTCCACCCATCATGCATCATTTTTTACAAATTTACTCACCCAAAAATTTATCTTTTTAATTTCTTTTCTATTCAAAAAGTTTTGTAATTATTTTTTTTTGGAAATCGCGAGGCGATAAGGAAATAAAGTTTATATGTATATGTGGGGTGGGTAGGTGGCCTATATCCCACCCTTCAATTAGTAAAACATCATCAAAAATTATTTGAAAAATTCGTATGGATAAATCTCAAAAATTGCAATTATTTTGTGTTTATTTATATTTAACAACTTTTAATTAAAACCTTCGCGTATGTTCTACTGATTGGAGGGTGGATAGAGGCCACCCACCCACCCTACATATACATGATAACTTTAATTACTAATCGTTGATGATTTTGCTGCTAAAAACAATAAAACCCTCTATGTATAAAAAAATAAAACAAAATTTAAATTTAAATATAAATTACTTTCTATAGCTTATCTTATCTAATTTAGATTTAAAGTCTGTCCACCCATCATGCATCGAAATTTTACAAAAGTACTCACTCAAAAATTTTATCTTTTTAATTTCTTTTTTATTCAAAAAGTTTGGAATTAATTTTATTGGAAACCGCGAGGCGATAAGGAATTAAAGTTTATATGTATATGTGGGGTGGGTGGGTGGCCTCTATCACACCCCCCAATCAGTAAAACATCATCAAAAATTATTTAAAAAATTTGTATGAATAAATCTCTAAAAATTGCAATTATTCTGTGTTTATTTATATGTTACAACTTTTAAAGAAAACCCTCGCTTATGTTTTACTGATTGGAGGGTGGATAGAGGCCACCCACCCACCCTACATACACATGATAACTTTAATTACTAATCGTTGATGATTTTGCTGCTAAAAACAATAAAACCCTTTATGTAATAAAAACTGAAACAATATCAAAATTTAAGTTTAAATATAAATGACTTTCTATAGCTAATCTTATCTAATTTAGATTTAAAGTCTGTCCACCCACCATGCATCAAATGTTTACAAATTTACTCACTGAAAAATTTTATTATTTTAATTTCTTTTTTATTCAAAAAGTTTTGCAATTAATTTTATTGGAAACCGCGAGGCGATAAGGATTTAAAGTTAATATGTATATGTAGGGTGGGTGGGTGGCCTCTATCCCACCCTTCAATCAGTAAAACATCATCAAGAATTATTTGAAAAATGTGTTTAAATAAATCTCTAACAATTGCAATTATTTTGTGTTTATTTACATTTTACAACTTTTAATTAAAACCCTCGCTTATGTCTTACTGATTGTAGGGTGGATAGAGGCCACCCACCCACCCTACATATACATGATAACTTTAATTGCTAATCGTTGATGATTTTGCTGCTAAAAACAATAAAACTTTCTATGTATAAAAAAATAACACAAAATCAAAATTTAAATTTAAATATAAATGACTTTCTATAGCTAATGTTATCTAATTTAGATTTAAAGTCTGTCCACCCATCATGCATCGAATTTTTACAAAAGTACTCACTCAAAAATTTTATCTTTTTAATTTCTTTTTTATTCAAAAAGTTTGGAATTAATTTTATTGGAAACCGCGAGGCGATAAGGATTTAAAGTTAATATGTATATGTGGGGTTGGTGGGTGGCCTCTATCCCACCCTCCAATCAGTAAAACATCATCAAAAATTATTTGAAAAATTTGTTTAAATAAATCTCAAACAATTGCAATTATTTTGTGTTTATTTACATTTTACAACTTTCAATTAAAACCCTCGCTTATGTTTTACTGGTTGGAGGGTGGATAGAGGCCACCCACCCACCCTACATATAAATGATAACTTCAATTGCTAATCGTTGATGATTTTGTTGCTAAAAAATAAAACCCTTTATTTAATAAAAAATTAAACAAAATCAAAATTTAAGTTTAATATAAATGACTTTCCATAGCTAATTTTATCTAATTTAGATTTGAAGTCTGTCCACCCATCAAATTTTTACAAATTTATTCACTCAAAAACTGTATTTTTTAATTTCTGTTCTACTAAAAAATTTTGTAATTAATTTTATTGGAAACCGCGAGGCGATAAGGAATTAAAGTTTATATGTATATGTAGGGTGGGTGGGTGGCCTCTATTCCACCCTCCAGTCAGTAAAACATCATCAAAATTTATTGTCAAAAATGTATGAATAAATCTCTAAAAATTGCAATTATTCTCTGTTTATTTATATTTTACAACTTTTAAAGAAAACCCTCGCTTATGTTTTACTGATTGGAGGGTGGATAGAGGCCACCCACCCACCCTACATATACATGATAACTTTAATTGCTAATCGTTGATGATTTTGCTGCTAAAAACAATAAAACCCTCTATGTATAAAAAATAAAACAAAATCAAAATTTAAGTTTAAATATAAATGACTTTCTATAGCTAATCTTATCTAATTTAGATTTAGAGTCTGTCCACGCATCATGCATCAAATTTTTACTAATTTACTCACTCGAAAATTTGACCTTTTAATTTCTTTTTTATTCAAAAAGTTTTGCAATTAATTTTATTGGAAACCGCGAGACAATAAGGAATTAAAGTTTATATGTATATGTAGGGTAGGTGGGTGGCCTCTATTCTACCCTCCAATCAGTAAAACATAATCAAAAATTATTTGGAAAAATTGTATGAATAAATCTCTAAAAATTGCAATAATTTTGCGTTTATTTATATTTTACTACTTTTAATTAAAACCCTCGCTTATGTTCTACTGATTGAAGGGTGAATAGAGGCCACCCGCCCACCCTACATATACATAATAACTTTAATTACTAATCGTTGATGATTTTGCTGCTAAAAACAATAAAACTCTTTATGTAATAAAAAATAAAACAAAATCAAAATTTTAGTTTAAATATAAATTACTTTCTATAGCTAATCTTATCTAATTTAAATTTAAAGTCTGTCCACCCATCATGCATCAAATATTTACAAATTTACTCACTCAAAAATTTTAATTTTTTTATTCAAAAAGTTTTGTAATTAATTTTATTGGAAACCATGAGGCGATAAGGAATTAAAGTTTATATGTATATGTAGGGTGGGTGGGTGGCCTCTATCCCACCCCCATTCAGTAAAACATCATCAAAAATTATTTGAAAAATTTGTATGAATAAATCTCTAAAAATTGCAATTATTTCGTGTTTATTTATGTTTTACTATTTTTAATTAAAACCCTCGCTTATGTTTTACTGATTGGAGGGTGGATAGAGGCCACCCACCCACCCTACATGTACATGATAACTTTAATTACTAATCGTTGATGATTTTGCTACTAAAAACAATAAAACCATTTATGTAATAAACAAAATTAAAATTTTGGTTTAAATATAATTAACTTTCTATGGCCAATCTTATCTAATTTAGATTTAAAGTCAGCCCACCCATCAAGAATGAAATTTTTACTAATTTTCTTACTGAAAAATTTTACCTTTTTAATTTATATTTTATTCAAAAAGGCTTTGTAATTTATTTTCTTGGAAACCGCGAGGCGATAAGGAATTAAAGTTTATACGTATATGTAGGGTGGGTGGGTGGCCTCTATCCTATAAAAAGGTGTCCTTTTTTCGAAAATAATATGTGGAGAAACCACACGTGATGATGTTACGTTTACTAATGACATACATCGTTAATAGCCTCGCTAATAACAGGAGCGGAAGTTGTAAGGTCATCACGGTCTGCAGGAAACCAACTCAAATGAATGCAAAAAATAAATAAAACGAGCGATTATTTACCAATATTATACTCATAATAGGTTATTTAAGCTGAACTGCAAGTTGTTATTTACGCATGTCTGGTCTGTACGAGGGGTGCCCAAAAATAAACGAAATTTCTTTTGTAAAAAAACATTTAAACACTAAACTATTGGTACACACCTTGCTAATTTCAAAACCTGTGGGAAATGGTCACACTGTAAACATTTGTTTATTAGTTTCGTCAGTGGTAGAATGATTAGGTCTATTATACTCTTAATCATTTGTATACTCAAATTATATACATCCTTGCTATGTGTCTGAGCCAATTTCTGAATAACATCTCTCACTCGCGCAATATAAGTAGAAGCTGTTGTGTATTGTTTCTTGCGGAAGAGAATTAATCAGTACCTCTATTGGAGTTTGCGTGCTATCCGGCAGGCTATTGATTATATTGGTAGCTACATTGGAAAGATATAAATTGAAGTCTTCTGCCGAGATTGAACTGGACTTTGTGGAAGAATTCCATGTTTTTTTGACTTGATCACTTGCCATATTGCTCGGTTTTGATTTGATGATGATTTTATAAAGCGATCGTGGGCAAGCTCTTGTTCCCTTTCGATAGATTTTTTGTATATTTTTTTAATTGAATTGAATTGCATGAACTCTTTAAATCATTAGAGTAGCGCTTTCTTAATTCTTCCTTGAGAAACTCTAGTCGACTTCTGAGCGTCTTAAGTTCCGGAGTAAACCACTTTATTTGTTTCTTACCTAGTTTAGGTATTATTTTCTCTGGGTACGGTATTTCGCTATACGATGTTAAAATTTTTATTAGATTTCAAAATCCATCTCCTATCATTTTTACACTGTATGCATACTCATAGAACTGCCAGAGATTTCATATTAATCACTGTCGG
This sequence comes from Ontholestes murinus, assembly GCA_963969525.1. Taxonomy (NCBI): domain Eukaryota; kingdom Metazoa; phylum Arthropoda; class Insecta; order Coleoptera; family Staphylinidae; genus Ontholestes; species Ontholestes murinus. The sequence goes on along the minus strand of OZ018399.1, from coordinate 10,236,446 downwards.
GTAACGCTGGCCTCAGGAGGGTTCAAAAACACCCTCTAGCGGCACAGCCGGGTACTATAAGCACAATTTGCGCAGAATTGCGATTACAATTAATTCTTGGTCGCACCTCGCATTTGTTAATTTTGGAAAACTTCTAAAACTGACATTCTAAATTTGAATCAGAAGCAAGGAGAGTTTGATTGCCGCTACTATTTAGTCACATTAATAGAACGTGTTGTTTATTTTAAAAAAACAACACACACACACAGATAAAAGCATTACTCTAGATGCTATAGTTTTTAAAGGCAAAAGTTATTTTTTTTTTACTTCTATAAATGTATGTTTATATTTTTACCATGGGCATTAATTAATTGCAGACCTAAATGCCAATTTAGTAAATTCAGAAATGGAATTGAAATAAATACTTACGATTCTTCATGCTAATTATAGGCGCGCTGTTCAGACATCCTTCAGCCTGCCCCATTGTGAATGGAATTTTTAGAAAACTCTGCAACAAATAATTTAATTATAAATGGTATATTTCTTATTATACATCCAATAATCAAGTTCATTAATTATGACAACAACAAATGAGATATATTGATGGATGGCTATTGGCTCCAGTTAGCGTTAGAGTATCGACTCAATTAGGGAAATCAATTCAATATTTGGATAATAGATGTCTCTATCCTAGCGGAGAATAATATTTAATCAACTGCACTGATGAGTACTTATAGCTCGATACCGGTCTGAAGCTATTGTTAATGAGGAACACTTGGTTCTATTGTAAATTTAGTTAATGATGTTCTCTTGAAAATTCATTTCTACGCATTGAATTAATTTTTGAATCAAAACCACTCTTTCTAAATAATTTACTACATTATTTAGAAAGAGTGGTTTTGATTCAGAAATTAATTCAATGGGTGGAAAATGTGATTTTGATTCAGGAAAAATTCTAGGTGTGAATAATGTTTTGAATACTCTACTCTTTCTAAATAAATAAATATTGTTTAGAAATAGTGGTTTTGATTCAGTAAATAATTGATAGTGTGAAAATTGAAGTAATTATTTAGATTTGGTTGTATTAAAAATAGTAACACAATATTTTAATTCAAAGCCATTATTTCATTTTTGCGCATTATATTTGCATGCCGTGTTTATCAATCTTTCTACCTACGCGAAGTAAGTCGCTTTGCTATAAATATACCGTATTGTTTCGTATCACAATTTATATTGTTTAAGGTGTTACAAAGGTCTGAGTAAGTGTTGAACATTATTTTATTTATAATAACATTTTAATAAGTATATGCTTATTATTGATTATTATATTTTTTAGTTTTAATTTTTATAATTTAAGCAAGTTTATTATTTAATTTTACACCTTTTTTGGTGCAAGGCTTTAAATATTAATCTTATGATATCATTAAACTCACTGTTTTTAATGGAACCAACTCATTAATATTACAACTATACTTTAGTTGTAATATTATTAATATTTCCATGTGTAAAAAATAAATACCGAAATGATTGATAAGGCACGTTGTCTAAAATTCATTAAACGTCACGTTCTGGTGTGCAAGCAAATAAATACAGTCTTCCTAAAATCCTTGATGTAAGTGGTGTGCTCTTGAAGGTGAATATATTTTCTGTAAGTCAGCTCAGAATCAAACGTCGCTTTTCGTCTATTAAACATATTCTTACATATTTTTTTGTTAAGTGGTATTGCAGTAGTTCTTAGTATTGGGCCAATGCCAACCGTCAATCGACCTAGTGGTCTTTCAGTTGTGTGGGTTTATCTGGAGCTCGTCGTGACGCTAGTCGATAGCTGGTTAGGATGTAGTACTGCTTGCCAACTTTTTTCCGTCGCAATGCTCTTTGTATTAAAAATACTTGATGTTTGCAAAAAAATAAGTCCTTAATGTTGCCCACACAATTTCAGAAAATATTAAATCCCAATAGCAAGAGAAAACTTTCAAAAATTCTATATAACATTAAATAGCCATTAGTATACAAGATAACTAAGCAATTAAATTTTTCTTAAAACAAATAATTAACCAAATTGAAGAACAACAGTTGTTTAAACATTTATAAAAACTACCGTTCAAAACACAAGTATGCACTTAGCCAATTACGTGAAACCAGTAGGTAAACTCGGCGGGAATTACTTCTGCCCGTGCATATTACTGTCTCTGAATAATTAATTAAGATATCAAGGTACCTTTTTCAATAAGACATTTCAGGATAATAGAATATCGATCCCGTTTCGAGCAATTGTACATTATTAATGCCTCCTGAATTATAAATCTAAGCGATAAGGAGTAATTACACCGGCGTTTCCTATCGAATTTGTGTTTTAATAGGTGTTTAAATGCATTCGCTTCTTTATAATTTGTACGTTTTTTCTTTCGCTGTAATTTAAATTAAATTCCTTTATTATTCTGTGCACAGTATTATTTGATATTTCTTTTACGATCAAACGATAAATAAAAAAAAATAGTATACAGGGTTATCAATAATATTCAATAGATGTCGCTAGATAAGTACATGCGCACTCGCAGTTTTTGGTGCTTTGTGTTAATTTTTTTCTTACTTTTTTGCTGTATTAAGAATAACAAACATGTTATTTTTCTCTTATTCTTTATTCTGTTTGATATCCTTACTACCAAGACATGAATACGTTAACGAACGTCCTAAAAAGTTCAAGACGCCTTCCTTTTTCAATTCAGTCTTTCTTAATTGCAGTTATCTTTTTAATTACTTTAACAATTCCTCTAATTTTAACCTTGAATGTTTCTAATATGATAGATTATTTTATTACAATATTCTTAAACCATGTGGTTTAAATATTATTTTTTACAACTTACTTTACTTATCCTTGATAATTATTTATTACAAACTATTAAGGTGAAATCTACTGCCTTGTAAAACTTTATAGTGAAACTCCGTTTCTTTGTCTTAAACTGCGCTACTTTAATGAGATCTAAAATAGATTACTTCAGTAACTCTTTGCAGTACTTTTAAAAATGTCAAAGTCTCTGGTTTAAATTAATGAAAGATAAGTTCAGTATTTCTTTTCAAAAAACTTTAGAAAATAGCTTAAAAAGTTAAGAATTCCCAAGCTAAAGATCTACTTTACAAATTTTGAAAAAACAATTGCCATTTTTTTCTAAAAATGAAATAACCGTTACAACTTAAACTAAGAAAATGAAAAAATGGTTCCAACAATTTTAAATTATGTAGAAAATCATCCCAGATAGTAAATAACTTTGAAGCCTCAGAATACACAAGCTAAACATCCACTTTACAAATTTTGATATAAACAATTGCCATCTTAAATCTAAAAATCAATTAATAAGTTTTATAATGTGAAGCAAAAAATGAAAAGTGCATTCAGCGATTTGAAATTATGTTGAAAACAAATCCAAATAGGAAATAGCTTCAAACGCTCTAAATACACAAGCTTAAGACCTACTTACCTAATTTTTGGTCAAAACCATTGCCATATTTTGTCTAAAATTCAAACTTCAAACAAGAAAATGAAAATGAAATGAAATAATGCTTTCAACGATTTAAATTGTGTAGAATACCAATTCAAATATAAAATAGCTTTAAAAGCTGAGAATACCCAAGCTAAAGATCCACTTTATAAATTTTGATAAAACAAATGCTACATTTCATCTAAAACAATCATAATTTTAACAAAGAAAATAAAAACAAGCATACGACTTCTAATTATGTAGAAAAACAATCCGACTAGTTTTAAAAAGCTCGGAATAAGCAAGCTAACCACATTTTATCTAGAAATCAAGTAACAACCATCACAACTATTAGCAAAAAAATGAAAAAAATCATTTAACGATTTAAAGTAATGTAGAAAACTAATCTAAATAGGAAATAGTTTTAGAAGTTCAGAATACAAAGCTAAAGGTCCACTTTTAAAATTTTGATATAAACAATTGCCACCTTTTGTCTAAAAATCAAGTAACAACTTTTATTGAACCAAGAGAATAAAAAGTTCATTCAACGATTTTATAATGTTTTAAAAACAAATCCAAATATGACATAGCTTCAAACGCTATAAGAACACAAGCAAAACCTACTTGAGAAATTTTTGGTCAAAACCATTGCCATATTTTGTCTAAAAATCAAGCAAGATGCATTATAACTTCAACCAAGAAAATGAAAAAATGCGTTCAACGATTTCAATTATGCAGAATACCAATCCAAACATAAAATAGCTTTAAAAGCTGAAAATACGCAAGCAAGAGATTCACTTTACAAATTTTAGTAAAAACAAATGGTATATTTCGTCTAAACATCAAGTAGCAACCATCATAACTTCAAGAAAATGAAAACATGCATTCAACGATTTCAAATTATGTAGAAAACAAATCCAAATAGGAAATAGCTTCGAACGCTCTAAATTCACAAGCTTGAGACCTACTTAAAAAATGTTTGGTCAAAACCATTGCCATATGTTGTCTAAAAATCAAGCATCTATCATCATAACTTCAACCAAGAAAATGAAAAAATGCGTTCAACGATTTAAATTATGTAGAATACTAATCCAAGCAGAAAATAGCTTTAAAAGCTCAGAATACGCAAGCTAAAGATTTACTTTACAAATTTTGCAAAAAACAAATGCTACTTTTCATCTAAAAATCAAGCAACAATCATAATTTCAACAAAGAAAATAAAAACAAGCATACGACTTCAAATTATGCAGAAAAACAATCCGAATAGCCTTAAAAAGCTCGGAATAAGCAAGCCAAGGATTTACTTTACAATTTTTGATCAAAACAATTGCCATACTTTATCTAGAAATCAAGTAACAACCATGACTCTCAGCAAGAAAATGAAAAAAATGCATTTAACAATTTAAAATAATGTAAAAAATAATCCAATAAGGAAATAGTTTAAAAAATTCTGAATACGCAACTTAAAGATCTATTTGTAAAATTTTGATATGATAACATCAAGTAACAATTTTTTGAGCCAAGAAAATGAAAAGTTCATTCACCGATTTTAAATTACGTTGAAAATAAATCCAAAGAGGAAATAGCTTCAAATGCTCTAAAAATACAAGCTTAAGACCTACTTAAGAAATTTTTGGTTAAAACCATTGCCATATTTTGTCTAAAAATCAAGCATCAAAAATCATAACCTCAACCAAGATAATAAAAATATACGTTCATTGATTTAACATATGCAGAATACCAATCCAAAGAAAAAATGGCTTTAAAAGCTCAGAGTACGGAAGCTAAAGATTCACATTACAAATTTTGATAAAAAAACAAATACTATATTTCGTCCAAAAATCATAAAAGCTCGAAATAAGCAAGCCAAAGACTTTCTTTACAATTTTTGATCAAAACAATTGCCATATTTTATCTAGAAATCAAGTAACAACCATCACAACTTTTAGCAAGAAAATGAAAAAATGCATTTAGCGATTTAAAATAATGTAGAAAAATAATCCAAATTAAAAGTAGTTTTAAAAGTTCAGAATACGCAAAGATCCACTTTTAAAATTTTGATAGAAACAATAGCCATCTTATGTCTAAAAATCAAGTAATAACTTTTTTAACGTGAAGCAAAAAATGGAAAGTGTGTTCAGCGATTTAAAATTATGTTGAAAACAAATTCAAATAGAAAATAGCTTCAAACGCTCTAAATACGAAAGCTAAAGACTTACTTTACTAATCAAAAAAAACAAATGCTATATTTTATCTAAAAATTAAGCAACAATCAAAATTTCAACCAAAAAAAATGAAAACAAGCATTCATCGACTTCAAATAATGTAGAAAAACAATCTGAATAGTTTTAAAAGCTCGAAATAAGCTATCCAAAGACTTACTTTAGAAGTTTTGATTAAAACAAGTGCCATATTTTTTCTAGAAATCAAGTAACAACAATCCGCAGGAAAAAGAAACAAAATGCATTCAACTATTTAAAACTGTGAAGAAATGCAATGCAAGTAGTAAATAACTTTAAAAGCTGTAAATCGAATAAATTAAATTAAGTCAAATCAAATTAAAATTAAATTAAATTACCATCATCTGCAAATATGATACACTGGCTATTATTTATAACGGAAACAATATTGTTGATAAAAATTAGAAACAGTAGTAGACCCTTGAGGAACCCCAGAAGTTACGTTGATAATCTTTGACAGTTTTCCATTTATATTATCACATTGGACCCGCTCTCCTAAATTACTACTAAATCAACTGACAGCAACTGTTCCAAAACCAAAAGCAGATAGCTTAGCGAGTTCCATGGTGGACGCGATCAAAAGCCTTATAAAAGTCAGTGTAAATGGTGTCGACCACCAAACCTTTCTCTAAGGCATCTAGAATTATTGTTTTAAATAATAAAAGATTTGTAACTGTTCACCGATCAGCACTAAAGCCATGTTGTTGGTCAACAGCAAGATTTTTACAGACCCACTTTAGCTGATTCGCAACAATCTTGTCTAATAGTTTGGGAACAGATGACTAAATCATTATACCACGGTAATTCCTTCTTATTGCTAACTAATGAGATCAATAGTAGCAATCGCAGACAGGTTAAGAGTATTGGAAAATCCAATAAGATGCCTCTCGAATTAGTATAAAGACCAATTATATCCAAATTTATGTTATTTCATAAAGAGGTGATGATTTTGACAACGAATTTTTCTTTTGTAGTTAAAGAAACTCTACATATAAGGGTGAATGGATGGTTTCTATTTTACAGTGCAAGCTATAAAATATAGTCAAGGATTTTTCAAGAGATAATCTTGAAGAACTATGGAACAGATTTAAGCAAAAAAGTTGAACATAACCTTATAACAGCGGTTGGTGTAATAAAAAAAACAATACCGGGTGTTTCTAAATGAATATCGGGGTTGTAGAGCACTAAGATAGGAAGTACCAGTTACAGTTGCTTTTCCAAACAAAAAAGCCTATAAACTCTGCAAAAAAAAATTGAAAAATCATTAACTTTAATTAGAAGAAAAGCAGACTTTGAAGTATCAAAAGATAGAGATGCACAAAACGCTTTATTTAGAAGAAAAGCTTAAAAAATTCTGGCTCACATTTTAACAATAAAAATTAACAGTGACACGCCGAACAATAACAAAGGCACAAATGGTGGTTAGTGGAGAAGGGCCTTGTTTAAAGGATGACGGTAACTGACCATCTAATTACGGAGCTAAAAGATCAGACTCCAAAATTTTTGGATACTTATAGAAACAAAGAAGTGATAGACGACTCGAATCATTCTAGAAAGAATCTCTAATTTGGGCATTGTCTCCGTTCCAAATTCCTTCGGATTCATTCGACAAAATGATGCGTGGATCGAAAAAGTTTCTACTTCAAAAAAATACGAAACCGTCTCCTACAATTTTGCTAATACACTCACAATGCGAAAGCAAGTAAAAATATATTTTGAACAAAAACAGTATTGAAAGATAAAGTTACACCAAACGCCTTCATAATTGTTTTTTTTTTCAGTGCTTTATTAATTAAGCCTTCATAATTGATAATCGAAATTAGTGATTAATGATCAAAGTAACATAACTTTATAAATCATTGGAATTATTTTGAAGAAAAGCGTAGACTCTAATAAAAGATTTGAAGAATATTTATTTGTGTCGAAACATAAAGTGACACCAAACGCTTTTAAAATTGATAATCAAAATTAGTGCTTTTTGACCAAAGTAACATAAGCTTAGGAAGCACTGTTTAGAAAAAAACCTTAAGACCAGACATTAATAAAAGATTGAATAAAATTTACTGACTGTAGAACTTTAAAGAAAATATGTATTAGATAAGAGTCTAGAGTGTAGAAAATATAATGTATTATATAAGAATCATTAGCTTTGTTTAGGAGAAAAGCTCAAAAAACTACTGTACAAACTTTGATAAAGGATTTAAACAAAATTTACAGTATCTTATTATAAAATTTTTGGCCAGTGTAAGCACTGTTTAGAAAAGACCAGGCATTAACAAAAGATTTGAACCAAATTTACTGACTAAAGAAATTTTAAGAAAAATATAATGTATTATATAATTGTCATTGATTTTATTTAGAAGAAAAGCCCAAAAAACTACTGTACAAAATTTGATAAAAATTTAAACAAAATTTACAGTGTCGAAATATAAAATTTTTGGCCAGTGTAATGTAAGCTTGGTAGACATCAGATTGGTTTAAAAAAAGTCTTTCAAAACTATGACAAAGACTTTAAAAAGGATGTATGCTTTATTTATAAAAAAAAGCTCAAAAAACTACTGTACAAACTTTGATAAAGAATTTGAACAAAATTTACAGTGTCGAAATATAAAATTTTTGGCCGGTGTAAAAGTCTTTAAGAATTTGTAAAGGGTGTAGGTACAATCAAAATTAATGCATTTTGGCCAGAGGACGTAAGTTTGGAAATCATAAGTCATCAAGAATCATAGTTTGGTGAGGCTATTATACATATTTTACCTTTTACCTTCTGGCTACAGATTTTCATAACTTTTGCAAATGGACTTCTTTTTTTGAACTTCTGTTTCATATCTGTATATCTTTGAAATGTATGCTGCTTATGTTTTTCTGGAAATATTGCTACAACAATCAATTTATGTTTTTCTAACAAAACTTCTAAAAGTAAAAATACAACAATAACATTAATGGCAATTATAAATATGTTTTTATTTGGCTTCTCATCGAGTAACTTATAGAACTCACGGAAATTTATCAAATTTTTACAATGTTTTCTTTCCTTTTTCCTTTGCTTGCCAAATGCTGCATGTTACTTTATCATAAGATTTCACTAGTAATTCTTCCTCGGAGTATTATTTTGTCTTTAAAAAATGGCTTTCCAAAAGTTAATGTATCGGGGCGACGGCGCAATCATGTATAACACCCTTTCACCCCTTAGTGTCGTGGTGATATATAACGCAACACGAAAGTCACAAAGTGTTAAATTCAACGGGCCGAGAAAGTTTGCTAGCTTTAAACTTTTAGCTTTCCACATAATTTTTAGACGGACGAGGAATTGTTGAATCGATAATGTTTGTTACAGGGTGTGCAAACTTTAATATTTTATAGTCTAATATTTCGTATATATTGAAGTTTTATGAAATACCAAAAAAAAAATGTTTTAATGAAAGTTGTTCAATGTTTTATTATCTCATTCATCTTATGTTGAAAATTTAAGAAAAAAACAAAAAACGGCTTCGAGTAAACACCACTTCTCGTTTGCGAAATTACTCCAAAAGCTTTTTTTATTCTCCTCCCTCCGATTGGTGAAATTCATTTTTTTTATTTTTTGCAAAAATAAAACATTAAGTTTAAATTTTAAAATTATAAATCAAGTTTAAAGTTTGAGTCTAAAATCTCTTGCAGATTTTGACTTCAACATTTTGTATCTTGTATTTCTTGAAAACAAAGGAAAGACGAAAATTTTTATTTAATCAAAGTTGTTCAATTTTTTTATTATCTCTATCTTGTGTTTAAAAAAAAAATTTCTAAAATTTTTCGTATTTGTGGAGGAAAATCTAAAGAAAAAACAAAAACGGCTTCGAGTAAGCCTCACTTCTCGTGGGCGAAATTACTCCAAAACCTTTTTTTATTCCCTTCCGATCGGTGATATTCATTTTTTTGAGATTTTTTGCAAAATTAAAACATTAAGTTTAAATTTAAAAATTATAAATCAAGTTTAAAGTTTGGGTCTAAAATCTCTAGCGGATTTTGACTTTTTGTATCTTGTATTTCTTGAAAAACATTTTCTAAAAAATTTCGTATTTGTGGAGGAAAATCAAAAGAAAAAAAACAAAAAATGCTTGGAGTAAACACTAACTTCCCGTGGGCGAAATTACTCCAAAAACTTTTCAGAACATTCAACAGATAATAATGCCTAAAAAGACTGATAGCCAAGAAGAGGACTATTATAATTATAGATTGTAGTACTATCCTCAATAAAGATGTTCTCTCTCTCTAACTCTCTAATACCTAAAGTTTATAATTTGGGCTTAAAATCTCTACCGGTTTTTGGGATACACACACACAGGCAAAAAATTTTTTTTGAAAATTTTTAAACTAAATTCCATGGTCTTCTAAACGGATATTCCCATACTTTGTAGAGGAAAAGTAAAAATATGAATCTTCTTTTCTTCCTTAATAGGTTGTAACAATAACTAGGCTTGTTTAAGAGTGTATCAAGGGAAAATTGTCTTTCTTGAGATTCGTTATTGGAAAAAATGTTTTTTCATCTATAGATGGGATTTTTATTCTTGCTTGAACAACATTGTCACCCTGGTGTTTTTCATTTTCCAAATTTGACCAAAACCTACTGCAAACTTTTTCAGAAGCAAATCTTTCTATACGAGCTGTCAAAATATATACAGATCAAAATACGATTGGAAAAAAACGAAATTAGTTTCCGAACAAACCAATACAATGAATACCTTCGTGTATGCAACCGTTGTAGCAAGTGTGCATACGAATAAATGTTAGCACGTAGTGATATAAAATATGCATCGTCCGATAATATGCAAAAGCCGACGGGGAAACATTGGAAGTAACGATTTAGATGATTGCAGCGCGCCGAGCCGAGTCAGAGCCTGCTCGGTGAAAATGGAAATTTTTTTAATTTCTCGGAAACGGTAAATCGCCGCGTGATCGAACTTTCAATTTCTCGATCAGGGGTCAAATGCGCTGCTCCTTTGTTTTTTTTTTTTTTGTGTTAGTCGCCTTACCGCCGGCGTAATGTCGTACAGAGAAATGCCGCGTTAGTTTCGTGCGAAACGTCCAATTGTACGCTTTCCCGATAAGTTTCGTCGAATAGGTATTGGTTAAACGGTGAAAAATGGTGTTCAAAACAGTCGAAAATCGAAATCGTAATTATGCCGGCGAAATTAAATTTGTTGGCCAAAAAATATAAAAAAACATTTGGATATGTGCCAAAACCTAGTTTGTTAATTTTTGGAAAGGAAAACAATTGTGTTGTGTTTTATAGTGATGTGTGTGTATTATCAAAAATGTGAACTAATTATAAGTTAAATTTGACTGCAGACGGACGATATTTTGTAAGTATATATTTTAAAATTGATGACTCTAGTTAGTATATTTATTAAACAGGGCACTACTAGAATTGGAATCTAGGTTGAATTTTTACTTAATCTTTTAATCAACTTTTATTATCAATAAATTATGATTGTTATTGGATTTCTAGTCTTGTCAAAAATGTTTTAAAAAAATACATCGAAAAAGTTCTTAGCCTTTTACTATTTATTTATTTATTTACTACTCCTGCAATTAAATTGAATCGAAATAAATATATACGTACACCTAGTGCAATAATTATGAATTATGATTATTCCTAATCATCTCCAGCTTTTTATGATCATTTAAACTATCATCTTAAGTAAGATTAATTTCGTGAATTCCACAAGAAGTTTAATCATATGCAACAACGTAACGGATTCTTAGTTGATATTTAGAGAATAAATTTTTATTCGATTATACCTAGAAAGTAACTACTCATCAAACTGACCTCTTTAGATTTATCAGATGCAAATATTTAAAGGATACATTTTTCCCAAATTATTTCGAGAAAGTGATTCCTCATCAAATCGACCTCTTTAGATTTTTATGATGCAGATATTTAAAGGATACGTGTTTATCAGATTAATCCAAGAAAGTGACTCCTCATTAAATTAACGCAGATATTTTGAAAAATTTTTTAGACTATTCCAAGTATCCAAAAATATCTCCTCATCAAATTGACCTCTGTAGATTTTTGTGATATTATTTGATATATATTTTTCTCAAATTATTTCAAGAAATTAATTCTTCATCAAATCTACTTCTTTAGGTTTTTATGATGCTAATATTTAAAGAATGCAGATTTATCAGATTAATCCAAGAAAATAACTCCTCATTAAATTGGCCTCTTTAAATTTTCAATATATCAATTTTAATTAAATTATTCCAAGAAGATAACTCCTCATCAAATTGACCTCTTTAGATTCAGATCTTATACATATTACCTTTCTAATTATTATAATATGCCCAAAAATACACTTCAGCTAACTCTACTGCGTGCTAAAATTTACGTTTAACCTGACTTAAAAAGGAATTCAACGTATCGGCACAAACGCAATAATAAAGTGGTTTTCCTTTACTCATTTGCTCATTAACAATAGTGATAATTATTTCCTGGGAATAAAATATCCATTGTTTTAATAGAAGAAAATGATAATTACGCCAATGGAAAGTTGTAATCAATTTTGGGCCTACTTTGAGCTGGACTTTTGTTTCGAAAAAAATGGTCTATCTTGTATGATCAAAACCGCTGGTCGGAAATTGAAACCGAATTGATACAATCGATTAAATATTTAATTTTCTGTCTTGGATTACGTTGATCCTAAAATTGATTGTAATTTAAATACAGCAAACTTGACCTACAATAAATAATAGAATGTACTAAATGGTTTTAAGCAAAAACGTTTACTTTGTTGCCAATTAATCAATTAAATAGTTTTACTCTCTTTATATAAATTATTTTAAAATTTTAAGAAGATACTAGAAAACAGCAACGATGATGTTTGATATTTAAATATAAATTACAATTCATCTCAAAAAATTAGCAAGTAATTAATTTTTGTCTAAATGATGTTAATGCAATTCTTGCGCAACATTGTGGATAAGAATTATAAATTCAAAAGACTTATACTAAAAGTCCATACCTTCTAAATTATTGCGAAATAGACTACACAATAATGATTCTAATAACTAAATTATGCAAACAGTTAACAAATTATTGCTCAATTGAAACATACAACGATTATTCTAAAATGTACATTGCAAAACCAGTTTACAAAATATCACTACGCTTCAGTCAAGTCACGTCGGAGTCTTCAGTCTTCCAAAATAAGACCAATGCGACTTGGCCAAAATATAGCAAAAAGTTTGAACACTAAACTAAAGCACTTACTCTTGTTGGTTAGTGCCCAAAGCTTAGTTAACTATTAAATGTATCCTTACAATATGACAGTATTCCTGTATGTACTATATTCGAACAAAAATTACAGTTGTAGAAATCGATTTAAAAAAATATGGCTTCTAAATTTATATTTTGAGTAGGAAGAGAAACAAGTTTAATTGCTAGGAGTAGTTTTTTATATTTTGACAAACTAATGATTCTAAGGAGTAAATTTTACTACGATTCACACACTAAAGGAGAAGACAAGTGATGTCAGTCTTTTTCAGTCTTCTAAAACAAGACCAATGTGACTTGATCAAAATGTAACAGTTTTTTTTATATATTGGCAAGCTAATTATTCTAAGGAGAACATTTTACTACGATTTAGGGAAGTCACGTTAGGCTTCTTCAGTCCTTCAAAACAAGACGCATGTAACTTGGCCGAAATCTAGCAAAAAGTTCAAAGACTAAGCTAATACAATTATGGAGAAACCAAGTGGCGTTGGTCTTCTTCAGTCTTCGAAAACAAGACCAATGTGATTTGGCCAAAATGTAGCAACAAGTTTTTTATATATTGCCAAACTAATGATTCTAAGGAGGACATTTTACTACGCTTTAGGCAAGTTACGCTAGTCTTCTTCAGTCTTTTGACTTGGCCGAAATGTAGCAATTGGTCTTGTTTTGGAAGACTGAAGATGACCAACGTGATCTTTAGTATTTCGAAATAAGTCCAATGCGACTTGGCCAAAATGCAGCAAAAAGTTTTAAGTAATTACCTACTAGATTTTAACAACTAAGATCTTAGTGCCCAAAGCTTAGTTAATTATTAAATGTATTCCTAAAATGTAAGCAATTGGTCTTGTTTTGGAAGACTGAAGAAGACCTACGTGATCTTCAGTATTTCGAAACAAGACCAAAGCGACTTGTCCAAAATGCAGCAAAAAAAACACTAAACTAAAGCATCAACCTACTATTTTTTAACAACTAAGATCTGAGTGCCTAAAGCTTAGTTAATTATTAAATGTATCCCTAAAATATGACAGTATCCTCTATGTGCAATATTCGAACAAAAATTACAACAGTTGCAGAAATCGATAAAAAATAGGGCTGTATATTTTGAATAGGTGAAGAAAGAAAATTTGCAAGGAGTAGTTTTTTTATATTTTGGCAAACTAATGATTCTAATGAGGATATTTTACTACGGTTCTGGGAAGCCACGTTAGGCTTCTTCAGTCCTTCAAAACAAGACACATGTGACTTGGCCGAAATGTAGCAAAAAGTTCAAACAATAAAGTAAAACACTTAAGGAGAAGCCAAGTGACGTTATTCTTTTTCAGTTTTCTAAAAGAAGACCAATGTGACTTGGCCAACATGTAGCAAAAAGGTTTTATTTTATTTTGGAAAACTAATGATTCTAAGAAGGACATTTTACTACGGTGTAGGCAAGTCACGTTAGTCTTCTTCAGTCTTCCAAAACAAGACAGCAAACTAATACAAATATATAAGGTATACAACTAAGATTCTAAAATATAAATTGCGAAACCAGTTTACAAAATATTACTATGCTTCGGCAAAGTCACGTTTGTCTTCTTCAGTCTTCCCAAACAAGACAAATGTGACTTGCCCAAAATGTAGCAAAACTAAACTAGCACTTATCAACTATGTCTAACAACTAAAATCTTAGTTAATTATTAAATGTATCCCTACAATATGACAGGATTCTTTTATGTACTATATTCGAACAAAAATTACAGTTGCAGAAATCGACAAAAAATGAGGATTCTAAATGTATATTTTGAGTAAGTGAAGAAAGATAATTTGCCCAATGGAGGAGTTTATTTGTTAGGAGTTTTTTTTATATTTTCAAAAACTAATGATTCTAAGGAGGATATTTTAATATGATTCAAAAGTTCAAATACTAAACTAAAACACTTAAGGAAAAGCCAATTGACGTTAGTCTTCTGCAATCTTCGAAAACAAGACCAATGTGATTTGGCCAAAATGTAGCAAAAAGTTTTTATTTTATTTTGGCAAACTAATGATTCTAAGAAGGACATTTTACTACGGTGTAGGCAAGTCACGTTAGTCTTCCTCAGACTTCCAAAAGAAGACCAATGTGACTTGGCCGAAATGTAGCAGACAGTTTAAACACCAAACTAAAACACTTTTTAGGAGAAGGCAAGTCAAGTTAGTGTTCTTCAGTCTTCCAAAACAAGAACAATCTAACTTGGCCAAAAATGTAGCAAAAAGTTTAAAAACTAAACTAAAACTCTCGAAAAAAATATTTTACAATAGTTCAGCCAAGTCACCTAAGTCACTTTAATCTTCTTTAATCTTCCAAAACAAGACCAATACAACTTAGCCAAATTGTAGCAAAAAGTTTAGATTCTAATCTACTACTTACAACGTTTTATCTACTAAGATAATTAATTAATGTATATTATAAACCAACACAAAAGACAGAAAATATGCATAATAGAGAAGATTTTATGGTAGAAATAGTTTTATAATTTGGAAAACTAATGATTCTAAGGATTTTACTAGGGATTAGGCTAGTGTCTTTGATCTTCTTCAGTCCTTCAAGAAAAAGACAAATGCGTCTTGCCCAAAATGTAGCAAAAAGTTCAAACACTAAACTACTACTGATTACATTTTAAGATCTTAGTCCCCAAACTTTGTAGTGTATCCCTACAATATGAGATTATTTTTCCAAGTACTATATTTAAAAACAAAATGTTAAAAAAACTATAAAAATTAAATATTAAAAATGTATATTTTGAGTTTTCCTAGACAGAAAATATGCATAGTGGATGAGTTTTTTATGCCAGAAGTATTTTTCTTCAGTCTTCTCAAACAAGACCAATGTGTTTTGGTCAAAATGTAGAAAATGTTTTTTTTTAATATTTTGGCAAACTAATTATTCTAAGGAGGTCATTTTTCTTTTTCAGTCTTTTTCAGTATTCCAAAACAAGACCACTGTGACTTGGCCAAAATCTAGCAAAAAGATTTTCTTGTATTTTGGCAAACTAATGATTGGAGAACATTTTACTACGCTTTAGGCAAGTTAAGTTAATCTTCTTCAGTCTTCCAAAACAAGACCAATGTGAAAGCCAAAATGTAGCAAAAAGGTTAAACACTAAGCTAAAACTCTCGAAGAAAAATTTTTACAATAGTTGAGCCAACTCATCCAAGTCACTTTATTCTTCTTTAGTCTTCTAAAACATGACCAATACAACTTGACCAAATTGTAGCAAAAGTTTAGATTCTAATCGACTACTTACTACGTTTTAACTACTAAGATAAGATGAAGGATTATGAATGTATATTATAAACCAATACCAAAGACAGAAAATATGCACAATAGAGAAGATTTATTTTAGCTTGAAGTAGTTTTTAATTAATTAATTCATTTGACAAATTGATAATTGTAAGGATTTTACTAGTGATTAGACTAGCGTCATTTTTTAAGGACTGGAAAATGGAAGTGCAGATGTTTGTTCGCTGCTGGGTACTAATATGTGTCCGATCTTTGCGAAAATTGGTGTGTTCCTTTATAAATATTCCAAAAAAGCAAATTGTTCTTTCTTTTCCTTTTTTGATAATAAATTGGATTTATGGATATTGTTCAAGTGGTCGATCAATGGATCTAAAACTTCGCATCTGTGTATGAAACATATTATGAATGTTTCAAAAAAAACAAAACTTTAATGTAAAGACGTGGGTGTTGTTTAAATTTATTCTGTGATTGGTGAAATGTGTTAAAGAAGGGTTGAGTTTTGCTCATAATAATTTTTCTGCATTAGTATGTATTTTTTCGGTTCTTTTTGTTGCATTTGGAGTTTCTTAATTTTCTAATGGTATGCGGTGTGTGGTCTTGATGCGTCGAACTTTTATTTCAAGTTTTTAAGTTGCCCTCATATTATTTTCTTTTGGAAGATTTATTTATTTATTAAATTTACAAGATCTATTAAAAATAAACATAAACATACATACATAAAAATTAAATCACTTCAAAAATATGGTACATAGATCTTGAAGGCGGAGTTCACGGTTTCATGTGTTCTTCCACGCGACCCATTCCTCTTGTTAGCTGGAAATAATGTGTACCAGCCGATTGTAGGCACTAGGATAATATTTTGACCATTTCTGATTTATTTTGTTTCAATTTTTGAAGACCTTATTTTTTGTGCTTATGTCAGTTCTTTCGATATATGATAAGAAAATGGGAGCTTTGTATATTTCATATTGGAAGCGTGATTTTAAAGTTGATGTAGAGTTCGAAATTGTTCTGGGCGAGAAATTTTTCAAGTAAAGTGTTTAGTTCTTGCTTTCTATTTTCGTTAGCTGTTAATCGAATTGATCATGTTGATACCGTGTAAATATTTTGATATTTCATCTTCTGTATTTAATCTTCAGAACGTGATTTTAGAAGTAATGTCGAGTTTTAAATTGTTCTGGTTGAGAACTTTTTCATGAGTGTTTAGTTTTTGCTTTTCGTTAGCAGCTAATCTAATTTATCTCGTTTTTTCTTCTTACTTCAAAATCCTTGTTGTTGACTCTTTCCTTAAGTTACTAGTTAGTTAGATACTTAATGCTCTGCTCAGGAATCTGGATCTGGATTTGTACGATGGGAGGGCAGAGAGGTCCGCTACATGTAGGCCTCAGTGGGCCCTTTGTACATCCTCATTCCTTGCTGCTGTCGAGCCAATCCAAGCACTACCAAACGCCAGAAGCACATGATCGACGATTTCTTCATCCTCTTCGCACCCTCTGCAGGTTGAAGTAGAGCGTAGTCTCAGTCTGTTCAGGTGCGATCTTATATTGTAGTGTCCTGACAGGACACTTCAGACAACCTTCCGTAGGCTTTCTCTTAACAGTTGCATATAGTATCTGACCGTTTTATTGTTAATCGATAAGAAGTTTTTGAGACAGCCAGGTGTGTGGTCCCATCGCTCCTTGTGGCATCTGGTTGATGCATTTTTCAGTAGAGTAATGAATGCTCTGCTCATTTTAAATAAATGAAATAATGCTTTTGATATAAATATAAATTTATATCAACATACAGTTTAATGGGGTGTGTCAAGAGGACCCTAGACTAATGCATAGTTTATTAAGGTAGGTCAAGAGTACGCTAAGGCAATGAATAGTTTATTAAAGTCGACCGAGGGTGCGCTAGGTTAACGCCCTGTTGGTTGAGGTAGGTCAAGAGTACGCTATGCCAATGAATGGTTTGTTGATGTAGGTCAAGAGTACGATAGGATAATTAAAGGTTTATTGAGGTAGGTCAAGAGTACGAAAGGATAATTAATACAATATTGTGTTATAGCTTAAGTGTCCGCTAGGGTAATGCGTAGTTTATTGAGTTAGGTTAAGAGTACGCTACGAAAATGTATATAGTCTGTTCGTTGGATCTTCCGTCGTACGTCACAAACTATCGTTTCGAGAAACAACGCAAAAACATTCAGTCTGATAAAGTAAACCAAATGCGTTAGAAAAAAACTGTAAAACTTTCGTCGTTTTTTGAAGCGATAGTTTGTGACGTACGACGGAAGATCCAACGAACAGACTATAATATATTTATCAGGGTTTAGAGTGCGCAGATAAACCTACATAAAAATTGATGATGATTAAGGAAACATAAAATTTACTGCTTTTTAATTTTTAGAGAGATTTTTTTATAAATAAAAGCAATTGAAAGCAATAAAACATTCATAATAAATTGTACTTCTCAAAAAATATTTTTGTTTAAACAAATACTTGAGAATTATAATTATAAATACAAAAAAATGTCTGTACTATTATCGATTTTAATTGCGCCTCAAAATGTATTATTTAATAACAATCTGCAGACACGTGTTTCGCTGTATAAAAGCTCTTCAGTGTAATTATGATTAAGCACGATCCTTTCTTGACAAAGGCTCACGTATAATTAATAAATATATAAGAATCAAGTAGAACTGCAAATGAAAAAGATTATTAGATAAAGTTAGGTATAAAGATAACAAAAAATAAGTATAAAGTTGAGGAGAATGTTTGAATAGGAATTAGAATATAACTACTGCAAAAGTTTGGACGAATGAATAGAATCATTTAAAATTATTTAATTATATCCTGCGATTTATTATTATTATTATAATATTATTATTAAATATTTTAAAGCCTAAGATTTTTGTTGATTCGCCATAACTAATTGCAAAGTTGTATGATTTAATACGTTAAAAAGTCTATTAGTGGATAAAAACCCCAGAACTTCTCAACGCTATTACACACCTCTATTGTTTGGGTTATCCGTAATGAAATGTGTCACCGTCAAGTGATAAAGAAATTAATCACGGCATTCTTTCAAAAATTCGCCAGGTCTGATTGTATAACACAATCATGCCGTTATGAACAATGCAACAGAGTTCTATTTTAATTCAGGCCATGGAGTAGTGTGAAGATTGGTACACAGTGTGAACTAGTGTTCCAGAAGTAACATTTATCATTCTCGTTGCAATCTTTAACTCCAACATCTATAAAACTATGTATCTTCAAAATCCATCAATTTAGGCTTGATGAAGTACACATAATACAGTCTACTTGCCAGTAAGTATACAAAATAGTCTAAAAGTTTTATACAGTTAATTGAAAAAGCCACTAGTTTTTAAAGTATTTTTTATACAACTATTAATACCAAATTTATAAAATTAACTACATTTACAAGAAAATGTGTTGTTTTGTAAATGTAAAGCATTTTTTATACAACTATTAACCCTCAATTAACATAATTAACTACATATACAAGGAAATATGTTGTTTTTATTTGGATTACTAATTCAACGCTCTACCAATTGATCCATTCAAGCCCAGTGGTGAGAGCGTCTAAAAGTTATCGTGTTTCAAATACAACTTATCTAAAAGTCTCTCACTCTCAAAAATGAATTAATAATTTAAAAATACAAAACATTTCGTTAATTTACAATTTCATTGTTAATTTTCTACAAGGTATTGAATTGGATACATGTTATTAATTTAAAATAGTTGTTGTAGACAATATTAAATGAGTCTTCGCATTTATATTCCGTCCGAAAGTTCCATTAAAACGATTAACAATTAACGACACCGAAACCAAGAAAACGTTTATTACTTCCGGTTTACTTGCAGCCAAATTTACTGTTATGCCTATGCACACGTCGCGTGCAATTACAATTACGACTTTGTCGAAACCGAGCCGATCGCTCCGATTGTTGAACTAATATTTGCTCTGTTCAGTAATTTAATCTAAGCAAACAGTATTTACCCATGGTTCATAGATCGTCTAAACAGTGTATTGTGTAGCGAGAATTGTTACCGATTATAATGAATGACAAACGGCCGTAATTATGTATTTT
This sequence comes from Ontholestes murinus, assembly GCA_963969525.1. Classification (NCBI taxonomy): domain Eukaryota; kingdom Metazoa; phylum Arthropoda; class Insecta; order Coleoptera; family Staphylinidae; genus Ontholestes; species Ontholestes murinus. Next base: position 10,216,141 of record OZ018399.1, on the reverse strand, counting down.
TAGGGGTTTAATTTGAGTAATTGAGGGCAATTATGTGTGTTTATGGAAATGTATTGTTTTACAACAGTAGCTTTTTTACTAATATTCATAATCTTGGTAGTAAAATTACTTTTCACTGATGAGATTCAAAACAGATCGAAACCGGTCCGTGTCTAAGTAATTATTGAATGTTTTCATTATTATAATTTTAAAAACTGTTTAATATAAGTTTGCTTTAATCCGGAAATAATTTTTTGCCGTTGATGGAATTTCTTAATAATCAGCCTGGGCGCCTCCACCATTAAAACGTAAAATGTTTTATTAATTCGATTCGTCCACGTTTATAACAGTAATAAAAAATCATCGGATGAAATAACGGAGCTACTAAAAAATACACATTGGTCGGCTTCGTGTTGTGGTCCTTAAATAACCGACGTCATGTAATGCTTCAATAACTCTAACTGTGAAATCAAGGAACGAACACAAAAATCTTGAACTTGTAGATGTTTTATTAAGCCAGCCATCCAAGCATGACACCTGCAATAACACCGTAATTATTGGTGCACAGAGAGAATATATATTATTGTATAAAAAATTGTTATTGTCCAACAGGTGAGTTATTAACTTAAATAATTATTAAGAAAAAATATCAATTTTTACCATTTTTATTGCATAATTTCTGTTGTGTCACTAACAATTTTTTCCTTTTTTGGTCATATTCAAGTGTTCATATGATCTATGGTGTCAGATTAACTATTAATATGGTAGTATTTATAAATATAGATTTATACGAGTAATTTGTTTTTGTCTGATGGATATAAAAATTAAGTGATTTTACTTCAACAACCAAACAAACTCTTCACAAAGCTATACCATCTTTGTGAAGAGTTTGTTTGGTTGTTGAAGTAAAATCACTTTTTTTTTGCCTGAAGAAGCCACAGTGTGGCGAAACAATTATTGCGTTTTAAAAAAGCAATAATGAAGTGTTTTTACTTCAACAACCAAACAAGTGAATATGAATTTTCAACATATAACAGCCTCATCAGTTAATATTTTGTGATGAGTATAAATTATGAAAGATTTGGGTGTAAAATATAATTTAAAACTTACATTTAAACATAAATAATATAACATGTGAGCTTAAGAACATTAGTACATATCAAAAGATTTTCAGAAATAATTTTTGTTAGTACTATTAGATACTTATATGTAACATTTTGGAACATGTGACTCAAGGTCACACCAACTTTGGATTTAGGAGGGCAAAATTATTTCTCCCTACAGTGATGAGTCATTTGCCTGATGAAGTCCCTCTGTGTTTCATTTATCCCGGTCAAAAATGTATTTAGAAGCTCAAGAATAATTTGAGTACAAAATAACTTCATTAGACAGGTCGAAGAATCAAGATGGTCATGTATTCCTTATTCAAATCAAATCAGTGAAAACCTTTTGTTGTTTAATCCTATATGAAAAGAAAACTTTCAGTTTTAACCAATTTAAAAGTGAATTTATAAAAGTACAATTACCTAAGAGGTGCGAATACAAAATAATGAGGCTTTGAGTGAATACGCATTTTCCGAAGCAATCAAACTAAATAATAAACACCTCAAACTACGTCTAGTGTGTGGTCGTAACTAAGCTCATTTAAATTCAACGCGCCAGTGTGTTCTGAACTGATTGTGCAATAGCAGAATGCGATTTGCATCTAATTACGCAAAACGTTTGAAGAATATGCTCGCGCGACAATAGGGTCGTAAATAATTATGCGAACAGCATTACCAGGAAAGAAAGCGTTTTAAGTGTTTGTCCAATTATCAGCTGAAAGGTTTTGCAAAAGAAAAACAAGGACTTTGTGCTGTAAGTATGGATGAAACAATAATAATTTAAGACAAGAATTTAGCAGCTAGGGCTTAAGCCAGCATCTATAAATATCTGTATAACATGTAAATGTTCTGTAAGAATACATTTTCATAATAAATATTTTAATAGCGAAAAGCCCATTGAGTCATCTCACAACTCTTGATTTAAGTGGAAATCGAGTGTTGTCGGTCGAATTGATCCCGGCGAAATCGAATGGGAAGCCTGTTTGCTCATTCTTAGCACCGTTCGGAAGTATTGGCTTTTAAAATTCCGGCTAATGGATTTAAATTGCTCCATTGAATTCGTCGGGCTTCTGCAAACACTGCGAGCTCGAGCAGGTAAACAGATTACGAAAAGGCCGGCTGCATTCCAACATTGACACAAGTGCTTCGATCCTGAAGATCGCGTCCCCTTGAAACACTAAGAATGAAGCGATAGCCAATTAACAATTTTTTTAATTAATAACTATTGCTATCAAAGTGTTTCCTTTCTGAGAGGTTGTAAATAATACGGATGTTTAAGCATCAAAAATTGTTATTTTCTATCATAGGCTGGGAAACAGGATTAAGCATTTATAGGATCTGAAGCACCAATTGATGAGGTTATTTATTGAAAAATCATCTTCACTTTTATAAACGTTAAAGTTAAAAACAGTTTTATAATGATATTTAAAAATACGTTTTATTATTTGAGATTGGTCAAAAATACGTTAAGCTGAAATAAAATACGTTGAGGTAGGCCAAGAGTACGCTAAATCAATTAATGTGTGATTTAAATTATTGAATAAATTATTGGGGTAGGTCAAGAGTACGCTTGCTCTATGTATTATTAATTCAGATTGGTCAAGAATATTCACAGGCTAATATAAAATATGTTGAGGTGGGTAAAGAATTAATATCTATAATTCATTGAGGTAGGTTAATAGTACACCTGCTCGATGTAATTAATTAAGATTACCCACAGGCTAAGATAAAATACGTTGAGGCAGGTCAAGATTACGGTAAATCAATGCTGATTTAAGTTGATCAATAATTTATTGAGGTAGGTCAAGAGTACGCTATCTCAATGTATTATTCATAAAGCCATGTTAAGAAAATACTGATTTGATAAGAGATGGATTCAGACAGGAGGACATTTATAAAAATATCAAAGGTTTAAAGCTAAGAACAATTATTTGGCGAGCTACTAAAAAAGCTACCCTGTATGTAATTAATAATTGCAATTTGTAATTAAATTCCCATAATTAGTATCAAAGGACGTACAGTTACGCGGATCGTATAGAATTGTAGGTCATAGCCTAGAGCCTAATCCCGATCAATCGATGGAGGCCGTGAAACGAGTTTATTTAAAATTGGATATTAATCATTAATGGCAAAACGAACAAATTCTCTGGATCGATGCGATGCGTACACCAGCACCAACTCAGATAACTATACCACTTTTACTCTCTGCAATCGTGGCCGTAACGGTCCGAAGGCGTGGAAACGTGCACCGAGATGTTGCAAAAGTTTGCAACGGAGCTTAAATATTTCGTTCGAGTGCTATTCATCTCCCGGGGGGATTGGGGGTAACGAAAACCATCGCGGCGATGCTTTCCAATTCAATTTGGCCGCGGAATCCTTCCAAGCGACTTTAAAGCCCGCGGAATCGATAATGTTTTAGTTCGCAAAAATACAACGGAATAATAAAATTAACGTGGGCGGCTGCGACGCAATTGAATTATCAGGTAGCCTTGAAATAACTGTATTCTTTCCAACTTTATACATTTACTAACGTGTATTTTTTGAAGAACTCAAATAACAATATTGATGGTTCAGAATCCATTCTGTTGATGAAGTTTTCTTCAATATGTAAATAAATTCCTGACTTTCCACGGATTATTGTGGAAAGTGTTACGTCTCAATTGAGCCGCCGACAGATGCTGCGTTGCAAAATTACATTCCTTGTGTAAATCTAATTAAATTCCACAGATCCATCATAACCTACATACTCATTGACCTCCCTCTCGGCTGACACTAATTAGAGATACATTACAAATTTGAGCATCTCGAGGATGATTAAAGCATTTGAATTAATTAGCCCTAATTGTTGTAAATAGGGCCCAGGCCTGTTCTATTTGCTTTGCTCTCTTAATTAACTTAGCGCACAATTTTATGACGATTTGTTTTAATTATTCGGATACGTGACGGAGATTTTTTTCATCTAATTATTACTTGTTTATTATCCAATCTTTGATCCTCATCAAAAATAATCTACTTTTTTTTGGTTATAGGTTATATAGGGTACTAGTGAGGTGTGTTAGCCTTTCGTGAACTTATTATCCAATCTTTGATCATCATAATAAATAATCCTCCTTTTTTGGTTATAGGTTAAATAGGGTACTAGTGAGGTGTGTTAGCCTCTCGTGAACTTATTATCCAATCTTTGATCTTCATCAAAAATAATCTACTTTTTGGTTATAGGTTAAATAGGGTACTAGTGAGGTGTATTAGCCTCTCGTGAACTGCGACCCTTACATCTATTGTTCTAATTTTGTTTGGTTGTTAAAAATATGTTAGAATAGCACGTATTTTCAGTTATGTTTTTATTTTAAGTTGTAAGCGTTTTGTTTTTTGCAGAACATCAAAGTTAAAAATGTATAACCATATATAATGAGCAGATGATATTAATTGAATTAAAATGCACATCCTCTGTTGGTAGCTACTTAATAAATAGTTACCACATAATTTAAACAAAGTAATTTATATAATTCTTTAACGTAATTTAATTGTTTTTTTTTTAATACATTTTCCAATCGCTTCAGTGGAGCACTTCTTGGTAACGCCTACTGTATTAATGAAACCATTCACTATGTCCTTCACTTATAGTAAGGAAACTTTATAAGGCGCTGTAAAATCCTAACTGTTTATTTTTACAGCTCGTAAAGAGGTTATTATGCGCGGCATGTCGTCGTCCTTAAAAAAGTGAAATTGGCGGAGAAATTGACTGCGGATTCAATCGGAAAATTCTTCTCTAGTTTATTGCCTTATTAGAAAATTACATTTCTACTGCGAAAAAAGGAAACGCATTCATTAAAGTGAAGAATATATATTATTACCAATCAATTACCAATAATAAGTATGTATACATACATTCCTGCAAGGCTCGGTTCAATTAATTTAAAGTAAATACGAATTTCATTATAGATATCATCAGTTAAGTATCCAATAACCCGTAGAAATTGTCTTATGACCAACTATCCGATCTAATAAGTACTTTGCTATTAATCAATACCGATGAACCACCCAGGAACGAAACATGATTACCTTAGGAACTTTTTAAAGCCCGCATTGTGGTAACAAGATCCTGCAGAGACAACTCTAGAACTTCCTGCGGGGATCAGATATAGTTGCAAAACTGCTGTCTTGCTTAATACAGCCACGAATACAATTCCCGTTTATATAAGTAGTAACGGCTGATACCGACGAAAGCAGAATTTCAGATGGAAACTGATAACCGTCCCCTTCATAAAATGTATTTTTTACGACGACAAATTCTTAATCGCTAATGTTTATAATTCTTGTAGCCGGGTACGACCATGACAAATCGCCCGTTTTAATAAACAATGCGAAGACAAAGAAGTACAGGCCGCTTTGTTCATTGTTGTTATTCAATTAGGTCGGGAATGTGTCACGGTTTGTAAGATATTTCGTTTTAATTATTGCGGAAGGTCAGGCGTCAGAGATGAGCTAACGGATCGCCCCAAGGAGGAATTCCTGCTAGGGGAGCAGTGCGAGCATTTGCTTCACTGGGCCTCTGGAAGTCGGCGAGGAGCAGGTTTTTAGCGTTGTAAATTAATATCCGTGCAGGGAATGGAAACCTGTGCGGCTGGGTTTTCGATACGTTCAACACGTGAGCCCATTTGGGCTCAACGCCCGGTCGTTCCGGTATAGGGTGACCAGATTTTCCCCACTGATAGCGGTCCGTGTTCCAGGCAATTAAGTAGAGTTTTTTTTTGCAGACATGTAAATTACTGCCTGACATAATTATGAATTGTAGGTAGAAACGTAAACATAATTAATCTATATATAGCACACCTTAACCAATCAAAACCATAACTCATAATGTTTAAACTACCTACTATACATATATAAAAAACATCGTTATTCAACTGTTTCTTATTATTTGTTCACTTGTTTGAAAATAGAAAATACGTTGCCTTCACTTCCTCAAAAACTAAAAAAATAATGATAATGACATTAAAACGAAGTTGCAAACTCCTAAAGTTTGAAAATGTTTATTTTTCTTTCATGTGCTTTATAGGTTTTTTTATAGTGTCTACTACTTTTTAAAGGTATCATTTTTTGTCTCTTTTAAATTTTATTTTTTGGAAAACTACTCGACACATTTTTTTACAAAACTACGTTTTTCACGTTTATTGATTGTTTTTAATGAACTCTCATATGTTCTTTAATTATCCTTAATTAAAGCCGCGCCTGGATAATGAATAATATATTAACACGCGAACCCAAAGGCAATGAATATTTTATTGAGGTAGGTCAATACTACGCTAGGGAGTTTATAAATGAATTAACAATTAATTATTTATTGGGATAGGTCAGGCGTAGGCTAAGATACTTAATAATAAAAACACTTGTAATCACTTTCTCCACAGTTTATTTTTATTCGCTAAATGTACATTTAGTTTACGAAGTAAACTTTATCAATAGCTGTACGAGAATTCTTGTACATTTAGCGAATAAAAATAAACTGTGGAGAAAGTGTTTACAAGTGTTTTTATTATTACTATTCATCTTCACGTAACTCAACAATTAATATTATTCCTAAGATACTTGATAATACCTATCGGAGTTTTTAGAAATTTCAGTAAAATTATTTGTGATTATTTTCAAACGTTTTTTTGGACTACTTCATAATTTTAATAAACGCTACTTTTCTTGAAAATTATCAATCTTGTTTAGGCCGTTTCAAATGTTTTGTTTTTTCAAAACAAAAAAAACAAAGTTTTCGTTATTTACAACATTAATTATATATTTAAATGATTATCTTAAACACTTTATGTTAATTGTTTGTCAATTGTTCTTTTTTATTGTTTTTCATGATCGTTCATACATTCTTTAGTATATTAAAATAAACAAGGAAGAAACACAAAAAATATCAACTGTTAAAAACATAGAAAATCATGACAAACAATTTATAATTGTCAATTGACAAAAAGTTATTTTCTCCATTACAAATTGGTTTTGGTCTAAAATTATCAAAAAAAAAAAATCTTCAAATACAATTGACAGCCATAAAAATAAAAACGATTGATAATTATCAAGGGCGCAAATTTGTGAGTAAAAAACATTTGAAAGATCCACAGAAAAAAGAAGAATTGACAAAGAAAAAATCAAAGTTATCAAAACCTATAAAAAAGGACATATTTGTGAAAAACGTTTGATAATTGTCAACAACGCAGATTTGTGGGAAAAAACAATTGAAAGATCAAAAAAAAAACAATTGACATAGAAAAAATTGTAGATTTTTGAGAAAAAAAAAACAATTGAAAGATCAAAAAAACAGTTGACAAAGAATAAAATCACTGCATTTTTCTTCAAAGTGTTTAAATAAACAAAGGGTAAACACTCAACAAAACAATCGACAACTGTTAAAAAAACGTGAGAAATCATGACAAGCAATTAACTTTCAAAAACCTAGAGATGTGCGAAATAGATTTTTCATAGACAAATTGACAAGGAAATAAAAAAAATTCTTATAATTGACAAAATCAGTAAAAAAGAACGTATGCACATTTTTGAAAAACAATTGATAATTGTCAAGAACGCAAATTTGTGAAAAAAAAGCATTTGACCGACAGAAAAAAAAACAATTGATAAAGAAAAAAATCACAGTTATCAAAATCAATAAAAAACATATTTGTGAAGAACATTTGATAATTACCAAAAACGCAGATTTGTCAGAAAAAACAATTGAAAGATCAAAAAAAACAATTGACCTGGAAAAAAAACACAGTTTTATGTTATAATGATGGTTGCGACCGTTACTACGTGGTAATTTAATGAACACTGAATAAAAAACATTCAGTTTTCTTTACAGTTTTGTGTATTGACTAAAATAATCGACAAAAATCTTAAAAAAACAATCAAAATCAATAAACAGGAACATATGAAATTTTTTAAAAAACAATTGATAATTTAAAAAAAAAACGCAGATTTGTGAAAAGAAAAACACTTGAAAGATAAAAAAAATGGCAAAGACAATATCACTGTTTTTTCTCGTCTAGTAGAGTATTTGTAAAAAAATATTTGAAAGCTCATAAATAAAAAATAAAACAACGACAAAGATTTTACTGTTTTTTCTTCATTTCAAACTCTTTTCGATTATTTTCATTATTTTCCACAATTATAAGAAAACTTCTTTTGGCGATTATTCAAATTTGATTTTTACAAAAAAAGTAAAAACAATTAAGATTTATGAATGAACATTTGAAAATTCCTGACAAAAACAATAGTTGTCTATTGACATTATTATTTCCAGATTAACTTAAGCACAATTGACAATTGTCAAGAAAACATTTGCAAATTTAAAAAAAATAGTTATTAACAAAATAAGGGCTCAAAAATATTATTAATAATAAATATATTAAGAACAGAAGAGATTATCCAAAAAATCTCAAAAAAAAACAATTAAAAACTCCCAAAAACAATAGAGTAAAAATATATAAAGATGATTATAGTCAAAAACGTAATTATTTGTAAAAATATTCCAAAAAATAAAACAAGCAAACAATTGCAAGTTCTCCAAAACAAGAGAGAAATAACATATGAAAGAAAAAAATACAAAAAACATTTTTTTTTAACAAAAACGTAGACATTTTTGAAAAAAAACAATAATAATATTTTCTAATATGTGACAAGAGTACGATATGGCAATTATTAATTTACTAGGATAGATTAAGAATACGACAGAGCAATGAATAATGTATTGGAATAGGTCAAGAGTACGCTAGGATAATGAACAATCTATTACTCCAGATCAAATAGCAAAGGTTAATGATTAGTAAATTAGCAATGAATTATTTATTGGGATAGGTCAAGAATACGCTAGAGCAATACATTATTTATCGGAATAAGTATGGAGTAAGATAGGATGTTGAAACATTTATTGGCAAAGAATGTTAGGGCAATAAAAAAGTATTGTGGTAGGTTAGGACTACCTTCAGATGTTTTTCTCCAATTTCTTAAGCTTTTGACAGTTAATTGTTTAATGAAAAGTAAAATTGAATTAATTGGGTTAGGTGTAGAGTATACTATGACAATTAAAAAAAATGTGGCAGGTTCAAAACGTTTCAAATGTTTTTCTCCAATTTGTGCGTTTTTTGACTTCTTTTACTAAATTCTCTTTCATAAAACTTAAGTTAATTGTTTTTTTTTTAGGAATTTTTAAACGCCCTTTTCTAAATTGATTTGTTCTGTCATTTTGAAAGGATAATAATGTAATCATAAGAATAAGAATGATTAGTGAATTAGCAATGAATTATTTATTGGGATAGGTCAAGAATACGCTAGAGCAATACATTATTTATCGGAATAACTATGGAGTAAGATAGGACGTTGAAACATTTATTGGCAAAGTGTGTTAGGGCAATAAAAAAGTATTGTTGTAGGTTAAGACTACCTTCAGATGTTTTTCTCCAATTTCTTAAGCTTTTGACAGTGAATTAATTGTTTTTTTAGGACTTTTTTAACGCCCTTTTCTAAATTGTTTTATTCTGTCATTTTGAAAGGAAAATAAAGTAATCATAAGAATAAGAATGATTAGTAAATTAGCAATGAATTATTTATTGGGATAGGTCAAGAATACGCTAGAGCAATACATTATTTATCGGAATAAGTATAGAGTAAGATAGGATGTTGAAACATTTATTGGCTAAGTATTGTGGTAAGTTAAGACTACCTTCAAATGTTTTTCTTCAATTTCTTAAGCTTTTGATAGTTAATTAATTGTTTTTTTAGGAATTTTTTAACGCCCTTTTCTAAGTTGCTTTGTTCTGTCATTCTGAAAGGATAATAAAGTAATCATAAGAATAATTGCGACCGTTACTACGTGGTAATTCATGATAAACACTAAATTGACACGCTTATTATGATTTTAGTTTCATTATTTCTAAAATTATTGTGAAAAATAATTTTCAACAATAAAATTATTTAAAACGATTATCATCAGAAATGACAACTTGTTGGTCGATTGTTTTTATCCTAATTTTAGAAAAAGATGATTTTTTTAGAAATAAATAATTTCTATTATTTTTAACAGTTGGAGATTTAAAAAAAAACTGTACGTTTATAATAAATATTTTATTTTCATTTTTAACAATTGCTTTTTGACAGTCGGTTATTTTTTTAAAATATTTACAAACCTTTTCTTTAAGAATTGTGTATAGTTTTATTGAAATCAATTGCATTTTTCAATAACTAAGTTGTTTTTTGCACAAACTATTTTACTCAGGAAATAAAAAGGAAGCTCCATTTCTGAATTTTTAAGTCATTAACAAAAGAGTATTTAAAATAATCATTTAAAACGATTAATTACTGTTAGAAGTGACGAAAAATAAATGTATTTTTTTGTTCATAAATAATTGATTTGTTTGTCAGTTGTTTTTTATATAATATATTTTTTCACAAATCTATCTTTTTTAACAATTATCAAATATTTTTCATTATTTTATTTTATACGTTCTTTAGGCTTTAAGCAATGAAAAAGTATTGACCTGAGTCAAAAATACGATAGGGCAATAATTAATTTATTGGGATAGGTCAGGAGTACGCCAGGGCTATAAATAATAATATTTGGAATAGGTCAAGAGTACGCTAGGATAATAAATGGTTAATTAACCTAGCTCAAAGAACGCAAGGACAATGAATAAATTTATTGAAGTAGGTCAAAAGTACGCTAGAATTCGTGATTTAATAATGAATTATTTAGTGAGATAGGTCAATTGTATGCAAGGATAATGAAATTAATAATTGTCAATAACTTAAAGATTAAAAAACATTTAAAAGATCAAAAAAAATTTCATTGTCTTTGACAATTATTTTTTTTTGTATTTTTTAATTTTTTGTTTTAATCAAGGACAATGAATAATTTATTGAGGTAGGTCAAAAGTACGCTAGGATTCGTGATTTAATAATGAATTATTTAGTGAGATAGGTCAATTGTATGCAAGGATAATGAAATTAATAATTAATAATTGTCAATAACTTAAAGATTTAAAAAAAACATTTGAACGATCAAAAAAATTAGTTGACAAAGAAGTCATTCATTATCTTTGACAATTATTTTTTTTGTTTTAATCAAGGACAATGAATAATTTATTGGGGTAGGTCAAAAGTACGCTAGAATTCGTGATTTAGTAATGAATTATTTAGTGAGATAGGTCAATCGTATGCAAGGATAATGAAATGACCAATTGATAATTGTCAAAAACTTAAAGATTAAAAAAAACATTTGAAAGATCAAAAAAATTTGTTGGCAAAGAAGTCATTCATTTCTTTGACAATTATTTTTTTTGTATTTTTCAATTTTTTGTTTTAATCAAGGACAATGAATAATTTATTGAGGTAGGTCAAAAGTACGCTAAGATTCGTGATTTAGTAATGAATTATTTAGTGAGATAGGTCAATCGTATGCAAGGATAATGAAATTAATAATTAATAATTGTCAATAACTTAAAGATTAAAAAAACATTTGAAAGATCAAAAAAAAAAAAAATAGTTGACAAAGAAGTCATTCATTATCTTTGACAATTATTTTTTTTGTATTTTTCAATTTTTTGTTTTAATCAAGGACAATGAATAATTTATTGAGGTAGGTCAAAAGTACGCTAAGATTCGTGATTTAGTAATGAATTATTTAGTGAGATAGGTCAATCGTATGCAAGGATAATGAAATTAATAATTAATAATTGTCAATAACTTAAAGATTAAAAAAACATTTGAAAGATCAAAAAAAAAAAATAGTTGACAAAGAAGTCATTCATTATCTTTGACAATTATTTTTTTTGTATTTTTCAATTTTTTGTTTTAATCAAGGACAATGAATAATTTATTGAGGTAGGTCAGAAGTACGCTAAGATTCGTGATTTAGTAATGACTTATTTAGTGATATAGGTCAATCGTATGCAAGGATAATGAAATGAAAAAATGATAATTGTCAAAAACTTAAAGATTAAAAAAACATTTGAAAGATCAAAAAAAATTAGTTGACAAAGAAGTCATTCATTATCTTTGACAATTATTTTTTTGTATTTTTCAATTTTTTGTTTTAGTCAAGGAAAATGAATAATTTATTGAGGTAGGTCAAAAGTACGCTAGGATTCGTGATTTAGTAATGAATTATTTAGGTCAATCGTATGCAAGGATAATGAAATGAACAATTGATAATTGTCAAAAACTTAAAAATTAAAAAAAAACATTTGAAAGATCAAAAAAATAGTTGACAAAGAAGTTTTTATCTTTGACATTTTTTTGTATTTTTCAATTTTTTGTTTTAATTAAGGACAATGAATAATTTATTGAGGTAGGTCAAAAGTACGCTAGAATTCGTGATTTAGTAATGAATTATTTAGTGAGATAGGTCAATCGTATGCAAGGATAATGAAATGAACAATTGATAATTGTCAAAAGCTTAAATATTAAAAAAAATTTGAAAGATAAAAAAAAAGTTGACAAAGAAGTCATACAACATCTTTGACAATTATTTTTTTTATATCTTTCAAATGTTTTTCTTTAAATCTCTAAGTAAGACAATTATCAATTGTTTTTAATGAATTTATTAGCGTTGGTCAATAGTACGCTAGGATAATGAATTATTGATCAGAATAAATAAATAAATATTTATTGCCCTACAGGAAAAAAATCCCAATTACATGGCAAAAAAAAACTGAAACAAAATGTAAAGTTTCCAAAATATAAATGAAAAGTAAAATAGAATTAATTGGGTTAGGTGTAGGGTATACTATGGCAATAAAAAAAATTGTGACAGGTTCAAGACTTTTCAAATGTTTTTCTCCAATTTGTGCGTTTTTTTTGACTTCTTTTACTAAATTCTCTTTCATGAAACTTTATTGCTTTACTTTATCATCTTAAAAGCTTCGCTTTGTAATATAAAAAATGTTCTTAGGAGTATTTTATTTCTAAAATTATTAACTAACGATAATTTGTAATGATCATAAAAAAATGGTGACTTGATTGGCAATGTTTCTGAATATTAATTTTTGAAAAATTAGTTTAAAAATGTGACAGGTCTAGACCTTTCAAATGTTTTCCTCCAAGATCTACATTTTTTGACTTCTTTTTGTTTCAAAATCTTTATTGCTTTACTTTATCATCTTAAAATCTTCCATTTGTAATTTAGAAAAAAATGTTCTTAGGAGTTCTTTATTTCTAAAATTATTAACAAACAATAATTTGTAATGATCATAAATAAGCGGTGACTTGAATGTCTAGAGAGGAAACATCTTTATTAATAGAAGTAAATATTTTTACAATTTTTGTAAAGTGAAGTGTACAAACTTGAGATTTCTTCTAATCATGATTACTAATGTCTTACGAAATTACCTGTCTTCTGTCATTCAAAGGTTTTGATCGCTAATGTCATTATGAACTGATGAGATGAATTGATGAATGGTGATTTGTGGGTGTTTTGGCTTTGGGTTGATTAAAGGGTTACGAGGATTACACAACTGGTTAAGGATTTCGAGGTTATGGGAATTTGTGGCAAATTTTTGGGATAGGTGTTTTAGACGCTCTTCAATAGGGATTACTTGAGTTAATTCATATAGGAGGGTATTAGATGGGTTATGAATGGGATTAAGATGGTGTCTGATTTTAGTAAGGATTCGAAGGGCTGATCGTTCTGCTACCTGGAGGTTTTTCCTTTTGTAGCGTTTAAATTTTATTGGAACAAGTAATCAAAGGGTAAACGTAATATTAAATCGGTTTATTTTGTTAAGGAAATTACAGGTGATGGAATATTTCGTAATTGGAAACTTCATTTCGTTTCAGTTAAACAAAAATCTCGCTTTTCTTCCACAATTCTTTGGCGGTATTCTTGTCCCTACATCAATTATTTTTTGAAATATTTACAAAGCCGTTTTATTAAGAATTGTAAATTGTTTTTTTCTAATTGAAGTTTTTTTAATATTACTTTTGACTTTCAATTGTTTTCTGTGCGATCATTCAATTTGTTTTCTTCTGTTTCTTTTCTGTAGAGCTTTTGATTTCATCAAACAAGCAATCAAAGGTTAGCGTAATATTAAATCGGTTTATTTTGTTGAGGAAATTACAGGTGATGGTTATTTCGGAATTGGAAACATTACATTTTGTTTCAGTTTTCAGTACAACTCCGAACTCTTTGCAATTCTAGTAATACTTGCAAAAATTAATTCAACAATTATATAAACATACTATTTACTTATTGCAATTCTTCTAGAAGTGAAGCCTCCACAATCGTGTTTTTTACTTTGAACTTTGTGAGCAAATTTTAGATAAAACTGTAGGGACGTTATTTGATTGGCAATTCGTGTCCAAAATGTAGCCTTTTCAATTAACATTCTCAGGGCATTATTTCACCAACGCTCCCCGTTGTTATCCCTTAGTATTCTGAACTATCTTAACTCTAGAAGTTGGATGGTATAAGTTAGATCGAATAGCCAAACTAATATTTATTGAGTATGCGTAATCTTCTAAAGGTTTTTTTGGTACACATAATACTTGATTCATTTTTTTTATTGTGCCTTTAAATTAGTAGAGGGTGTTCGCAAATGATGGCATTAAACAATTTCGACCTAATTCCGGCATCCGGTGAGTAGAATAATTTGTGTGAATTTAAGTGGCCCGTCATTTGTCATACGCATTTGCGTGGTTATCGACTAAACGAATTTTCGTGTGCTTCGAGTGGCCGGTATTCATTTACAGACACTTCGTTGCCGCCGTGGTCGAATTATTGATTTGCATGAGGTCCGAAGGGGGTGAGAAGTCGACCGAGGAATATTTGTAAAGCGGACACTTGAGCGATGAGGTGCCATTTTTAAAAGGAGGTGCGATTTAAAAATGGTGATCGCGTAGGGTTATTCACCCCTCTGGCGCGCCGGGCAAGGTTTTCCGAATTTTCTAGGTTATGTCCGTGCGGTTGTTGTGATTGTGCGGTGGGCGGGGTGAGGGGTGGTTGCCGCGCGCATGCCTTGTGTGTGTGTATGTGTAATTTTATGATTTTTAGGTGAAGGAGAGGAAAAATCCAGGTGCAAGTGTGAATAGCCGGTGAGGTACCAAAGACAGACGAGTAGTAGTCCCTCTCGGCTGTCAAGTTGGTTATTCTACCGGTTTAATTTACCCCCGTCGTACGGCCAATGCTCTTGCTTGATGTTTTAGTCTCACTAATATCGAACCAGACAAGCGCATTGCGATTGTATAACTCGAAATCGGAGCATGGGATTTATAGGCGGCATTGTGTATGTGGTATGCAAGAACATGAGGATGAGGCCGTTGCAACTCGAGTGTTGTAAATTGTGGTGTGTAGGCGTGGTGCCCCTTGTGGATAATGTTCAATAATGGATTTTATAACGCGGCATCGACGGTAAAATGGCCGAGCAGCCCAGCATCGAGGCCCAGATCGATTGTTTTTTGGAACAATTCAAACTGAGTGCCTCCAAAGTCATGGAAGAGAGCACTGCGGTAATAAGATCGCGCAGTTCTTACCTAGACAATGATTTACCTGGTAAGTCGACCAAAACAAACAAAAAACAAACAGCGACACCACCACCCCACAAAACCAGACCCTAATTAAAACCTTACACGAAGGGCCCGAAATTAAAAAAAAAACCGTTACTTAATTAGCGGCGACCGTTAAATATTGGATTCGATTTTCGATCGTATAGCCGAGCTTAATACTGAACGGCAAGGTCGGCACGGCTTATAAATAAATAATCCAGTTTATTTATAATATATTTAATGGCCGGCTTAAATTCCCGCCAAATTTAATTAACCGCCGAAGCTAACGTTACAGTGAAGTGAGTGCTTAAAACATGATCGTGCTGGAATAAATATTATTGTGGATATTTAATTGGTAAGTATTATTACAAGCCTATATTAATTACGTAGATGTTTAAAAATAATTCTTCATTACCTTTTAAACTTCAAATCACGCTCAAATAGGAAGTGGCGTTTTGTTTATTTGCATCTAAATATACATCTTTAAAAATGGCACGAGTATTGACACACGTGTCAGGCAACTGGTAAACAAACTATGAGACGAAACAAGTTTTTCCAATCATAAATATTTATTAAACACTTTTGCATCCTTTCTAGGAACATATTTCTAGTATAGTGTTATTTCCTCCTCAAACAAACAAAAACGCGTTTACTTTAATCTTATTCTCAAGCATTGTTTCCTTTTTACGACCGTTGGAACACGTGCCACGCTACTGATAAGTAATTTATGATAACAAACGATCGTTCTGTTTTATTTTAAGACTACCCTACGATAATAATAATCGTAATAGCATATAGACATCACTATTTGCATTTGAATGTGATAAAGGGGCCACGAATCTATAAGTCTGTTGATAAGAGATGTACAAGGAATCTTCAGCTGATGATAAGTTTGATATAACCATTTTAACAAAAAATTTGATGAATAAAATTTTTAAAATATGTGTATGTCTCTTGTGTTTGATTTTATGAAATAATTACGTTTAATAATGACTATCTATAAGTCTATAATCACATTTTAATGAAGATAATGTTTGCGACCGTTACTACCTGGTAATCCATATTTACACTGAATAAAAAAATCACTATGTTGTATTTGTATGAATTCTATAAATATTATCACCAAAATAAACATATCGAGTTTAGTTCGATCGTATTCATGTACGATAATAAAACATAATACTGATTTAAAAATCAGATAGATTTATTCATAATAATAATAATAATAATAAACGTCTTTATTAAATTAAAGAATAGTTTTACAAAGAAAAAATGTATAAAAGTGTAGGTGAAGTTCAGTCAGCATTATCTGTTACTATATAATAATACAACTAAATATTTTATGTATACTATAAGGAGAAAGTGTTTTCCAATGATATGATTAATTGGATGATTGTTTCCCTGTCGACAACAGCCACTGACCGGTTTCGATCTATTTTGGATCTCATCAGGGAAATAAAATAGATAATTTGTTTTGTAAGAGTTCATTCTCTCAATTACGATGTATTGTTTATGCCTGTAATTGCTTTTCCTTTTTGACAAGTTTATCATGTATAAATACACTATATAAATATTATGTAAGTTGTACATAAAAAATCTGATTTATTAATGCTTGAAATACTTTGTAATTTGACGCTCGAAAGGGTAAAAAGAAGGGGATGAAGAGAGAAATACTTTGCAAACCAATTATTTTGCAATCAGGAAGATTAATAATTAATTGATTAATTTAATAAACGTTAAAATTATGTGACAGTATATGTTGGCTTTTAATAAGCTGCTTCGACTATTAAATTAGAAGCAATAAGGAAATTGTTGCGATCGTTACTACATGCTAATACATACTCATTCTGAATTGAAAACTTCAGTAGTAAATGTCATAAATTCGTACTATTTTCTTAAAGACTAAATAATTTTAGTACCAAAAATAAGTATAACTACTATATACCAAATGAAATTTTTATTCAATTTGGTACGAGGTTCATCAAATTTGCAATAATAAAATGGAAAAACTTAATTTTAGTCAATAATTTAAATTTTAAGTTTTCTTTGCTTTAGGTCAGGAGTGCGAATCATGTTTTTAAGATAGCCAAGATCAAGCTATTGTCGTTTGTTCTCATTATTATTAGTAAAATAATAATTTCATTTATATTACGAATTGAATGAGATTCATCAAGTTTATAAATAAATAATAATTTAGTGCAAAAATTGAATTGAAAAAAAGCCTAATTGAAATTTTTATTGAAATTGGTTTGAGGTTCATCAAATTTGTATTAATAAAATAGATAAAACTTAATTATAGTCAATAATTTAAATTTTAAGTTTTCTTTGCTTTAGGTCAGGAGTGAGAATCGTGTTTTTACGATAAGCCAAGATTAAGCTATTATCGTTTGCTCTCGTTATTATTAATAATTAATATTATTTAATTTATATTTTGAATCGAATGAGATTCATCAAGTTTATGAATAAATAAATAAAAACGAATAAAATAATAATTTAGTCCAAAATTTGAATTGTGGTGTAAAAATAAGATGTATATCATAAATTCGTACTATTCTCCTAAAGATTTATTGAAATTACGTTTTAAATTAAATGAGATTCATCAAATAATAAACCGGAAAAAAATTGGTCCAAAATTTAGATTAAAGTTGTAAAAAAATTTTGGTGTAAAAAAATAAGATATAATATATCACAAATATCCAGTCTTGCCAGTAAATTTGCGAATAATCCATCTAATCGATCCCTTCTAACCAAGTTTTGTATTCCCAGAAATCCAAATATCCCTTCTAAGTATCAACATCCTCCCCTCACAATTCATCAACTCATTTGTACGAATCACACAGACAGTTAAGCTAGCTAGCAAAGAACTTTTTTTGTTATATTAAATTAAATTCAGACAGGGCAGAAAGACCACTGGTCTATAGCCCAGACGGACTAACACCACATTAATTGTCTTTGTTATGTATATATAAATGTAAAAATGTAATTGTCCGAATAAAGATCACTGTTATTTATATCACAAATTCATACTATTCTAAACATTTATTGAAATTTGAAATTACGATTTAAATTGAATTAAATTCATCAAATTTTCAATAATAAACCGGAAAAACAGACTAATTATAGTTCAAAATTTAACTTTAATGTACCAAAAATAAGTATTACTACTATATTCTTAAAGACCAATTGAAATTTTTATTCAAATTGGTTTGAGGTTCATCAAATTTGTATTAATAAAATAGATAAAACTTAATTATAGTCAATAATTTAAATTTTAAGTTTTCTTTGCTTTAGGTCAGGAGTGCGAATCGTGTTTTTAAGATAAGCCAAGATTAAGCTATTATCGTTTGCTCTCGTTATTATTAATAAATAATATTATTTAATTTATATTTTGAATTGAATGAGATTCATCAAGTTTATGAATAAATAAACAAAAAGGAAAAATAATAATTTAGTCCAAAATTTGAATTGTGGTGTAAAAATAAGATGCATATCATAAATTCGTACTATTCTCCTAAAGATTTATTGAAATTACGTTTTAAATTGAAGGAGATTCATCAAATAATAAACCGGAAAAAAATTGGTCCAAAATTTAAATTTAAGTTGTAAAAAAATAAGATATATATCACAAATTCATACTATTCTAAACATTTATTGAAATTTGAAATTACGATTTAAATTGAATTAAATTCATCAAATTTTCAATAATAAACCGGAAAAAAAAGACTAATTATAGTTCAAAATTTAACTTTAATGTACCAAAAATAAGTATTACTACTATATTCTTAAAGGCCAATTGAAATTTTTATTCAAATTGTTTTGAGGTTCATAAAATTTGCAATAACAAAATGGAAAAACTTAATTTTAGTCAATAATTTAAATTTTAAGTTTTCTTTGCTTTAGGTCAGGAGTGCGAATCATGTTTCTACGATAAGCCAAGATTAAGCTATTATCGTTTGCTCTCGTTATTATTAATAATTAATATTATTTAATTTATATTTTGAATTGAATGAGATTCATCAAGTTTATGAATAAATAAACAAAAAGGAAAAAATAATAATTTTGTCCAAAATTTGAATTGTGGTGTAAAAACGAGAGGTGTATATCATAAATTCGTACTATTCTCCTAAAGTTTTATTGAAATTACGTTTTAAATTGAATGAGATTCATCAAAAAATAAATCGGAAAAAAAGTTTTAAAAAAAATTGTGGTGTAAAAAATAAGATATATATTACAAATTCATATTATTCTTCTAAACATTTATTGAAATTGCGTTTTAAATTGAACAAAATTCATCAATTTTTCAATAATATACCGGGAAAAAAAGACTAATTCAAATTACAATTACAATTTAATGAGATTTATTTGCATAATATAAATGAAAAAAGAAATAATTTGACCCCAAAATTTAAATTTAAGGTGATGTCATAAATTCGTATCATTTTTTTAAAGACTAATTAAAATTTTGAATAGAAATTTATCAAATTTAAAATAAAACTTTATTTCAGTCCAAAATTTAAATGTAACGTGCAAAAAATAATAAATGTGTCATAAATTCGTACTATTTTCTTAAAGACTGCTTGAAATTTTTTATTCAATTTGATTGATTGCAGTAATAAAACTTAATTTTAGTAAAAAATTTAAATTCAAAGATTTTTTTTTGCTTTAGGTCAGGAATTCGAATCTTTTTTTTGAGATAGGCCAAAATTACGCTATAAGATTATTATTAGTACAGTTGTTACTGTGATGACGAGCCAGAAAGGAAGCAAATAATATTTTTACAAAAGAATAAGTAACCAGTATATTACAAATTCGTCTTCCTAACATTTTAAGTTGAATGGGATTCATCAGATTTTTGGTGTAAAAAAATAAGATTATATCATAAATTCGTACTATTCTCCTAAAGATTTATTGAAAATACGTTTTAAATTGAAAGAGATTCATCAAATAATAAATCGGAAAAAAGTGGTCTAAAATTTAAATTTAAGTTGCAAAAAAATTTTAGTGTAAAAAAGGAAAAAATAATAATTTAGTCCAAAATTTGAATTGTGGTGTAAAAAATAAGATATAATCACAAATTCATACTATTATCCTAAACATTTATTGAAATTAAGATTTAAATTGAATGACATTCATAAAATTTTCAATAATAAACCGGAAAAAAAAACTAATTAAAATTACAATTTAATGAGATTTATTTGCATAATATAAAAGAAAAAAGAAATCATTTGACCCCAAAATTTAAATTTAAAGTGATGTCATAAGTTCGTATCATTTTCTTAAAGACTAAATAAAATTTTGAATAGAAATTTATCAAATTTAAAATAAAACTTTATTTCAGTCCAAAATTTGAATGTAACGTGCAAAAAATAATAAATAAGTCATAAATTCGTACTATTTTCTTAAAGACTGCTTGAAATTTTTTATTCAAATTGATTGGTTGCAATAATAAAATTTGATTTTAGTAAAAAAATTAAATTCAAAGATTTTTTTTGCTTTAGGTCAGGAGTTCGAATCATGTTTTTGAGATAGGCCAAAAATACGCTATAAGATTATTATTAGTACAGTTGTTACTGTGATGCCGAGCCAGAAAGAAAGCAAATAATATTTTTACAAAAGAATAAGTAACTAGTATATTACAAATTCGTCTTCCTAACATTTTAAATTGAATGGGATTTATCAAATTATCAATAAGAAAAAAAGTTAACAGTAAAAATTCAAATTTTCGGTAATCTCCTAATCTAAAGCAAAGGACACTTTCAATTTAAATTATGGACTAAAATTAAGTTTTTTTCCCCATTGTATTATTGCAAGATTTAATGCACTTCAATCAGTTTGAATCAAAATTTCATTTAGTCTTTAAGAAAATAATTGATTGCAGTTTATTGGATACTAAGGAAGTTGATTAATATAGTTGATACTTGTTGAGCTACCCTCTTGATGGAACCAGATATGTAATTTTAACAATATGGAACATAACAAGGGTTTTTCTTCACCAAAAAAAAAGAAGTTGATTAAATTTTGCAATAATAAAATGGGGAAAAACTTAATTTTAGTCCAAAATTTAAATTGTTCTTTGCTTTAAAGTAGATTACCTAAAATTTTAATTATTACTGCTAATTTTTTCTTATTGAAAATGTGATGAATTCCATTCAATTTAAAATGTTTGGGAGACATTTGTAATATACTACTTATTATTTTGTAAAAATATTAATTATTTCTTTTTTGGATCGGCATCACAGTAATAACTTTACTAATAATAGTCACATAGCTTAATCTTGGTCTATCCCAAAAACATGACTCGAACTCCTGACCTAAAGCAAAACAAATCTTTAAATTTAAGTTTTTTACTAAAATTAAATTTTGAAAGTTTCCTTTGCTTTAGATTAGGAGTTAGAATGATGTTTTTGAAATTGGCCAGGATTAAACTAATATTATTGTCGATTGCTCGCACTACGATTAGTAATGTGAGAAAGGAAGTGATTTCTGCTTGTCTACATTTCAAAAAATTCATCTAATAAAATATTTAAATATTAATAATATATTTATTAAACGGAATCACCTTTTACAATAGAAATAACATAATTCAAGATGAAACATAAAATTAAAATACAACTAAAAGTAAACTTATGATCGTACGTAACAATAACATATATCAAAATTGAAATGCAATTCTTTTGAGTTCTGATTTAAACTTAGATATACTAGAACCAAATGTTAATATACTTACATTATTGCATTTTCTAAAAAAATTAATTTAAATTATATTATAAACCGAAGAATTGTCAAATTTGCGATAATAAAGAGGAAAAGAAATGAATCCAAAATTTAAACTTAAGGTGTAAATATAAGAAGTATGTCATAAATTCCTACAATTTTCTTAAAGGCTAATTAAAATTTTGATTTAAACTTACAATAATAATAAAATGGTAACGCCCTTTTAGTCTAAAATTCAAATTTAAGGAGTAAATAATATAAAGCATATCATAAATCCATACAATTTTCTTAAGTACCAATTGAAATTTTTAAATTGAATGAGATTCATCAAATTTACAATAATTAAAAGGAAAAACCTTAATTATCAGTAAAAATTATGGTAGCGACCGTTACTATGTGGTAGTTCATTTTAAAAAGCGTAAATGAAAATAATTTTTAAGTTTATTTATCGTCCGAAATTCAAATTCAAATTTTACCAGTTAACTGAGTTTGACGAGTATTTTTGAATGTGTGTTAATATAATATTTTTAAGTGTGTGGGGTTGTGGGGTGTTAGTTCTTGTACATTTAACTGTGGCGCTCCATTTTGAAAGCGTGAATTTCAGTGTGCGAAATTCGCACTTTCAAAACGGAGCAACACACTTAGCTGATTAAATGTTAAACTTTGCTTTAAGTCAGGAGATCGATTTTTTTTTGAGATAGGTCGGGATTAAGCTATTATCATTACCTCTCATAATGACTAGTAAAGTTGTTGCCGTGATAACCAGTTTTAAAATAAATGACTTCCGCTTGTCTACAAAGTATCTTCCAGAAAATTCATTTAATAAAATATTTAGAAAAAAAAAGCCCATCGTGCATTTTTGCGCCATTTGATCGATTTGAATTTTATAAGAGGCGACAAAATAATAATTAAAATTATCTCTTACTCGATTCATAATACCAATATTTTTTTGTAGATAGAAACAACCCTAAACAATACGATTTAACATTTAACAAACATTTGATTTGTTTACGTGAGTGTTTGTAATCTAGTACACGTATTGTAAATATGCAGTAGAGCCGGCATATTTTTGTTCCGAGTTATGCAAACACTGTGGAGCATTTTATGTTGGTTTTGTTTTTTAATACTCCTAATGACACAAGGGTGTACAAACGCGTGCAGCGCAGTGGATAAGCGAATGACGGCAAATACTACTGTTTTATTTAAACCCTTCGCGTTAAGGTTTTTCATGCACTGTAATTAGTAAATGGACAGGGGAGATAATGCTCGTGTTTTGTACATTACTGCATATCTACAGAGAACAACGTTGTAGTTCCTATTAACCTATTTATCAAAACTTTAAAAAAAGTTATTGATTTTACATCAAATGTTTTTGACTGATGGCGCAAGACATTCTCTTGAAGATTGGAAACTTTAAAGATAGTATATTTTGTTGATATCACACGCAGGACTATAGTTTCGTGACTATAGTTTCGACCTTTCCATTCCTAGATAATGATGTAACAATCGAAACTAGTCGGAATAAATTGTAAATAATTCTGAAACCAACCAAGTGCTTCATTGCAAACAACCCCTAATATCAAAAATGTTTCACCACGTGATAAACGAGAACCAAATTCAACAAATATAGTTTCGATCTTTACAAAGCCATCATCAAACGTTAAATAATTAAAAGAAGTGCAGCTTTGTTGATATCACTTGCAGGAGTTTTTCGTGACTACAGTTTTGACCTTTACAAGGTTATTATAAAACCTTATAGAACCCTCGCTTGATCTACTCATTCATTTAATTTTTTTTTAATTTGTTGATTGTTAATCAAATATCTATGATTGATGGTAGAAGCCATTACTTTATGATACATCTTGCTTAGAAACTTAAAGAAATAACACTTAGTTGATATCAAACGCAGGAATTTTCTGTGACTATAGTTTTGATTTTTACATGGTTGTTATGAAACCCACGCTTGATCTATTGATTCATTTATTAAATTTTTAAGTTGTTGATCGTGAATCAAGTATCTATGATTGATGGTAGAAGCCATTACTTTCTGATCTTTAAAGAAACTACGCTTAGTTGATATCACACGAGGGAATTTTTCGTTTCTATAATTTTGATTTTTACATGGTTGTTATGAAACCCACGCTTGATCTATCGATTCATTTATTAAATTTTTTAAGTTGTTGATCGTGAATCAAGTATCTATGATTGATGGTAGAAGCCATTACTTTCTGTTCTTTAAAGAAACTACGCTTTGTTGATATTACACGCAGGAATTTTTCGTGATTGTAGTTTCGACCTTTACAAGGCCATCTCCAAACATTTAATACTGGCCTTGCTTTATTAACGTACGTTTAATAATGGCCTTGAGATCATAGTCATAAAAAAAATTCTACGTTGATATCAAAAATAAATGTGGTTCCTTTAAAGTTCCCAAGAAATTACACTTAGTTGATATCACACGCAAGATTTGTTGTGACTATATTTACGACTTTTACGAGGCCATCACAAAACGCTTGATAAAATGAGTTTAGGTTTGTTGATATCACTTACAGGAATTTTTCGTGACTATAGTTTCGACCTTTACAAGGCCATCACCAAACGATTGATAATGGCCTGGCTTTGTTAACATACGTTTGATAATGACCTTGAAACTATAGTCATAAAAAATCCAGCGTGTGCTATCAACAAAACGTGCTTTTTTTAAAGTTAATAATCTTCAAGATGTAACACAAAGCTGGAGCTTTTATCATTGATCATAGATATTTGATTTATAATCATTTTAATAAATCAATTAATACATATTAATATTAAGTTCCACATCATCAAATATCTATTCATTTTTGTTTTTACATTAGCTTCAAATTTGAAAGAAAACGTACATTATTTCAATAAAACATTGTTTTCAGTGCAAGTTTTTTTTTGAGGTTACAAAAACCAATACCAGTTTCACCAAATTTATCGTTTCATTGTGTAAAGAGATTTCGTAACTAAAATAGAGCGTTTAGAGTTCTATTTATAAAGACCTAAAGTAGACTTTTTGTCACACAAAAAGTGTATGAAATAAAAAGACTATTTGTGTTCTATGTAAGTTTCATACATTTTTGCATTCGTTTAAAAAAACGCAAACCTCGGGTATTCATGTGTGTAACGAGCGAGGGCCCTTCACACTCCGACAAAAAAATATGACGGGATTTCGTTCTCGGCTACACTTTCAAAGCTTATCTCGCTCACCTATATTTAAGGGTGGTTTTAGCTTGTTTGATTCGTATTATTTTTACGACTTGCGTTTGCTTCCAGTTGATGTTAGCTCCTCACACTCTTCTTTGGGTTATAATTTTAAAATAATATGATTGATTGTTGAAGCCGACACTTCTTTATCGAGATCTATATCGCTAGTATCACGAAACTAACAATTGACAAAACCTAAAAAAAAAATAAAAATATAAAATAAAAAAGTAATTTAAAATTGGCGATATTTTTATTTTATTAAAACATCGGTTAGAACACTTTCTTCATTTATTTTATTACTGCTAGATGTACATAAATATACTAAATAAGTGAAGAACGTTTTTTCTTACTTTTAATCAATGTATTAGGCATTTTTTTAAATCTATCAGTCTACAGATTCTTATTGGAAATATAATCCACTCCATTTGTCATCTTTTTTTAAGTGTTTTCAAATATTTCTCATTAAAATATTCGTCTATTAGACTATATTCTAAGCTATAGAAATTTTTAAGATAACCAGAAATCACTTAAAGGGGAATACAATGATAAGAAAAAAGATTATTTATTTATTAAACATTATTTCTTTATTTCATATATTCACAGGTATTAAAATTTAAAAAATGTTTTATTAGGGTATTATTCTTAACAAAAATAAAACCGTCCGCATTGGAATTTATTAAAGGTGTTACACATATTTCAGAGGAATATAGGTAATGTTTGATAACATAATACCCCTATAGTTTGTTTAAACGAGTTTATCGCTACATAAAATTGTTATTTAATTCCCTATCATTAGGCTGCTGGTAGTTTCCCTTCCGCCAAACTATCAGAACTAATCCGCGGAATATTTTTATAACGGCCCTCCCACATCATTAATTAACTCCACTATTACTTCATCAATTTCATTTTTGAGCTAATCTATTGCTTTCATAACCATAGAATTGTTTCTATCTTGCAAAAATCCAACTTATAGTAACTGATTTAGTTGAATGTTTACGTCATGAATTACCACGTATTAACGGTCGCAACAATCATTATGATTATAATTTTCTTGTTTACTTCAATCAATTTTTATATTTTTATTATATGTGTTCCTGTTTTTGATCATCCACCTGTATTTTATTGTTCTACACATCTACAAGTATTGGTATTCTTATTGGAGATGCACATACATTAATGTTTAAACATGAAATTATACTTTCAAATTGAATATTTAATTTTTCTTTCGTTATTATGTTATTTTTTCCTTTTGCAAGTGTTTTAAATTTTTCCCATTAAATTTTCTTTTCTGATTGATTATATTTTTAGTTTCATACTGAGAATCACTTGACCTATATCTCAAGACACCTTGCATAAATCGATATAGTGCCTTGAGGTTCATCTTGAATTTTTCAGGCTGAACTAAATTTTTATCGAGATTATTTTCATGCAGTACACTTCCTTCATTAATTCGATTGTTGATTAAAACACTTGGTATTGTTTCACTTATTTTTTATTTTATTCTGACAAATGAATAAAACCAAGTGTTTTAATCAACAATCGAATTAATACAAAAATATTTCACCATATTTCATACCTTTAAATTTTATAGCTTTACATTCCAAATATGCTAGGTTGCTCTTATAATGAGGATCTAGTATAAATTATTCTCTTTATTCTACAGATTTTCAAGTATATATTTTTTTTAAAATCAGATTGATTATTAATGCAACAGCATCTTTAAGAATCAATTTAAATATTAGGTAATTTCAAATTAAAACACTTGTTTAGTTTCATATTGTAATATTCAGTTTCCTGACACGTGTTTCGGTCAATTCTCAAAGGAATTACAAAATTGTTTGTAATTCCCTCTCAAAGGAATTACAAACATTTTTGTAATTCCTTTGAGAATGGTCGTCATTGACCGAAACACATGTCAGGAAACTGAATATTACAATATGAAACTAAACAAGTGTTTTAATTTGAAATTACCTAATATTATAATTTACCTAATATTATAATTTCGTTTCATCAAGAGTGCAGTGAAGAAAGTATATACCGAATCAATTTAAAACCATTGAATAAATCCTAACCATTTATTTAATTAGATTACCAAATAACGAAAAGAAGAAGCATAAACTGGACACTCGTATATATTTTCATTTTCACCCATTGAATAAAACTTACCATTTGACCTTGAATGTATTGAATTTTTAAAATTTCATACTTATATACATACCTTTAAATTTTATATCTCAACATTTCAAAACTGATATATTCTGACAATACTATATTAGATTCACTTAATATGAATTATTCTTTTCATTCTATAGATTTTAAAATCGGATTGATCATAAATGCAAAATAACCCTTAAGATTTAAGTTAAATAAAACTCACCTTTTGATCTTGATTTTATTGAATGTTTCAGTTCTTCACTAAATACCTTTAAATTTTATAGCTTAATATTATAAATATCATATACCCTGCATATTCTATTATTCTATGTTGGCTACACTTAATATAAGGGTTATGGTATGACTCACTCTCTTCGTTCTACAGATATTCAAACAAATCGTGGTTTAAAATCTGATTGATTATAAATGCTAAATAACCCTTAAGCTTTAATTCAAAGCCATTGAATAAAATCTACCATTTGATCTTAAATATATTGCATTTTCACCATTGAATCAAACTTACCAATCGATCCCAAATGTATCGAATTTTTTAATTATTCACTTTAAATTATATACCTCAACATTGCAATACTATGTACATTCTCTTAATATGAGGGTTCCCAAATGAATTATTCTCTTTATTATACAGATTTGCAAGCATATTGTGGTTTAAAATGTCATTGATTTTGAATACAAGAAAATCACTAAGGTTTAATACAAAACCAAAGAATAAAACTTACCATTTGATGTTAGATGTACTGAATTGTTCAGTTCACTAAATACCCTTAAATTTAATAGCTTAACATAGTAAATATTACAATACACCCATGTTACGTTACCTTCACTTCATATGAGGGTTTCGGTGCGATTTATCTCTTATTCTACAAATTTTCAAGCACACAATAGTTCAAAATCTGATTGATTATTAATGCAAGACAATCCTTAAGCTCTTATTTAAAACCAGTGAATAAAACCTACCATTTGATCTTGAATGTAGTGTATTTCTCAATATGTTGTTATGTTAGGGGGTGTGCTTTATTTGTAGAAACACTGCTACAATTGTTTCACCACACAGTGTCTTGATTAGGCCATCAACACGACAATTGCTGCAACAGGAACCAACAATAAAATACACTCTATTTATACATTATCACACAAAAAATAATAGGACTAGTTCAAACGTGCGCTTTAATTGTTTTTAAAACGTCAAATTGACCGGCAAAGAGAGATAAAGTATTGCCAACTTCGTCAAATTATTTTAAATAAAATGCTGAGCCTGCAAGTTAAAAGTAAGTTTTACACTGCTAAAAAACTGCTACCCTTAACTTTTAAAATAGACTGTATAAAATTCAGATTATTTACTGCGCGCTGAACTAATTTTATATAGAAATGAAATAGCCAGTACAATATATAAAATATATAAGATTAAAGGAATACAAATACTGTAGTGAAAGTGTGATATTTTTCAACTGTAAAACATTTGTAATGTTTTAAAATTGAATTGTTATAAGAAATAGTTGTAAAAATGATACTAACTGTAGTTGAACGCGTCGGTTTAAGTTTCTAATGATTTGAACAGTAGCGTGTTCGCGCTCGTTCGTCCGGCGCAAGCGCTCTTCGACAGACCATTGTTTCCAGTCACTTTAGGGGCGCCTGACTATCGTATACGTTGGCATGGCGCATTAAAAACGTTGGGCAGTTTCAATTTCGGTGCAAAATATGTGGGATTATACGTCTTGAATACTGAAAGAAACCACATTAAATGATAAAACCCGCCGCGATCTACACGGTCATGTAAATAATTTAGGGCACACCATTTTGAACGGACATTTTGTGCGGATTTAAGGTAAGTGTAATGGACGACGATACGGCCGATATTTGTTTGCCTATTTAGCCATCGTGCGAAACTCGTCTTTTACGTTGACAGTAGGGACGGTTTTCGCATCAAAGCCACCGCACACCATAAATTCACCGTTTGTTTATGTTTTGAGGTAGCGTCGCACAGCAATGATAAATTCATTTCGTGTCTACTTAAACGCTTGCATTTCTCTAAAAGCACTTCCGCCATTCAACCTCAAACTGCCTTTTCGTGGATCGGCCTTTTCAAACACACCACTTTTTAAATTGTACAGGATGATAGCTTTTGTAGGTTAGTTCTATAAATTGTCTATTAATTTTCTTCCATCAATTAAAATTATTTTACATAACAAAAAAATGATTTTAAATTTCTTAAAAATGTCAATGTGGCCCACTCTGGTTTTTAACTAGAGAGGATGAATATATATGACATTATTTAAAAAAGAACTTATTTAAAATAAC
This sequence comes from Ontholestes murinus, assembly GCA_963969525.1. Lineage (NCBI taxonomy): Eukaryota > Metazoa > Arthropoda > Insecta > Coleoptera > Staphylinidae > Ontholestes > Ontholestes murinus. Next base: position 10,186,115 of record OZ018399.1, on the reverse strand, counting down.
TAATATTTTAAATTTAATTTAAAATAATAATAATAATAAACGTTATTTAGCACTGTTGCTATATAAAAGAGTTAATAATATCATGGACCATCACCATAATAACTCCTGCATTCATAATTTTATGTTTCAGAGCTCAGAATGACTGTGAAAACACCTACTTATAAAATTTTAGCTTTTAAAATATAAAATACAGTTATGAAAGTTTAACAAGAGTATGGCTAGAGTGGATGCAGCAGAGAAAGAAGCGAGCGAAGTCCTCCATTCATTATTATCTGTGGAACGTATTGAAAAACAAGAGATCACTGACGACACAGATAATTCATCACCTAATCCACATTCCTTCCAGACGACGGCTACTGCTGAAGACGGAGACAATCAAATACAGTGGCAGACACCTGTTTCGATGCCACCACACACACTTTTTCCATCTATCGATGGAAGCAATACATATTCAGAGGCCATGGATGAACATCAAGTGGTAAGTCATTTTTTTACTTATCTATTAAAATAAATATATATTTAATTGCAAATTAATAATACTAAGAAAAAATTTATTACATTTATCATTCAATATGCTTTTTTATGTACTTTAGGCAATATAAGACTATAACAATACACTAAAAGTGAAAAAGTTTATTTATTTATTTATTTAATCATTTTCTATACAAGTTTATTATTTATTTATATACTTAATTATTTTCTATACAAGTTTATTTCTTTAATTTTTGTGGTCCAATTACATTTAAGTAAAATTTCTTTACTATGTCCATCTATTATTATGTATACAAACTAGAAAATAAAATGCTACTATACATTTACAAACTTGCTCTATAATTATATTCACTGTTTCTTTCTTTATCTAACTCAACTAATACCTTTGTATTGTTGTATTGTAACTAAGTATATAATATAGTTTGCACAAATAAATAATACTTATAATATTTGAATAATTGCAAATAATAATAAAGCTTTTTTTTAGGTAATCTGGGAAGGACACACGATACAAGTTGACCAAGATACACCTCAAATTAGCAATTTGTATGCATCAGGTGCAACGGTGACAATAGAGGAAGAACCGAAGGAAGATGAGACACCGAAGAAATCAGCCAAGCCAAAGACATCTCCGAAATTTTCGAAAAAGAAAGTTATCAAGAAGAAAAAGAAAGGGGCCGAGCCTGCGGGAAACAATGATCCAACGAGATTGGAAGAAAGTGCAGTGCAGGTGAAGGAGAGATTTAAAAGGGGATGCGAATGCCAGGACGAGAGCTGCTTCAGGGGATTGAATCCAGACAGTGTTTATAAGCATAGGTTGAATATTGCCGAGTTAACAAAGGGGGAACATGACATGTACTTGATGGGAGTAACAATGGCTTGTTTGGCAAATCCAGATACCACTGTTAGGCATAAGGAAAGGAGAAGGTTAAGGGCACAGTATGTTTATCAGGGGAGAAGAGTGTGTTTAGATGCTTTTTTATATTTAGAAAATTGTACGCATTACCAATTAAAGCGTATTAGGAAACATGTCATGACTCATGGTGTAGCTCCAAGAGTACATGGAAATCATGGAAAAAAGCCACATAACACATTTTCTTTAGATATTTATAGGCACGCGACTGAATTCTTAAAGCAGTATTTAGAACAACACACTGGAGAGTGTGGGATTGCAAATTCCAAACAACCCATCCAGTTACCCTGGGATATTACCAGGAAAAATCTTCATGATGCTTATAAAGAATATGGACAAATATTAGAACCGGGAATTAAATTAATGGGCTATTCAACATTTAGGCATTTTATGAAAGAACAATTTCCCCACGTCAAGTTTTGCAAGGTGGAGCCTAAAACAACCACACAGGTGCAACATCATCAAACTCCGCAGCCTCAGCATCAACAAGCGCAGATACAACAAGCTCAAGCAGATACAACAACACATCAACTGCAAGCTCAACAACATACAGCCCTTAAGCAAGCTCTACTTAGCCAAGCTCCACAAAAATGCGTAATAAACAATGAAGTTCAACAAGTTATTCCTCTAGTGGTTACTCCGAATGACAACAGCGGACCACAGCAGCACCACCAGGCATTTTTAGTAACACCAGTTCCTCAAATTATCCCCAACGGAAACGTGGTGTCGCAAAATACCAACAATCACGCGGGTTCGAACTTTGCCTATCAAGTAGCAAATACTAGTTATGTGATAAATGAACAGGGGCAGATAGTCACGACCATGGCGAATGCTCAGCACCACACACCGTACACATTTAACCGCATGTAACCCTAGTTATAACCAAATCAATTTATAGAAGTAATAACCTTGTGATAATTACAGGCGGTATTTGTATATATGGTATATAGCCCAATAATTTCTATTTTGAATTACGTACATATTTTTCACTTTTATCTAAGGTTAATATGATGTTTATATAATTAATTTCCGTATTTAATTGTAAGATTTTGTAGTTGCCGACCAATTGAGTGTTGAAAGGTCTGACTCGAGTTTTTATTGATTGTGTTTGTTCATAATAAAATTTCCAATTATTTTGTTTCTAGGCCTTTTTATATATCATTCCTTTAAATATGTTTTCCAATTACCTTCTTTCATTAACTTTAACTAGATTTTTTTATGTTCTGCAAGATAGTTTTTAAATTGCAGATAAGAATAATTGCAAAACAAAATTTTACTATCGTTATTTTATTAAATCCATTTTTATTTTCCTTTACAGTGTGTGACTCATGAAACATTTTTTGTCTGATTTTCATATCATATCAAATAAATGTATTTGAAGTGGAACATAAGTATGTTTAAGTTTTCTTTAAAAATTTACTGTTTTTAAATATAGAAATTAAATTTATAAAAAAATCACAATGGTTTCTATTGCTTTTGCTCTTTTTAGACAATTTTTATGAATATTTCTACACAGTTTTAGTCTTTAAAATTAGTCTATAACGTGGATTATTTTTTCGCCTCCGCTATTTTTTAATTTGTATTTTAAAACGTGCGTGGATATTTTTTTAAAATTAAATTAAAAAATCGCTTGACATTTGGTGGAGACTTATTTTCTCTTAGGCATATTCTAGGAACTACAATAGTTAAAACACATAATTAAAACCAACCCTTCGTGATTTATTAAACATTCCTCGGATTTGATCCGCTCGACAGATATTTAAAATTCAATTAAAAATCGTTTGGCCCCGGTGGAAAATTATTATCTATTTAAACTCGTTCTAGGAAGTATGGTAGATACTTCGTATAAATAAAATTTTAGAGAAACTTTGAATTCAACCCTTAGCGAATTAATAAACGCAGATTTTACTCTTCAATAAAAAATAGTTTTAACCCCAAATGGATTCTCATATTCTATTTATACGGGTTCTAGGAACTTTGATGGATAATTTAAATAAGTGAAATTGTAGGGGTACTTTAAAACAAACCCTTAATAAATTATTTAACGGATCCATGGATTTGACTTGTTCAGCAGATTTTTAAAATTCAATTCAAGCCGTTTGACCATAGGGGGAAAATTATTTTTTATTTACGAACCTTCTAAGAACTCTAATAGATAAAACAAATTAATAAACATGTGGGAAAACTTGAAAATTAACCCTTAGGGATTTATTAAACATAGCTACAAATTAGACTCGTTCGTCAGATTTTCAAAATTCAATTAAAATTACTTTCACCCACGATTAAATCTCATTTCCTATTTATACACATTCTAGGAACTTTGATAGATGATTTAGATTAATAAAATTATAGTGAAACTTTCAAACCAACCCTTATTAAATTATTAAACGCGTACATGGATTTGATTTGTTAGATAGATTTTTAACATTCAATTAAAAATCGTTTGACCACAAGTGGAAAATTATTTTCCATTTACGAACCTTCTATGAACTCAAATAGATAAAATAAATGAATGATGTTTGGGGCAAACTTTTAAATTAACCCTTAATTAATTATTAAAATTTACTTGTTAGACAGATTTTCAAAATTTAATTAAAAATAGTTTTACTCCCGGTGGATCTTCATTTTATATTTAAATACGTTCTAAGAACTTTAATAAATAATTTAAATAAATAAAATTGTAGGGCAACTTTAAAACCACCCCTTAGTAAATTATTAAATGTATCCATGGATTTGACTCGTTGGACATATTTTTAAAATTCAATAAAAAATAGTTTTACCCCCGGCGGAAACTCATTTTCTATTTAAGTACGTTCTAAGAACTATGATATACAATTTAAATAAATAAAATCTTTGGGAAAATTTAAAACCAACCCTTAGCAAATTATTAAACGCATTCGTGGATTTGACTCGTTCGATCGATTTGAAATATTCATTTAAAAATCGTTTGACCCCCGATGGAAAATTATTTTCTATTTGGGCACGTTCTAGGAACTATAATAGATAAACTAGATAAATAAAATTTTTGAAAAAACTTTTAAACAACCAACCCTTAGTGAATTATTCAACATAGCCGCGGATTTTACTAGTTTTTTTTTCAATATTAAATTGAAAAACTTTGTAACCCTAACAGTTTCTATTTAAATACGTATAATATTCTTTATTGAAATAAAGGATTTAACACATATATTTGTTGTATTTAATACGTTTGTTAATAAATATTTAGCAGGGAAACATTTAAGGCAAAAGAATTCGAAAATTTCCATATTGAAGTTGGTTAATCCGTACAAAATAGCCAAAAATTTACTTAATTTATCCACGATTAGGATTTTATTTATGGCGAAAACGTCTATTACATTATAAACGTTAAATAGTAATAAAAATACTTTTAACTTTTTTTGTATCAAGCCTATTTTCATTACAATTAAGATCAAATTGATTTATATGATATATGCGTGATACTAACAAAGAAAGCGTTCTTTATTCCAATTTCTAAAATGTATCACGGAGTGAACGCCTTAACCATTAATCAATAACCTTTATATAATATTAGAGAAATCGACTGCGATCATAAATTTCGGACACATTCTTGCTGAAGATCGCTGCGGTGTCCTGCTTATTAAATTTATTATCTTAAATATATTATTAAATCCCTTCATTATTAAACCGTTAACGATTAAAATACTAGGATATAGAATACTGAGATATAAGTTTTAACTTTATTTCACTTGTGTGTGATATAAACAAAGTGTATTTTATCTTATTTAAAGTTATAAAATATGTATCACAAGGTGAAAACCTCTACAATCAAGTATTTTACTTTATTTTCCCAAAATATGATTGGTTTTATATTTTCACCACAGATTTTTTAAATTTCATTTTTTTTGGTTCAGCAAGAAGTTGCCGAATCAAAAAACTAACTTAATTAACTTGTATACCTTTCATCCATTAATGAAATAGACCTATAATTTTTTTACAATAAGAAATAACCATTTTCAAAATCAAAAACCATACAAATTCTAAACTTAAAAGATTAGGACGACATTTTTTACTTTTTTTTATTTCCTAAAAATGATGTCTAATGTTCAAAACAACAGTGTTGTTATTTTATTTATGTTATATTCCTTTGAATCAAATACGTTTATTTTAAAAATCGATTTTCTTCTATTTTCGCCTGAACTTCATATCTTAGGCTATTTTGGTTCGAAGGACACCGGGGATTATTTTTAACGTCGGTGTGGTTTGACGGTCGCGAATACCAAATAACTATTCAAATAAGAACACACCAGGAGGCGATGGTAATGTTCCAATTGTGTGGTTAGAATTTTGCAAGCTCTTTGTTTATTGTTATTTTGGCACAGCTTTGCGTTTGATGTTTATTTTGTTAATTTGGTAGTCACGCTGTTAGTTTGGATTTTACCGTTATTATTTAGTGAGTATATCAAATTAATCCGCATCTGTCTCTAAATAACAGCAGACTTACATCCGTGAAACATAATTAAAGTAGTTACCGGTGATCGAAGGCTTGTTTCGCAATATCTGTTAATTGCAGGAGATTATTGTAATCATTTTTAATCGGATTGAATATGATCGTGTGATATGAATCGGATGATTTTAACCATAATTAATAATTATTACGTGTTGTGCAATAGGAATATCTTCTTTGTTTGGTCATAAATTTATACTGAATATATTTTTGTCTTATATCAATGATTTTCGAAGCAAATTCCTTAACAAACGCATGTATTCGAGAAAAAGGCTTTTAAAGTTTCTATTTAAAAATTATACTCAACACATTTTCTAGACATATATAGCTTTCATAAAATGCAAACAAATAAATCTATATTTTCTCAAACGAAAAACGAATTTCATGCCTGGTCAAACAATTTAGATAATCTGCAATTGTGTAAAATTTTTTCATTATTGTTACTGTAAGGTTCTATTACAATTGAATAAGAGAAGTCAATATTTTCAAATTTAATTTAACTCAGTTGGAAGAGTAGTTGATGGTTTTACGTTGGCGCCTCCACCATTTCTTAATATGTGATTTAAAACGCACATGGATTTATTTATGTACATTCCCAGATACATTTCATATCTCTCTAATAAAAAGACATACAAATGGCACCTAAAAATATCAAACTCATGGCGAAATGTTCGACGTAGAATCGGATATTTTTTTTTAGATCTTTAAAGTTTCTTGCTTTATTTTATCTATAAATTTCTTGAATTAGCTCCTCAAGTAACTCGTGGTGAAACATTTTGTAATATAGAAATAACACAATTTACGCTTGTTTCACTGTTTATTATTATTATTTCACTGTTTATTATTATTATTATAAATAAACAAACAAAACAAAACAAACCGAGCGTAAATTGTATTATTTCAATTTTATCTATAAAGTCAGAAATATAATCAAATTTTTCATTAGTTTTAATTTAAATCCAAGCTTCTAAGCATTTTTCCTCAAGGTATTTTTGAATTTTCTTTGGGAATATTTAATGTATCAATGTTTAAAACTTTTTTTAAGGGTTTCTAAAATTTTCACACACTAGAAATAATTCTTCCTTTGTTTTTAGATGCAGTTTTACACTTTTTGTTTACTAGATTTTCCTAAAATTTTAAAAGTCTTTGCTTAACTATAAAATTTTTACAGTATGTTTTAAATTTCTTCATTGGTTTTAATTTAGAACTAATATTTTTGTCACTCTTTTAAATTTTCCTTTGGTAACATTTAATTTATCAATTATTAAAACTGTTTCCGAAGGTTTCTAAAATTATCACACACTAGAAAAAAATCTTTGGTTTCAACACAATTTTCTTTAGTAATCTTGTATTTGATTCTCATTTTTCACTTGGTGAAACATTATGTTAATAATAGGTTGTTGAAAAACTTCACTTGGTTTGTTTCACAATTTAGTGAAACAAACCAAGTGAAGTTTTTCAACAACCTATTATTCTTTAGTAATATTTCATTTATCAGTGATCTGTTTTTTTAAGGTTTTTATAATTTTAACAATAAAAACATCTTTTTTGTTTGATTCCACTTTTCTTTTTTGTTTTTAAATTATCTTTAAATCTAAAGTTTTTTCGATTCATTTGATCTATAATTATTTTACAGTATATTTCAAACCTTATCATTAGTTTCAATTTTGATCTAAGCTTTCTAGCATTTTTTGTCTCAATTATGTTTATTTTTGTTTGTTGGAATATTTAATTTATCGATGTTTAAAACTTTTTCTAAGGGTTTCTAAAATATAGACGCAATTGAAAAAAATCTACTTAATGTTAAATGCAGTTTTTCACTTTTTGATTTCTAGATTTTTCTAAAACCCTAAAAGTTTCTTTGCTTCACTTTGCTATCTATAAAATGTTTACTGTATTTTTTCAAACTTCTTCATTGGTTTTAATTTTTTAATTGTTTCATCCAGGCTTCTTAAAATTTTCATTGGTAACATTTAATTTATTAATGTTTAAAACTTTTTCTAAAGGTTTCTAAAATTTTTACACACTACAAAAAATTCTTCTTAGTTTCAAATGCAATTTTCCACTTTTTGATCTCTAGATCTTCTTAGAATCTTAAAAGTTTCCTTGCTTCATTTTTATCTATTAAGTTTTTTTTTTGGCGTCGACTGGTGGTCATCTGCCACCACCGATTTTAATCATAACTATCTATTAAGTGTTTCTGTATTTTTGAAATTACTTCATTGGTTTTAAATCAAATCTAAGTTTCTTGTCACTTTTTTCCTTCAAGCTTTTTAAAATTTTCTTTGGTAATATTTAATTGATCAAATTTTAAAATTTTTTCAGAAGGTTTCTAAAATTTTCACACACTAGAAAAAAAATCTTCGGTTTGAACACAAATTTCTTTGGTCATATTTAATTTTTAAAATATCCTTCTTTGGTTTAAATGCATTTCTCCATATTTGATTTATTTTATCTATAAATACTTCACAGTATACTTCAAACTTTCTCACTAGTTTCAATTGTCATCTAGGCTTCTTGGAACTTGTTTTTGCAAGCTATTTTCGAATTTTCTTTGGGAATATTTAATTTATCAATGTTTAAATTTAAAACTTTTTCTAGAGGTTTCTTCATAGTTTTAAAAGCAGTTTTCTACTTTTTATTCTCTAGATTTTCATAAAATCCTGAAAATTTATTTGCTTCTCTTTAAATCTATAAAATATTTACTTTATTTTTTCAAACTTCTTCATTGGTTTTAATTCGCATCTAAGCTTCTAAGCACTTTTTTCCTCCAGGCACTTTCAAATTTTCTTTAGTAAAATTAAATTTATCAATGTTTAAAACTTTTTCCGAAGGTTTCTAAACTTTTCACACACTAGAAAATAAATCCTTGGTTTGAACACAATTTTCTTTGCTTATATATTTAATTTATCAGTTGTATAATGGTTTTCTGAAGGCTTCCAAAATTTACACAATCTGCAAAAAATTATTCTTTAGTTTGAATGCATTTTTCCATTGATTTTTTGTTTTTTTAGTTTTTCTTTAAAACTTAAAACTTTCTTGATTCATTTTATCTATGAATATTTCGCAGTATATTCTTTCTCACTAGTTTCAATTCTAATCTAGGCTTCCTAGCACTTTTTTTTCACAAGCTATCTTTCAATTTTCTATAGGGATATTCCATTTCTCAATGTTTAAAACTTTTTCTAATTGTTTGTATTATTTTCACGTAATAGAAAAAAATCTTCTTAGTTTTAAATGCAGTTTTCCATCTTTTGATTTCTAGATATTCCTAAAATCCTAAAAGTTTTCTTGCTTGTCTTTATATGTATAATGTTTACTGTATTGTTCCAAACTTCTTCATTGGTTTAAATTTACATCTAAGCTTCTTAGCACTTTTTTCCTTCAAAAATCTTTGGTTTGAACACAAATTTCTTTGGTTATAATTAATTTATCAGTGATCCAATTTGTTTTTAAGGTTTCTAAAATTTACACAATCTACAAAAAAATCATTTTTCTTCAAAATGCATTTTTCTTTTTTAGCTTTTCTTTGAATCTTAAAACTTTCTTGATTTTTTAAGTCTATAATTACTTTACATTTTAATCAGCTTCAATTATGATGTAGGCTTCCAAGCACTTTTTTTCGCAAGCTATTTTTGAATTTTCTTTAAGAATATTTAATTTATCACTGTTACACTTTCTCTAAGGGTTTCTAAAAGTTGCACACACTAGAAAGAATGTTGCCAAAGAAAATTTTAAAAAGCCTGGAGGAAAAAAGTGACAAGAAGCTTGGATCTAAATTAAATCCAATTATGGAATTTGATAAATACATTTTATAGATAAAGTAAGGCAAAAAAACTTAGGATTTTACAAAAATCTCAAAGATAACAATCTTCTTAGTTTTAAAGGAAGTTTTCCACTTTGAGTTTTCCAGATTTTTCTAAAATCTCATGTTTTTTTGCCTTACTTTATCTATAAAATGTATTTATCAAATTCGATAATTGGATTTAATTTAGATACAAGCTTCTTGTCACTTTTTTCCTCCAGGCTTCTTAAAATTTTCTTTGGTAACATTCTTTTGTTTGAATGCATTTTCCATTGTTTTTTGTTTTTTTTAGTTTTTCTTCAATCTTCAAACTTTCTTGATTCATTTTATCTATGAATACTACACAATATATTTCAAACTTTGTCACTAGTTTTAGTTTTGATCTAGGCTTCTTAACACTTTTTTCGCAAGCCATTTTTCAGCTTTCTTTAGGGATATTTAATTTTTCGACGTTTAAATTGTAATACTTTTACGCAATAGAAAAAATTCTTCTTAGTTTTAAACGCAGTTTTCCATTTTTTGATTGCTAGATATTCCTAAAATCTTAAAAGTGTCTATGCTTCTTTTATATATAAAACCTTTACTGAATTTTTCAAATTTATTCTCTGGTTTTAACGTAGATCTAAGCTTCTTAGTACTTTTTTCCTCCACCCTTTTTAAAATTCTCTTTGGTAAAATTTAATTTATCAATGCCTAAAACTTTTTCCGAAGGTTTCTAAAATTTCCACACACTAGAAAAAATCTTTGGTTTAAAGACGATTTTTTCAGTTGAATGCATTTCTCATTTTTTTGCTTTTTTTAAATCTTCATTTTACCTATTAATACTTCACAGTATATTTTAAACCTTTCCATTAGTTTCTGTTTTGACCTAGGCTTTTTGGGACTTTTTTCTTGAAGGTATTCTTGAATTTTCTTTGATATTTAATTTAAGTTTTCACGCACTAGAAAAAAAAATCTTGTTAGTTTTAAGTGCAGTTTTCTAGATAAAATCCTACAAATTTCTTTGCTTTACGTTATTTTAAAAATGTTTACAGTATTTGTCAAATGTCTTAGTTTTCCACTTTTCGTTTTATAGGTTTTCCTAAAATTCTAAAAGTTTCCTTGCTACACCTAACCTATAAAATGTTTACCGTATTTTTCAATTTTTTTAATTGGTGTTAATTGAGATCAAGCTTCATACCACTTTTTCCCTTTATTTCTTAATTCTAAATGGAGTTTCCTAGTTTTGTTTTCTGGATTTTCCTAAAATCCTAAGTTCCTATCATAAAATTCTTTCTGTAAGATGATTACAGTATTTTTCTTAATTTGTTTTATTTTAAATCTAAGCTTCTTAGCACTTTTTTCCTTCAGGCTTGTTTGGTAACATTTAATTTATAAATGTTTAAAATTTTCACACAGTAGAAAAAGATCTTCGGTTAGTACGCATTTCTTAATTTTTTGTTTTATTAGAGTTTCCTTAAATCTTACAAATTTATTGCTTCATTTTATCTACAAAAATTAATAATATAGTTTTAAACTTTTTTATTAGTTTGAATTTAGAGCTAAGCACATTTTTTTTAAATTGAAAATCTTTGGGAATACTTACTTAATCAATGTTTTAAACTTTTGCTAGAGGTTTCCAAAAATATTTACACTAGATTAAAACCATTTTCTTTAGTTTGAATGCAATTTTCTATATTTTGTTTTCAAGATTTTCCTAAAAACCTCAAAATTTCTTGATTCTTGGTTCATTTATCTACAAATGTTTAAACTTCTTAATTGGTTTGAATTTAGATATAAGCTTCTTAACCTTAATTATCTGTTCAATTTTCTTTGCTTATATTTGATTTATCAATTTTCGAAACTTTTTACCCACAAGATTAAAAAATCATTCTTTGATTTAAATGCAAGTTTCAATTTTTGTTTCCTTGATTTTTTTTAAAACCAAATCAATTTTTACTTCATTCTATCAGAAAATTCTTTACAGCATTTACAAAATTTCTTCATTACTTTGATTAGCCTTAATGGCTAAACTTCGCCCATTTTTTTTTGAATAAAGACGTTTATTATTATTATTATTATTTTAGCTTTTTTTTCCAGATTTTTTGAATTTTCTTTGTGGATATTTTAAAACTTTTTTTTTATAACTTCTGAAATTATACATTATAGATAAAACAAATAAATAAAACTTTAGGGTAAACAAAACAAAACTTACTTAATTATTAAATTAAACACATGTATTTGACTTGGGCGACAAATTTGGAAAATAAAAAAAGTTTGACCTCTTATGGAATTCTATTTTTCTTTTAGGTTCAGGAAACATAAGAGATAATTCTGATAAATACAATTTTAGGGATTGGGTTTCGAAAATGCATAGTTTAATTATTGCAAATTCGTTGTTAAGTTAAAGTTATTAAATTTTTATTGAAAAAAATTAAAAAAAACTTGATGAACTCAGTTGTAAGAGTAGTTAGAGGTCTTACATGCAAATCTTAAACCTTTATGTTTTGATAAATTTAGTTGCAAGAGTAGTTTAAAGTTTGACGTTGGCGCCTCCACCATTTCTCAAAATGCATTTAGATTTATTTTTATACATTCGGAGATAGATTTTATGTTTCTTTGATAAAAAAATTGTACCTAAGAATATGGGTTTGGGCCATCGAGCATCGGTCTTTCTGCTCTTATTTGTAAGATTTAATTAGAATCCAAAAAAGGGAATGAATTCATTTTTTATTCGGTTGGAACATATTTAGTGGATTGGAAAGTTTCATTAATATATATTGAGTCATGATATATACGATGATCAATACTTTATTCAGGGCGTTCGGCGGTGGAACAGTTGGCACTTGTATTTTGACGTGGGCGCAGTGGTTTAAATTAAAATCCCACATATATTGTCAAATTTATTTACGTAAAAGATTCTAAGCACAGATTATTGTAAAACATATTCCCTTAATAAAGAGAATGGTTGCGATCGTTTCTACTTGGTAATTCATACTTCACATGAATTCAGTGTATTAAAAACATATATTAATATTAAAATCTTATGATCTTCTAATGCTATTATAACAAACTACAAACTTTTCGCTCATTTATTACTCGGTGAAACATAACAATAAGTTAAATTAGTTGGGTTTTATGAAGACTATAATGTTATTGATAATTAGTGCCTAGTACTTAGAATATATATCTAAGCATTAGAAAATAAAGTTTTAAGGTAAATCAGTAATATAATATAAATTTTAGAAAAGTTGTAGATAAGTAGATCATTATGTTTTTAGGTTGTAATTAATATTTTATTTAGTGGTTTTACTTTTCTGGCAATTTTGGGCACAAAACACTCGTAACGGGCGGAACTAGGATGAGAATTACGCAGCGCCCACTGACTATTCATGAATATGCAAATGACCTGCCTCAGATAATAATAAAGCTTGATTTTTACTGCTACGCATTATGATGGGACGTTTATGCAATGAAGTGTTGTAATGTTGCTTCATTTTGGAACGTAACCAAGATGGGATGAGGGAAATAGTTGCCTTTGGTGGAAATTATTGTCAATCAAAGGATGACAATAATTATAATATTATTATAAAGTTTTTAAAGCCCAAATTAGTCTAAAATAAAAAACAAACCAAATGAATTTAAATTATAAACTTATATATTAACATAATCTTTGGCCAAATTATTAATGAGAAAAAAATATACGATATAGAAATAATTTTCTACCGTATACTACCAGATTAAAGCTAGCGATTAATTACGAGCATCAAGATTTATTATAATTAATAGCACCATAATTAGTACATCTCTTGACACCTTACACATTTTAAACCGAGAGGCAATTAATCTCGTTCGTAATCTCGTTCTACTTAAACGAATAAGACCCGTTTAGAGCTCATGAATAATAAAAAACAACTCGGTTGCTCGCGGTTAGACAATCATATACATAAATACCTAATAAAATGTATTTAAAAGGAAGCCGTAAACTGGTGAAATTATCGACACGTCAAAATTGCCACGACGCTTCACTACCCAAATATCCTTTTATTGTCCCACTGTTTTTGGGCGGTCAACGGCACCGATTTCATCCATTGGTGGGCGCCCATCGAACTAACGTGTGGCTTATGAAATGGCGTTCGGATCACTTCACGTTGGCACACAATCGTCTCATCAGCATAATTTTGTGGTTGTGCGTTTCGATTTTTATGGCTGCGTGATTTACGCGATAAAAGGTGCGGGTCAAATTGCTGAAAGTTCTGTTCGTTCTAAGGCGGAATTGGCCGAACAATATATAATGTTTTTTATTGCCTCCAAGAAAACATGCATTTCGAAATATTTGTATGTATGCTACAGGTTTTTTTTGGCAATAAGTGTGCCAATGAAAAAAATAACGTGTTTAAACTGGATTCCTTCTAATAGGTTTTTCCTCACAGCAAATAATTGTGACCTTAACAGTTCGCCTCATAAACCCACACTAGGGTTTGCGAGTAATGTAACCAAATTATAAGCACTAGGGTCGTTTTTTATGTAAGAAATGTTTTGGTTTATGGCTAAATGCAATTTACGTTTTTTTCAAAAATTTACTTTACCTAATATCCATTCCATTCGAAGCATTTTTCGTAAGGGAGGTGAGTCTGACGATCTCTTCGTCATAGCTATCGACCGTTAGTTTGTGTAGCCAACGGTTCACCATGTTTTTGATTATTTGTTTGCATCCGATTTCCTTCCAAACATTTTGTAATAAGACTATAATCAGAAGGTGCCAGGTCGAGGTTATAAGGTGGGTGGTAAAGTCGTTTCTATTTAAACAATCCGCATAACAAATAGCTTCCAAGTAAATGCGAAAAGACTACAAGATGACATTACGGAATTATTTTTTCCTATAAACCTTCTATAGTAATCGGGAACTTTATTAGACGATAAATAAAACTGTGCGGAATTTATTCAGTAACTATAGTTTCAACCTTTACAAGGCTTTTATCAAACTTACAGTGTATCACAAAGTATTTACTATTTGTTCAATACTTCTCCCAATTTATATCACAAAGTTATGGCTTCAAGCATCCAACAAACCTTCTATAGTTAAAATAAGGATTATTGAAAGAAGTGGATACAATAGCATGTTTGAAAGGTGACAAGTGCATGGAAGTTGCTAAAGTAATTGAGTAAGCTCAATAGGGAAGAAGAAGATTTCCTTGGAGATAGCTAGATGTGGGTCAGGAAAGAGAGGAAGGAAAAGCTCGATGGGACAAAGTTATGCAAAATGTGTTCTATGTGTGAATGGAAAGGATACTTCGAGACACTTTGCAGAAGAGTGTAAAGGAGTATGTGAGGATGGTTGGGAAGTAACAAAAATGTGACTAAATTGTGTTGGGTAAAAGACTCTGATAAAATTGGGGCGTTAAAAAGAAAAAAAGAAAGAAATAAATGTATAATTATTAGATTATTGTATTATTATATGCTAACAAAAGACTTTTTTTAGTAAGAATAGTTTAAAATGTATAACCCACTTTTTATGGTCAATACATTCATTATTGAATGTTTTTAGGGTACATTTTTAAGTAACGATTTGATAAATCAGATTAGATTTTTTACATAATTGGTTATCCCATTTATTCTAATAATTAATTACCATTATAATAAACCAATTAAATAATAAATAACATGTTACCGAATTAAACATCATCAACAACTCCTAAATTCTGGTGACCCAATGACCCACATTAAGAAAAAAAAAGATTAAATCAGATGCTAGCTACCACTATGCAAATTATAATGTTTTCGCCAAAAAAAGTGTTTTTATCGTCGGATTTGACTCTACTAGATAAATAAATTATTTAATTTTATTCTTGGATAACGAATTAAACAACGGAAATCAATAATTTTTCTGTCCTATTAAAATTTTCTATTAGTTTGATTTATTTATTTTCAAGCGGACTATATATGGTATGCTACACATTTAAAACCAGTTTGTAAAATTTAATTAAAGAGTTTGTTAGACTATTATAAATTTGTGAAATATAGATTGTTTTACAGTGATATCTTATAATTTATTCGCATATTAGTATGAACATTTTTGCAATATTAATCATTAAATTAAGGCTACCTCATTAATAATAGCTACGGACCGGTTTCGACCTATTCGGGTCTCGCCTGCGCAGTTGGAGACAGGGTAGCTTTGGAGCCGTGCAGCATGGTTATGTATCAGGTGAAGACCAGCAAACCTAGAAACGTCTTTCTTCTGTTAATTATACAATAAATTGAATCAGCTTAAGAAACTTAACACTATTCAACATGCAATGAAATATATATCTGTCATGCTGACATTAACAGCCAAAATATTTTCCCTTAAAAAGGTGATAAAAGAAGAAACCAAAATAGAAATCAAATATTCCAGATGTCAATGAGGATCCTTGCTGCCTTAACATCATAGTGATGAATTGGGTTTGAGTGAAGAACATATATATTTAATTAATGATTCGCATATATACCTATATATTTAAGTGTAAACTCCGTCAGTGCTTCTTTCGGCCAAAATTTTATGTATAGTTTTTTAATAATTTGTTTGAATGTGTATTATTTAAGAAAGAAGACCTAAGATAAGAAAATAAATAAAAGAAAAGTAATTTAAAAGATTTGTAGAAAAATATATAATTTAATTTGCGTTATAAGAGACCGTAATTTTAGAAACCATAATTTTACCAATTACACTAAAGCAATAGAACCATAATCATTACGTAATATAATAATTGCGCAATGGATTATTAACCATAGCGTGGACTCTTTGTTGAACACGTAAATAGAACAAAGAGCTCTTCAAAATCGCGTTCCTCGTTTCCGTGGACATCGCAACTGTCATCTTGATGACATAAGCTTATTTGCATATACATCATCAAGAACACCAGGAACTGGCCTGGATTTGAAATTGAATCTAAATATTATTAATAACTAACGAAAGCAACATTTTTTTCTGGATCGAATGATTGCGTTAATTCGGGTTAGTTCAACCAATTAAGTGATATAACCAATCGTTATCCTTACTAAGGGTTTTATAATTTATAATTACTACTTTTTTATTGTCTTTACTAGTTGAACCCCAAATAATTACTCAGTTAAACCCAAATAAATAAATTCATTAATAATATTTACATAACTGTGCTCAATATGTAAAATTTTGATGTCGCGTTGGAAAACTTGTCCGCCTATAAAAAAGAAATCATTGGATAGTTTCGGAACGCTTTGGGATTAGGTGATGTAATTGATTATCCGATCAACATGAGGGTTACATAAAGTAACAGAAACATCTGAAAGTACGGGAGTTCTTCCTTCTGTATTGAAATGTCAAATGCCAAAAATATAAAGTGAAATGCGAATCGGTACGCCTACACTGAGTCGTGTCTTTATTGTATTCAACTTGTCAAAAAGTATACTTTATATTATAAGTAATTTTTTAATTGAAATTCAAATTTCTTGATGGTGGAAACGTAGTGGTTAATCTTGATTAACTTGGGATTGAAAACAAGGTGACTTTGTTTTACCACTATATTTTGTATCTTTACAGTGAATATTAACTAGTCATTATCAAATCAAAAGTTTCCAGTACTGTGTTACTGAGTTATTTATACGAATATACCTAAGTTTTATAATTTGAACAGTTCCTGATAATATTAAAAAAAAAACATTAAGTTGATCACTATTGTTTTACGTATTATACTCTATTTAGGGATACCCAAAATAGATCAAACTTCTTGTTGACGGGGAAACAATAATGTAATAATTCTGATAATTCAATTCTTCAATACTTTAAAACCTTAGGAGCAATAGAAATGAATTATTAAGTTATACCCAAAATAGATCAAACCTGTTGTTGACAGGAAAGCACTAATTTAATGATTCTTCACTACTTTTAAACCTCTCTTGTGTAACGGTATCGGTTTGTAATACAAAACTTTGAGATTTTATATAGGAAAGAATTCATTTTAAGAGTAATAGAAATGAATTATTTCCTATATAAAACCGATACGTTCGAAAGTACTACCACCATGAATCTCGAAGATTTGTATTACAAACAGATACCGTTACACAAGAGATTCCAGCCGTTCTAAGAATTATTGTACACATATACGTTACGTATAGGAGATATTCAACACATTTAGATTTCCATGCTAGTACTTACTTTATCGCCCATGAGAGTACCGAACAATTAACCTCCATTCTGGCATACCATATCATTATAAATCTCGGCAAAACCAGGTAATGCATATCCAAGGACGTGGGATCGAAATGAAATTTTTGCGCCGTCCAGATGCACTGCCCATTGTGCGCAAACAAAAAGTACGAGTTTGGCGAGTGCATTAGCTGATAAGTGGGTGCAGAACGCGTGGTCCGAATGATAACAGTATCGTTATTTGTACACACTTCGTATCCGACAAACGAGATCCGCAGAAACACCAGCCGATACAAATTATAGTACGCGTTATGCAATTATTCATTATGTACAATGAGGTAACAAATGGTAGTAACGTGACGGCGTGCGTGGTGCCGGATGGTATTGATTGGCGTCGGTGTCGTAGATAAGATAAGTCTCTATTTCGAAAATTCCGTTTGGTTTCAGATGACACAGAGGTTTCCTTCGAGGAGATAGAAATGCAAAACACGGTACAGCTGGAGCCTTTGGGTGTAAACGACGTTGCTGAGCTGCTGCATCCACAATACGCCATCATCACCGGGGGGAAATCGAAGGAGGGCTGCCCTTTGATCACCTTCCCCGACCAGAACAATTTCCACTTGCTCTCTGACATCGAATATCAGCGTTTGATGTTATATTTAACTTCTGTCCCTTCGTAAGTAATATTTTTTACTTATATTATACGAACCATAACAATATTAACTAACTTGATCAAAATTTGATGAAAACACAAAAGTATTTTTCTTCATCGAATTTCAAATTCAGTTCAATCAACTACAACTTGATTAATTAAAAAAGCACTAAAAACCTTTCTTCACAATTTTATTTAAATTCACAGATATATATTTCGGACACAAAGTGACCATTATCAATGTTTGAGAGTAATACTTGAGTATTAAAACATTGATAATGGTCACTTTGTGTCCGAAATATATATCTGTGAATTTAAATAAAATTGTGAAGAAAGGTTTTTAGTGCTTTTTTAATTAATCAAGTTTACCTTCACGTAACTCACAAAAATCAAACAACTACAACTTGATTTAATTGATTGAGAGACAGTAAAGGTATGTTTTTGATTAATACAAATGTTGCAGCTGATATTCATTATGAGAAATCTCGTGTCTCTGCGTTTTATTATATAATTACTGCGAGAAGAGTTGAAATACTAATTTTTTATTAGTTAATCTAAAAAACTCTTAAAATGAAGATACCTTAAGGTGACATCTATTGTCTAAAACATTGCATCAAGTTTCTAGTTGAGTGAATAACCACCTATGACTTACACTGGATTGAAAAATTCACTACAAATAATCATTTATGGTTGAAATGGTGAATTTTTTTAGTTTAGTGTAAGTATGGGTTACCACGTAGTAACGGTCGCAACTATTCTCTTCATTTTCACCTATGAGATCCAAATTAGATCTGTAACTATTGTTGATAGGGATATTGTTATTACTACGAAATTCCTTTAATTTACATCGGATTTCATACGTTTTATTATTTTATTACTGCGATTTTTTTAGTTAATCTCAAGAAACTCCTAAAACAAAGAAAATACCTTAATTTTGAATTTTGAATCAGGCCCTAATTATTCACCACATGTTACTTGCTCTAAATTTAAAGAAAGAATTAACACTTGAAAGACATTTCAGATTGTAAAATATCTTAAGGTGACATCTATTGTCTAAGGCGTTGTAGTAAGTTTTTCTGCTTTAGTGAATAACTACCCACCTATGAGATTCAAAATAGACCCGTGGCTATTGTTAATAGGGAAACAAAAATCTCTTGATTAATAATACGATCTGCAATTCCTGCAAATTGACATCAGATAAATCCCCGTTACTTTCGGACAATTTGGAGCAAGGTATTCGTATCTGTCTCATTACCGCTTGGGTGCCATTAATTATCTCTACAGAAAATAGCATCTGTCGCCCATACCACTCCAGATTCGGTGAACTTTTTTGCTTTCTAGCATATTTCGTATAACACCTTTTAATAATAATATGATCAAGGTCATGCTAAATATGAGCAAAAAAAAATTATTTTATTTACGAATAAATTATTAATTAATTGAATTGCGTGCTGCGTTATGTTAATCCGAGGCTGAAAGTCCACATTAGCGATTTTTACCGATGAAGCAAAAGAGAGACTTTTCGATATTTTATACCCAAAAAATGGTGATGTGGCCATCATAATACGAAAACTATGAGGTATATATGTGAGTGGTATCTACCCCACCCTCCAATCAGTAAAACATACTCGAGGATTTTGGTTAAAAGTTGTAAAATGTAAACAAACACAAAATTATTGCATTTTTTAATTGATGTATTCATACAAATATTTGAAATTTTTGATGGTGTTTTACTGGCTGGAGGGTGGGATAGAGGCCACCCACCCACCCTACATATACATATTAACTACAATTATGGATCGCCTCGCGGTTTGCAATAACTGTAATTACAAAATTTGAATAACAGAAAAGTAAAATTTTAGAATGTGTAAATTAATAAAAAATATATACATGATACATAGAAAGCCTTTGAATCAAGCTTAGATAAGATAGCTATAGAAGGTCGTCTATATTTAAACTTAAATTTGGATTATACTTTATTTTTTTATTACATACAAGGTTTTATTGTTTTGTAAGCAGCAAAATCATCAACGATTTGTGTTTAAAGTTATCATGTATATGTAGGGTGGGTGGGTGGCTCCTATCCCACCCTCCAATCAGTAAAACATAAGCGAGGGGTTTTGTTAAAAGTTGTAAAATATAAATAAACATAAAATAATTGCAAATTTTAGAGATTTATTCATACAAATATTTCAAATAATTTTTGATGATGTTTTACTGAATGTAGGGTGAAATAGAGGCCACCCACCCACCCTACATATACATATAAACTTTCATTCCTTATCGTCTCGCGGTTTATAATAAAATTAATTACAAAATTTTTGAATAAAAAAGAAATTAAACAAGTATTTTTTTGCGTGAGTATATTAGTAAAATTTGATGCATGATGGGTGGGCAGACTTTAAATCTAAATTAGATAAGATTAGCTAAAGAAAGTAATTTATATTAAACTTAAATTTTGATTTTGTTTTGTTTTTTATTACATAAAGGGTTTGATTGCTTTTAGCAGCAAAATCATCAACGATTAGTAATTAGAGTTATCATGTATATGTAGGGTGGGTGGGTGGCCTCTATCCCACCCTCTAATCAGTAAAACATAAGCGAGGGTTTTAATTAAAAGTTGTAAAATATAAATAAACATAAAATAATGGCAAATTTTAGAGATTTATTCATACAAATATTTCAAATAACTTTTGATGATGTTTTACTGATTGGAGGGTGGGATAGAGGTCATCCACCCACCCTACGCATTATAATAAAATTAATTACCAAATTTTTGAATAAAAAAGAAATTAAAAAGGTAAAATTTTTGAGCGAGTATATTAGTAAAACTTGATGCATAATGGGTGGGCATACTTTAAATCTAAATTAGATAAGATTAGCTAAAGAAAGTAATTTATATTAAACTTAAATTTTGATTTTGTTTTGTTTTTTATTACATAAAGGGTTTGATTGCTTTTAGCAGTAAAATCATCAACGATTAGTAATTAGAGTTATCATGTATATGTAGGGTGGGTGGGTGGCCTCTATCCCACCCTCCAATCAGTAAAACATAAGCAAGGGTTTTAATTAAAAGTTGTAAAATATAAGTAAACATAAAATAATTGCAAATTTTAGAGATTTATTCATACAAATATTTCAAATAATTTTTGATGATGTTTTACTGAATGTAGGGTGAAATAGAGGCCACCCACCCACCCTACATATACATATAAACTTTCATTCCTTATCGTCTCGCGGTTTATAATAAAATTAATTACAAAATTTTTGAATAAAAAAGAAATTAAACAAGTATTTTTTTGCGTGAGTATATTAGTAAAATTTGATGCATGATGGGTGGGCAGACTTTAAATCTAAATTAGATAAGATTAGCTAAAGAAAGTAATTTATATTAAACTTATTTTTTTTATATTACCTAAAGGGTTTGATTGCTTTTAGCAGCAAAACCATCAACGATTAGCAATTATAGTTATCATGTATATGTAGGGTGGGTGGGTGGCCTCTATCCCACCCTCCAATCAGTAAAACATAAGCCAGGGTTTTAGTTAAAAGTTGTAAAATATAAACAAACATAAAATAATTTCAAATTTTAGAGATTTATTCATACAAATTTTTCAAATAATTTTTGATGATGTTTTACTGAATGTAGGGTGAAATAGAGGCCACCCACCCACCCTACATATACATAAAAACTTTAATTCCATATTGTGTCGCGGTGTATAATAACATTAATTACAAAATTTTTGATTCAAAAAGAAATTAAAAAGGTAAAATTTTGTATTGAGTATATTAGTAAAATTTGATGCATGATGGGTGGGCAGACTTTAAATCTAAATTAGATAAGATTAGCTTAAGAAAGTAATTTATATTAAACTTAAATTTTGATTTTGTTTTATTTTTTATTACACAAAGGGTTTGATTGCTTTTAGCAGCAAAATCATCAACGATTAGTAATTAGAGTTATCATGTATATGTAGGGTGGGTGGGTGGCCTCTATCCCACCCTTCAATCAGTAAAACATAAGCGAGGGTTTTAGTTAAAAATTGTAAAATGCAAACAAACACAAAATAATTGCATTTTTTAATTGATGTACGAGTATTCATACAAATATTTCAAATAATTTTTGATGGTGTTTTAATAATTGGAGGGTGGGATAGAGGCCACCCACCCACCCTACATACACATATTAACTTTAATTACTGATCGCCTCGCGGTTTGCAATAATTTTAATTACAAAATTTGAATAAAAGAAAATTGACAAAGTAAAATGTTTGAATGTGTAAATTAATAAAAATTATATACATGATTAATACATAAATTTCCGCATCTGTATTAAAGGTTATCTCTTCCTTTATCTATTGTTCAGGCATGATCTACTCATTACAGTAGACCTACCACAATGAACTGTATATTGATCTGCCGTAGAACTGCCCTAAGTTAATTTACGGTATATTGGGATAGGTCAGGATAACGCTAGATCAATTCACTTGCAATGTAGTACGCCGGGTATTTAACAATAACGTGTGTTACGATTTATTAAGTAAGGTGAAGAGTGCGCTGAGTATACTATTTGTAGCAGGTCAGTCAATCAGAGTCACGAACAAAATTTCACGTGTATTCATAAGTTGTTGTCATCCTGTATTTTATTTTAAACATGCAAAGGTTGAAACTATAATCGTAAAATTCTGATATTACAAAGCATAAAGTTGTTTATATTTATCTTATACAGAAAAGTGTTTTATATCTTCATTAAAATGAAGTACCACATCATTAATCTGATTTATTTTTGCATTAATAACCTATAATGTCTTAGCAGATTAATTGCTTTGTCTTATCCTTGAGAAGCTTTGAGTAAGTGTTCTAAAAATATGAACCACACTATATAATATTGCTTTATGTTTTTGAATTGCTTTGTTTTTGCCTAACGAAGGTTTGATTTGATAAACTTTTCTAAAAATTTGAAAAACACTTTATAATGTTACTTAATTTTTTAAATTGTTTTGTTTTGGCCTTATGAAGCTTTAATACATTTTTCTAAAAATTTGATCAAGTCTGTATAATGTTGCTTTATTTTTGAAATGTTGCATTTCGACAATTAAAGATTTTTTTAATTATTAGAAGGTTGTAAGAATTTTTTGAGAACTACAATTATGTCTTCAGGAATAATATTTTAATAGCTGCATCATCTTTTATGGTTTTATCAACAGGAAGCTGTTGAAAGTCGACGATCACACATAAATACACGACGGTGACCTTTTCAAACTCGTATTGTGTGGATCGTTACAATGCAGCGAAAGTGTGGTGAAATAATTATAGTGATCTGTACAATAAATATTAGAAAGTATTTAATTACGATGTTATCGAAGGCACCTTCCATTATTATCATCCAATTGGGTAATAGATTTTGGCATAAAGTTTTATTCTTTAACATAACCTTAAAACAGTTGCTGCATCTTGCCTAGAAACAAAATGGCAAAATGTCTAATTCGATTACAGATGACAGATGAGAAATTATAAAAGACAGTTAGGTTAGCTTTGACAACCATCATAACAATTTCACGATACGCGCGCCATCTCATTCCCATTCCGGAAACTTTTCAATCTACCCTCGTACATATGACAGATGACATAACAAATGTGATACATTAATAATGGTTAATGTCTGATAATAGATGATTAATAAATAACTTAAATAAATAACTACAAAAATTGAATATCATTTCAAAAAAGAATTCTCATCATAATCTAAAATCGATTGTTGTTTTATCTAAAAATCAAAATGGAGAAATACCAAAATTGATTACAAATGGCATCTAACATATACTCTGTTCTTTATTTTGTTCTAAGCGTATTATTGACCTACCACAATGAACTGTATATTGACCTGTCTTAGAACTGTCCTATGTTAATTTACTGTTTATTGGGGTAGGTCAGGGTAACGCTAAGACAATATTGCATTGCAGTACGCCGAGTAAATTATTTATTTTTAATAAGGTGTGTCAGGATTAATATAGAATTTATTGGGTAAGGTCAAAAGTACTAACTATAAACTAGTGGTACCAATAAAGTTGTATGTTTTATTCTGAATTATCAAAATGTATCACGAAGCAAATGCCTCCAAAATTACTTATTTAAATAAGAATACCTCTAAAATATTGTTGTCTTAAATAATCACTATTCATCTGCCTGACGATGCTACGGTGTTGCAAAACAAATGTCGCAATTTCGACATTAAATCCGTAATATTTTAATCCAAGTCTTTTATTTACCTCAAATAGAAGAATTCGGTTTAAGCATCATGATTGTTGCGACCGTTACTAAGTGATAATCCATATTAAACACAGATTAATCAATCAAATAATTAGGTCTAAGATTCAGTGTATTATATCTCACCTTCGTAGTATACTAAAGAAACAGCTTTGCAAAAATGATTTACATAACCAAAAGTACTTAAAATTTTTAGATATTAGACATCAAATCCTATAAGCGTATACGATGTAACTGAGGTTGATTTCAATACACTTCGCCGAAGCTTTATTCTTCGCCGTGCATTATTTCAGGCGCCATAATCTATTTTGAATCAAACAATACTCCCACACATGCATGCGGTGCGTGCTTCGCTGCGTATATAATTAAATACTGCACATGCATATATTTTGTTGCGATAGGTGTACCGGATTCACGTAATTCGTTCACCTTAACATTTCACCGTACTGTACTGCGTCCGGCGAAGGCGATCGTAACAGAGAGTGTTGTTTCAGATTGCAAGAGGCAGACCTGGGCTTCCATTTGATAATAGACCGACGGAGAGATCGTTGGAATTCTGTTAAAACAGTACTCTTGAAGATATCCGTACGTGCAATTAAAACCCACGCCGAGTACCGATCGATGAACACTTTCTATTTGTCCACAGGTATATTTCCCCGGCTTAATACACGTGGTTTACGTAATACGGCCGGCCAGTTTTTTACAAAAGGCTTTATCGGAAGTAAGCAATAAACTTTTTAAAGAAGAATTTAAATTCCGCATGATCGTGCTGAGCAATGAAGAGGAACTGCAGGAGTACATCGATGTGAGCCAGTTGACCGGCGATTTAGGCGGTACGTTATCGTACAGCCACCTCGAGTGGATCCAGCAAAGAGTAGTAAGTGGAATGAATTTTTATCACCGTAAATACTTTCTCTTGTAACGGTAATTAAATCTATTTACGGTGTCATAATACTTCGGGTAAATATTTGTTGCAGCGGTAGGAGCATAGACACGTTTCATAAATGTTTACACTAATCGTTTGATTCGCAGGCGCTAGAGAAGTTTTCAGCTAGGACCCATGAAGTATCAAATGCCTTAGACGAATTCACGAAGCGAATCAGCGAGACCGAGTTCCCTAACAACGTGGACTCGACGCAGCACCTTTTAAACCAACAATCTCTCGAATATTCCCAGCTCAAAGAAGAAATCCTCAATGCAGCAAAACACGGCGAAGGTCTACTCGGTAGTATCCGGGAAAAATCATCTACTAACTCGGATTCCTCCTTCAATCACGCTCCTGATACCATAGGGAACGTGTTTGCGGTCGAACGACTACTAGTCCAGCTTGAGGAAACGGAAAGGACCTTCGATGAATTTTGGTCCTCGCATTCATCAAAATTACGGAACTGTTTGGAGTTGAGGCGTTTTGAACAGGACTTCAGGGAGCTTCAAGTGAACTTCGACTCTCATTTAAAAACTGTAGCGGAAATGACCGAGGTGGGCGAGACGGTCGCCAGAGTGGATACGCTGATACGCGAAACCGTGACCTTTCAAAAATTATGCATGGTTGATATCGAAAGAGGGGAAGAGGTCATTGCATCTGGACACCAATTATTAAACATAAAAAACTCATGCCCTCTAGAATGTGTGGAGCCGAAATGCAATGAATTGATGAGAGTAAGAGAAATTCTAACCACCCGATTGAATAAACGAATGGGGACACTCGTTAAATGTAGGGACTTAATGGAGCAAATTGAAAAAGTGAGTATCAGTCTTCTGCACGAGGAGAGATTTCTCGATCCGCGCAACCTAATGCATCCTTATTTACTTTAATGATAACACCATCTCGATCCGGCCCGGTGGCCCGTGCGTGTGTCGTCTGCGAAGTGTCCGTGTCCTTTTTTTTTTCATTGCAGGCCAACCAATGGTGTGCAAGGGGTGTTGAGCTTTTGGCCTCGCAAGGGATAGAAAAGTGCTCGACCAACGTGGAGCTCGCCGAAAAGTCCTTGACCGAAGTGCAAGAGTTCATCACGTCAGCGGACGAATTCAATATCAGCAGTGCTAAAGATTTTAAACAAGTGTTCCAAGAATCCATCACCCCGGAAACCAAGGCTTTAGTGACACAGGTAATTTTCTTAAATCATCTCTAAAATTATACAAAAATTATAAATCAAAATTGTAGCAACTGTATGTAATATCATAGAAATTTATAAATGAAATTTAGATACAATCAGATTTTTTTGATAAAAAAATACAATCTTAAAATTGAAAATGTTTAGCATTAAAAAAAAAAAATGTTATAATTTCCAATTAGGGGAAAAACCAAGACCTTTTGATTTCGATTATGTATAATATTTAAAAAAATAATAGTGTTAAAGATTTCAAGAATCAATTACACTGGAAGCCAAAGTTTTAATTATTCCTAAATTTTGTTGTCATTCAAAAACGAAGCAACTATTTTTTTGGCCAAGATTTAATAAAAAAAATATTTATTACTTATTTGAATAATTAATATAAGGAAGTATTTTTGCAATATTTAATATTTACCCAATTTGATTTGATAAAAAATTTTGGTGGGATTTTTTTCAATTCTAAAATATTTTTGACCTCATTTTTTGGGGAAAATTTTTTGAAATGTTTATATTAACACGGATTGTTCGTAAATGCGAAGGCAAAAACCTTTTCAGTACTTATTTTCCTTAAGGGATTCTTATAGACCTTTAATTTGGTTCTTGCATCTAAAGCAACAAATATAATTTCCAAATTCTATTTATTCTAGGAATAATTGTAGTTTCATATTTAATCTTATGGGATTATATAGTTGTATATTAAAATATAATATAATCACTACTGAAACAGAAACCTTCAATCAACTCGTCACATTCGTATAATTTAAATGCTTACAAAAAATTTCCAAAATTTCTGAAACTATAATGATTGTCGTCATTATAAATAAATCAAGAAATTGTTGAAGTTCCTAGTGGATACTTCTAACCTAATAGTTGATGAGTGGAAATTTTCTAATTTCCTTCTTTTGTGGTTTTAAACCCTATATCTAAATAATTTAGTAATGTTGAATTAAAGCAACTAATTCTATTGCATTGGAATGTCGATCATGATTTCATTCAGTTCCCTACTATCAGAAAAGTCTAAAATATTCAATGCTTATAAAAAACTTCTAATCAACTCATCACATTCTTATAATTTTATTGTTAGTAAGCAAAATTTCCTAAAATTTGTAAATACTATAATAAATTCTACTTATAAGCTACAAATAATTGAATTAATCAAAAAATTACTGCCGAAATTCATGAGTCTAATTATCGTCACCTTTATAAATAAATCAGGAAATTCTTGACTTTTTCAGTGGAATGTTTTACTCTAATGTTGTAATTCTAATCTTAAACTCTACCCAAATTTTTTGACATTATTTGGAAAAAATATTGTGTAGAAAAGTCATTTATGATTTCATCCAGCGTATTACCTCAGAATTTCAAAATTTCTAAAAATTTTAGATTTTTTATAGATTTCTAAGCTGCAGATTGGATTGCTCAAAAACTTCAACTCACATTTGTGCAATTTTAATGTTAGCAAGCACATTTTCCAAAAAACCTGTGAAACCTTTTACAAATTTCCTCTTCTTGCAAAATTAATAATGCTACCAAATATTTAGAATTAATAAAAAGAAGTAACTGTCGAAACGCATTACTCTAATTGATTATTATTAAATCAAGAATGGAAATCTTCTGACTAACCTAATATTTTAGAAGATCTCAAGCTTTATCTCAAGAATTTGGAAATTATTTGAAATATAATATTATTAAATATAAAATGTAATTAAATCAAGAATTGGTTGCCTTTTTGAATAAAAATCTGCTCATCTAAAATTTCGTAATATTTAATATTCACCTAATAGTATCGATTTGATGAAAATCTTGGGTGGCAATTTTCTTCTTTTTTAAAAATATGTTTGATCTCTTTTTGGCGAAGATTTATGTGGAAAAAAGACGAATTTTCTTTGAAAACGAAGGCAAAAACCTTTTCACGACTTAATTTTCCTTAAGAGGATCTTAGATCTTTCATTTTTTCTTGTATCAAAAGCAACAAAATTTTCCAACAACTTAAATTAATTGTGGTTCCATATTTAGTTTATCTTATGAAGTTATATTTTTAGTAATTAAACGTAACCAAAAATGTAGTCGATGAAGTAATTTTGACATTTCAAAAATTGTCAAATTAGAAGAAAATGTAAATTTTAAATACGAAGGCCATTAGGTTGATGTGTTGATGTGATAAAACCGTGAGGCCGGTATATTTATAAAAACATAGCGGTGATTCAGTCAATTAAAAGGACATGGGCCCTAAACTGTCCGGACGTTAAAGACATAATTACCACGATGCAAATTTAAATGCGCCTTTGTATTAAACCGTCGCCACTGTTCTAGGTGTTGCAGAGGATAGACGATGTCTCCTTGATGTGCGAGAAGAGGATATCTAGTCTGAGGAAGGTGATCACGCGACCACCCAGGCCCGTGCAGACGGTGACGCCGGAACCAGCAGTGCCTAGGCAGCCCTCCGTGGGCGCCCCCATGCCACACCGGACGCACCCCAAAAAAGTCAATATTGCTTCAAAGGTATTGTAATAATTTAACACTTTTTTTTATAACTTATAAGGTATTTGGCCAATAATCATCTTTATTGCCTAAAAGTTTTCTCTAATAAAAGTTTTTCCAAGTTGAATCATAAGTTGAATTTTATATGTGATGAAATTAACGCTTCATTGTCATAAAATATAACATACAACTTATAATTCAACCGTGACAGTTATCTTGAAAACAAAATGATTCTAGTAAAATGTTGGTTGATGGACAAATACACAGGTATTTTGGTCTTGAAGTATCCGAAACTACGTTGGAACGTTTTTGAAACAAACTTTATTAAAAATATAAGAAAGATATTTAATTGATTTATCACCTAAGCTGCGTTGAAATATTTTTGAACAATTTTGGACCAGTGCAGAGCAGTAGTGTAATGCTCGGGCAATCTTAATGGTATTATCTTGCTTCAAATCATTTGATATTTATTAAAAATAGTATTTTATCTTTACCTTTATTTAAACTTTATCAGACATTGTTACAATATATACAAACAAAATAACGAAAAAAAAAAATTAATGATTGAATGTATGGTCATTCATCCTATATTTTCGTACAACAATGAGTTGGAAAATACAGCATCGAATTTTAGAAGATGACCAGCATTTAACTGCGCAAATAAATCAAAAAGAGTGTTTAAATGTACAATAAAAAAATAATCAAAAGATTGAAAGTATGGTCATTAATTTTATAGGCCCGCGTACAAAAAAAAATCCTTTCTTTTTCCAACAACAGCGAGAACTAATTTGGGAACTACAGTTAAAGTCGGCGCGCGTCCATCACTTTTTTAATGTCCGAACAATCATCTCTTTCAAATTTACGACCGTTATAAAAACCCATCGAGATGCTAATTTGGCATAGTTTCGCGGTAATGGGCCACGGCAACAGCTCTCAATTGTTGCACGCTCGACAATGGTCTCTCACGTTTCAGTTTCTACGATTCCGCGCTTTGCTCCGATTGTGACACTGACGCACCTTACATAACCTGGCCTTGGAATCGGAATCACAACAGACGCATCCGAAACTGGGTTGTTCTTAACGAGAGAGTGAAATTGTTTAATCACCGTCGTTAAGTTTACGAAACTGTCTTGTATTTTTGTCACTGTCGTTAAGTTTACAAAACTGTCTTGCGCTTGTCACAGTCATTGAGTTTGCAAAACTGTCTTGTAAGCTTTCAATATTTATGTAATTAATTGGAAGTAAATTGCACTTAAAAGGAAAGGAATTTTCAAAAAATGTCTTGATCATTAGTTTGGCTAAATTTTTTGGGCTGGACTAAATAACTAGGAATGTGCGTTTTGGTAGTAGTAACAATATTAGGAGTACAAACTAATAATCCAAAGTATTTGAAGCAGTCAAGAAATTAATCAATTTGAAAGTCAATTGATTTTCCCTTACTTTTGTGATGTGGTTAAAAATGATAGGTATGCCGAAAAGCCTAAAATAACCTTCAAAAGTATTCAATGGCAATTCTTTACGAATTCCAACAAGGAAAAATATGTTACAAAAGCGAGCAAACAATTTGTTCCTTTCTTGGTGAAGCTCTTACGATGTGCGCGCATTTTGGTTTAAGCGGTTTAAAAGAGGTGATCTCCGTCTGAACGATAAACAACGCCCTCGAAGCCCTAGATGAGTTGGAGAAGGTGCTTGCTGAAAATTCGGCACAAACGTAAAAGGAGCTTGCAGAACAGATGAGGTCTCTCTTATCTCGTGTAGGCATTTTGATCAATTAATTGCTGGTTTAGATTAATCCAAACGCCTACACGAGACAAGAGAGATCCAGAGAGAAGGAAATTAAGTTCCAAATAAGCTCATTAAAACCAACAAAAATCAACGAGTGGCAGCGTGTTTATCTCTGCTCAATAAACAGCGTCGAAAGTCTTTCTTGTGAAAAATCGTTAAGGGCGATAAGACAATCCGAAACGCAAAAACTCATGGGAAAATTCCGGCGAATCATCACAATCGATCTGGGCTGTAGTTGCTGCGGAAAGAAGGTTCTATTCCGCGTTTGATGGGATATGAGTTGCTGCAAGGGGGTGAAAAAGTTACTGAGGATTGCTACCAACATCAATCAATCCACTTAAGTCAAGAATTTGAACGAAAACGGCAACTTCCAGTGAAATTGTTGCATGACAACGCCAAGACATACACTGCTTCCAATATAAATATCATCATAACGAGGTTTGGTTGTGATGTTTTGCAGCAGCCAGCATATTCACCAGACCTTGCTCCATCCGATTACCATTTATTTTGGTCGATGTAATATGCATTTCCAATCAGTGGATGAAATTCAAAAATGGCTTGACGATTTTTTCTCGTCCAAAGACGTAACATTTTCCCGAGATGGAATTCATCAGCATACATTAAAGCTAGCCTAAAGTTATTGAAAGCAATGCCGAATAATTTGAACAATTTAATTTACTTTCTTTTCAAAAACAACCTTGAATGTAGCTGAAAAAATTGATTATTCATTTATTTATTATTTGTGAGTGTAAATGATTTTGTTGCTTTAAAGGATCACCCACGTTACTCTAAATCGTTTAATTATCCTTTAAAACTATAAATAAGTTATAAAGAATATTCCAAAAATATCCGTATTTGGAAAAAAAATTGGAAGACCAAAATCGTCCTCGAGAAACTTCTTAATTAACGCCGCCAATATTTAATCATCACTTTCCTCGTTGGTAAGAATCTCTACTCTCTAAAAAATAACACGCGTTCATACATTCAATATTATTGTAATGATTTTTTTCGCTAGGCATCGTGTCGACTAAGTAATTTTCTTGGATTTCTCCGATGACGTGAATATCTACTCTCTAAAAATTAGTACGAATTTATGTATTCAATATTATCGCCCTTTCTAATCAGCTGTTCTTCTTAGGTTGATAAGTAGATGCAATAATATGAAAGAAACTCACGAATAAGAGTTAGATGGTAGCGACCGTTACTATGTGGTAGTTCATTTTAAAAGGGTAAAAGGGTCACTCCCTTTTTTGAATTCGGAAGTTACGCTTTAATCTTCCTAGGATACAAATATTGTTTTAGAATGTTAATGATTACCTTTTAATTTATGTTGAAGAATTACAGATATAATAATTTTGATTGTGTACAAAATAGAGCTTTTTGTTTGTGCATAACACAAACTTATGATGTGATGTATTAGGTTTTAAACCAAATAGGAAATCATAATGATGGTTACGACCGTTTTAATTTATGATATTAATAATAAACATGATTATTAGTAGAAGCCATTACTTTACTTCTTCAAAATTAGCAACTTCACTTTGTTGATGCATCGTTTTGTAAAGGTCAAAACTATAGTCACGAATAAATCCTGCGTGTACTACCAACAAAGTTTCTTTAAAATTACATAAAACTATTTTTATCACTAAAATTTATTATAAACATATCGTAAAAGCACGATTTTGACTTTTAAAGGTCATTTAAGAAATAGCTTAAGCGCGTCATGCGCAATAGAATCAAATATTATTAAATCATTTGTTTTTCTATCGTATTAATAATAATTGTTTACTAGAGCCTTAATAATTGTTTATTTATATTTTGCACTAATTCATTCATTCTTTCATGTTAAAGAGCGTAAACGGATGAAACAAAAATGATGATATAATGCGTAATCATATTCCCATTAGTGCCTATTACAAGGAAATAACAGCAGCTGCTCGAGCGCGGAAAATGAAATCAAAGCTGCCTTATTGTTGCTAATAACAGCTTTTAAGTCTTTTTAGAGCGTGAGGAGCGCACATGAACTCGAGACCTTTCGGAACTGTACTTTATTATGATGTTCCGCCGCGAATTTATGCCGGTTTTGTAAACGATGTGCGTTTTTTTTAATTAACCTGAATATGGGCAGCGCGCACGGTAATTCGCATACCATTCGCAATATAAATCTCGGCGTGCGTGCAAACAAGCCGGCAATGTCCAGCGGGTCTTGACCGCGTGAAAATTTTGAATTGGCACTTAAATTCTTTCGGCTCACTTCTCATATCGCCGTATTATTTAGTGCTTTTTAATTGGGCATAAATCATCCACGGCTTTGGGGAATTAATTAATGCTAATGAGATAATTGCTGAGTGGTTCTGTGTTAATAAACAGGAATGCATGCGAAGTGATGATATTCATCTAATAGAGATATTAATGTCCTTTAATTACTTAAATATTGTATGTACGGATGTAGGTGTAATAAATATGCAAAATAATTACATATTTATTAATAAAAAATGTTTAAAAATATCTTTTGTATTTGTGTTTATCAGAGTATTTTCAGTAACATTAGAAAACATAATTAATTTTAATTAATACAATCAACCAGCGTATATTTACGACCTGTTTCAGTGAATAAATTTATATAATATAGCGTATTCTCGACCTACCTCAATACACTATGCGTTAAACAATTGTCTATCGCTTAAACCAGTGTACTCGTGACCTATTCCAATGTGCAATTTATTGGAGTAGGTTATGAATACGATAGGCCATTCAAGTGTTTATTGTGATAGGTTAAAAGTACGCTAGATCAAATGTATTCTAGAATTAGAATTATTAAAAGCACTTAAACAATTGAGTATTAATGTAGCAAATACTTCTAATTAGTTGATAATTATAGTACTTTTATCGAGTTAATATAAAAATATTCAATGCGTTCAATTGCTTTAACGTCTCAACAGAATACGATTAAAATTATTACAATTAAAGAAATGACTTGTAAATAGTTGAACATTAACAAAAAAACGTGACAAATACGCTATAAAAATACGACACTATTCTACAAAACCATTGAAATTGTTACAAATTTATCTTCAAAATAAAATTACTAAAAAAACTTGACAAACAAACATAATTAAAAATTATTAAGAACAGTTAAAAGAAATAAAACAGCAATTGGATGTTACTCCAGAAAACAATTAAAATTATTATAAATAAACAACTGACATTCGATAAAGGCCTGCGAACGTAATGAAAAATAATGAAAATTATTTTTAAAAAAGCTGAAAATGTCACAATTGTCAATTAATTTCTTATTTAACACGTGATGTAATGTTCTTGTATGAATCAGAAAAATTAATCATTTTTTTTAGTTTAGTTTGTTTTTTTTTACGAAGTTTAATAATTGCCAATTACTTTTTGTACAAAAATATAACAATTTCAACTGTTTTAATAGTTTAAAATTTGTTTATAAAGTTTGAATTTCACAACATAAACAGAAAACAATTAACAAGTTCCTAACAAATGGTAAAACAATTGATAATTACTAAAAGAAAACAGCTAAAAGCAGTTCATTAAAAAAACAATTGAATTTTATTTAAAAAAACACTTGAAAACTTTGTTGAAAAATTTTTAAACTTGGTTGTGAACAGTTGAAATTAAAAAAAAAGGAAATAATGAACATAAGTTGAAAACTTGGAGTTGGAATATTTTTAAACAAAATTTTAAGAACAGTTGAAATTAAAAAAAAAACAGAAAATAATAAATATAAGAAAAAATTTGAAATGAATTGATTTTATTTTTTAGTTTTTTTACAATTTTTATTATCGTGAATAGCTTTTTTTTTACAAAAATACAGTTTCAACTGTTTTAATAGTTTGCAAATTGATTAAAACACTTGGTAGTTTGAAATTTGCTTTTAAAAACTTCGAATTTTACAACAAAAACAGAAAACAATTAACAAGTTCCTAACAAATGATAAAACAATTGACAATTACTAAAAAAAACAGTTAAAAGCAGTTGTTTAAAAAAAACACAAATGAATTTTATTTAAAAAAACACTTAAAAACTTTCTTGGAATATTTTAAAACTTGGTTAAGAACAGTTGAAATTTAAAAAACAGAAAATAATAAACATATGAAAAAATTTGAAATGAATTGATTTTAGTTTTTTGTTTTTTTACAATTTTCATTATTGTCAATTGCTTCTAATTACAAAAATTCAGTTTCAACTGTTTTAATAGTTTGAAAATTGATTAAAACACTTGGTAGTTTGAAATTTGCTCTTAAAAAGTTCGAATTTTACAACAAAAACATAATACAATTAACAAGTTCCTAACAGCTGACAAAACAATTGACAATTACTAAAAAAAACAGTTAAAAGCAGTTGTTTAAAAAAAACAAATGAATTTTATTAAAAAAAAAAACACTTGAAAACTTTGTTGGAATATTTTTAAACTTGGTTAAGAATTGAAACTTAAAAAATAAACATAAGAAAAACATATAAATGAATTGATTTTATTAACGGTGGAGGCTTCTACTCCGTTATATATTATTCTTCACAAATAAAAAACTTTTTTTAATTTTTTTTTTAGTTTGACAGACAAATTAAAATTGTCGAAAATATAGTCACTAAATAAAATCAGTGTTATACAAAGTTAAGAAAAAAGTTTTTTATTTGTGAATTGATTTTAGTTTTTAGTTTTTTTACAATTTTTATTATTGTCAATTGTTTTTTTTTTAAATAAAAATTTGCTTTTAAATAGTTTGAATTTTAGAACAAAAGCAGAAAACAATTAACAAGTTCCTAACAAATGGTAAAACAACTGACAATTACAAAAAAATTGTTAAAACTGTTTAAAAAAAAATAAAATTCTTTTTTTTAAAAAGAAACTTGAAAACTTTGTTGGAATATTTTTAAACTTTGGTAAAACCAGTTGAAATAAAAAAAATTAAAAAAAATATAAAAAAGTTGAAATTAATTGATTTAAAAAATTACAAAACAGATGTTACAAAATAGTTGAAATTAAAAAAAAACATTTTAAACAAAATTGAAGGAAAATTATAATTCTAAAATTTAGTCAAATAAATTAATATTTTGTTTATAGAAACAATTAATAACTTGCTAAAGAACTTTCCCAAAAACAGTTAAAATTTTACAAGAAAATAAAGAAAAATAGTAAGAATAAGTGTTTAAATAAAGTTGTTAAAAAGAAGGTATTAAGTGTTAAAAAAAACAGTTGAAAACTTTATTTAAAAAAATTATAAACTAAAATAAAAAACC
The DNA here is from genome assembly GCA_963969525.1 of Ontholestes murinus. Lineage (NCBI taxonomy): Eukaryota > Metazoa > Arthropoda > Insecta > Coleoptera > Staphylinidae > Ontholestes > Ontholestes murinus. The sequence continues at coordinate 10,149,712 of OZ018399.1, read as the reverse complement.
TGAAGAATTTTACCAAAGAAAATAAACAAAATTAAGCGTTAAAAATTGTTTAAAAAAACACTTATAAACCTATAAAAATAGTTGAAATTGCACACACAAAAATATCCGAAATTTGCAAAAATTGGCAATTTTAAGAAAAAAAGCTATAAAAATTCGTTTTAGAACAGTTGGAAATAACAAAAATTGAAGTTTTCCACAAATGGTAAAACATGTACCAACTACTAAAAAAACAGTAAAAAAGAGTTCACTATTTAAAAAAAAAACAATTGAATTTGGTTTTAAATAAAACGTTTTTTTACACTTTTTTTTAAATATTATTTTTGGTATAAAAAAATTTGAAAACTTTCTCTAATTGCTACATTTGGCAATTTCAAGAAAAAAAGCAGTTTAAAACCGTCTTTAAAATAGTTGGAATTTCATAACAATAACAAAAAAAACAATTGAAAAGTTCCTAACAAATTATGAAACAATTGACAAATACTAAAAAAACAGTATGTAAAAAAACGCTGAAACGATTGAATATCATTACAGAAAGCAATTTAAGTCGAAAATTATATAAAAAAACAGTTGAAAATATCAGAACAATTGAAACAATTAAAAACACCATTAACCATCTTAAAATCGAAAACACAATTTAAAAAATTTGGCGAACGCGGTAAAACAATTGAATGCTATAATTCTAAAAACAATTGAAATTATTATAAAGTTAAAAAAAACAATAGACAATCGATTAAACCAATTAAATATTAATTTGTCATCTGTCAATTGTCATCTGTCATCTATCATATGTCATCTGCTATCTGTCATCTTTCATATGGTATCTGTCATCTGTTATCTGTTATGTCATCTGTTACCTGTCATCTGTCAATTGTCATCTGTCATCTATCGTATGTCATCTGTTATCTTTCATCTGTTATCTGTCATCTGTCATCTATTATCTGTTATCTGTCATCTGTTACCTGTCATCTGTCATTTATTATGGGTGAAGTGCGTTCGAATTACATTGAGAATGAAAATCAAAATCAGAAAAAAATATGTAACCAGATGACATTTTATTAGGGGTTATTTGTTATATTTAAACTGTCATCTGCCTTTAATCATCTGTCAACTGTCAAACGAATCTAATTAAGTATTATTAAGAATTTTTCCACAAATGCTAAAACATTTACCAACTACTAAAAAAAAAACAGTTAAACAGAGTAGATTCTTTTTTTGCAAAAAAAGCCTATTGAATTTTGTTAAAAAAAAAACGTTTCAAACGTTTTGAATAATATTTTGTGTTTAAAAAGAGTTGAAACAAAACAGTTGAACTTGTTTAATTGCTAAATTTGGCAATTTCAAGAAAAAAAAAACAGTTTAAAACTGGCTTGCTTTAAAATAGTTGGAATTGTACAACAAAAATAATTAAAAAAAAACAATTGAAAAGTTCCTAACAAATTCTAAAACAATTGACAAATACTAAAAAAAACAGTAGTTAAAAAGCGCTAAAACAATTGAACATCATTACAGAAAGGAATTTAAGTTGAAAATTATTTTAAAAAAACAGTTGTGAATATCAGAACAATTGAAACAATTAAAAACACGATTAACAATCTTAAAATCGAAAACACTATTTAAAAAATTTGGCGAACGCGGTAAAACAATTGAATGCTATAATTCCAAAAACAATTTAAATTATTATAAAGTTAAAAAACAATAGACAATCGATAAAACCACTTAAATATTAATCTGTCATCTGTCAATTGTCATCTGTCATCTCTTATCTCTCATATGTCATCTGTCATATGTAATATGTCATCTATCATCTGTTATCAGTCATCTATCATCTGTTATCTGTCATCTGTCATCTATTATCTGGCATCTGTCATTTATTATAGGTGAAGTGCATTCGAATTACATTGAGAATGAAAATCAAAATCGGAAAAAAATATGCAACCAGATGACATTTTACAGCGTTATTTGTTATATTTAAATTGTCATCTGCCTTTAATCATCTGTCAACTGTCAAACGAAACTAATTAAGTATTAAGAAGTTTTCCACAAATGTTAAAACATTTACCAACAGTTAAACAGAGTTGATTCTTTTTTTTTCCAAAAAAAGCCAATTGAATTTTGTTTAAAAAAAACGTTTCAAACGTTTTGAATAATATTTTGTGTTTAAAAAGAGTTGAAACAAAACAGTTGAATTTGTTTAATTGCTAAATTTGTCGATTTCAATTAAAAAAAAACAGTTTAAAACTGGCTTTAAAATAGTTGGAATTTCACAACAAAAACAAACAAAAACAATTGAAAAGTTCCTAAAAAATTCTGAAACAATTGACAAATACTAAAAAAAACAGTAGTTAAAAAACGCTAAAACAATTGAATATCATTAGCAATTTAAGTTGAAAATTATAAAAAAAAACAGTTGAAATTAATGAAAAATAATTAACAATCTTAAAAGCGAAAACACCATTTAAAACAAATTGGCGAACGCGGTAAAACAAATGAATGCTATAATTCCAAAAACAATTGAAATTACTATGAATTTAAAAAAAAAAAACAATAGACAATCAATAAAACCAGTTAAATATTAATCTGTCATCTGTCAATTGTCATCTGTCATCGGTTATCTGTCATCTGACATTTGTTGTCTGTCATCTGACATCTGTCATCTATTATCTGTCATCTGTCATTTATTATAGGTCATTTTACTATAGGTATTTAAAAGACCGTTCGAACTACTAAAAACAGTAGTTTAAAAAACGCTAAAACAATTGAATATCATTACAGAAAGCAATTAAATTGAAAATTAATTAAAAAACAGTTGAAATTATCAGAACACTTGAAACAATTGAAATTAATTAAAAAAAACAATTAATAAATCTTAAAAGCAAAAACACAATTTGCGAACGCGGTAAAACAATTGAATGCTATAATTCCAAAAACAATTGAATTTATTATAAATTGAAAAAAAAAACAATAGACAATTGATAAAACCAATGACCGAAAGACCAATGGTCCATAACCCGTTCACAAATAAAGCACACATTGTAAATACTATTATTGAAAAGAAAACCAGTGTGAATGAAGATATTTATTATTATTTAAAACCAGTTAAATATTTATTTGTCATCTATCATCTGTCATCTGTCAATTGCCATCTGTCAATTGTCATCTAACATCTGTCATCTATTATCTGTCATCTGTTATTTATTACAAGTGAAGTGCGTTCGAATTACACTGAGAATGAAGAATGAAAATCAAAATCAAAATAAATTATGCAACCAGATGACATTTTATAAAATGTCTATAGCCTTATTTGTTATATTTATTTATTTACTGTCATCTGCCTTTAATTATCTGTCAACTGTCAAGCGAAACTAATTAAGTATTATTAAGAACAATTGTTACTGTTAAAAGCGCTAAAACAATTGAATTTCATTACAGTAAGCAATTAAAATTGAGAATCATTAAAAGATAGTTGAAATTGTTAAAACAATTGAAAAAACGGAGTTCTCTAATATTTGGAAACCACGAAGTTACCGCCTCTACCATCAAGTAAAAAGAACATCATGATCTACTTGAATCAGTGTGTGAAGTGTGATTTTTAGACTTTGTAATCATTATATTTTGATAGTACTTCGGAAAAATCATTCTATTTTTTATTTAGCCAAGCATTTTTGAAACATTTTTAAATTTTCAAATAATACAGATTTTTTAAAGAAAGGGTGTAAGATGGAATTGCAGGTTAAAGGGCGGTGAATAATAAAGAAAATTAGCCTCAGTTACTTGACTATTTAGCTATAACCAAATTAATTTAAAAAAACTTTAAAGGAGTTCTCTGATATTTGGAGACTGCGAAGTTACAACCTCTGCCATCAAGCAAGAAGAGCATCATGATCTAGCCGAATCAAAGGTTTGCATAGCTGGAGGAACACAGCAAGCATTTGCTGTTGAAGTGTGCTTTCTTGACTTTGTAATCGTTTTTTTTTTGGAAAGAAAAAATATTTGATGAAGGGAAAGTCAAGGCCGTCCAGAATAACCCCGAGAAGAAGTTGCCGCCTTTGCTGCAAGCAACAAGAGTATCATGATCTAGACGAATTAAAAGTTGGAAACCTGGAGGAACACAACAAGCTTTTCTGTTGATGTGTGTTTTTTTATTTTTGAAAGAAAAAAATTATTCGATGAAGACAAGGATAAGGTCTTCCAGCACAACCCCAAGAAGTGACATTATCTCTTGCAATTGCTACCCAGCTTAGAAATGAATTTACTGCTGCTACTTGAAGTCTTGATAAAGTGCAAACTAATGATATTGAGAATATAAGAATGACATATAAGAATCTGACCTTAGTGTTTGTATGAGACCAGCCTTTAAATAGCAGCAGAAAATTCACATGGAGAGTGGATTGCATCAATTCTGCAATAGAGATAAATTATAGAATATTTGCTGAATAATAATTTAAGGAAAATTCTAGAAATTGGCAAGATCAGCATCAATTGATTGTGGATAGATAAGCGAATTTTCATTCTAGGTGTTTGGGCATGTTCAAAGTTCTTCAATTTCGCAGGCTTCTGTATGTATTAGGCATTTTTGCAGATTGTGGCTTTAAATACTCCATATCTTCCCATCTTCTTTAACCTTGTCGATGATTTTCATTTTCACAATTTCAAATTTAAAAATGTTATTTCATTGGACGTAAATACAATCCGTGTCGGTTCTGGTGTGTTTTTAACTGCACACAAATAGAAGTTCTTTTTGGCACTTATTTTAAGTATTTATTTTAGCGGAATAGCTCTTATTAATCAACTTAAAATTGTTGTTTATTGAGAGTCAACTTGTGTGACCTAATTATTTGTGTGTTTTATTTGTAATTTATGAATATCATGTATTTTGTTTATTTTGTAAGAAGGAGAGGCGAAGATGAACTTTTTTCTGACAAAACCAATTTTGTTGGTTTTGACATCTCTTATCAATACTTTCAGCAAAATTTTCAGGCTAGTAGTAATATGACTATACGATGTTGGTTCGAATCCTTTTGATTTAATTTTAATGAATTATAATATCTATTGATAAAAATGTTTATCAATTTAATACTAATAAACCAAATGTTCAAAAAACAAATAATCTGCTTTTGGCAAGAAGTTATTACTTAATAATATTAATATTTAAGAATTAACTGCTCAAAAAATAAATTGCTTTTTTAAGCAAGATAGTTACTACTCAATAATATTTATGCTTATAAATTAAATGTTCAAAAGAAAAAATTGCTTCTCAAGACAAGTTGGTTATTACTTTATTCCGTATTTATTTTATGGTGATTATCTATAAAATACCCTCTTAATTACACGGCTATTGCTTTCAGTTGAAAAGGTGAAATGAAGTACAGCATAATAATTGCACATGCAAATCTTAAGGTTAGTGAAAGTGCCACTTAACATTGAAGCGTTCATTTCCTAAGAACTGCATCTTCCTGGTAGAAATTGCCGATTGTCGCAAGTGCACCGGGGGGTAATTTCGCGGATCAATTTTAGCATGTGATAATTAAAATCGGTGGGCGTGCATGTAACCGGAAGCCAGATAAACAATAACAAAACCAGACGATGGCCGCAATCGTGCCGCAATCCTTATTACTTAATCAGTAAGTAGAGTTACTCGGGTATTACTCCAATGGGAACCAATTATGGAGTAGCGTTCAAAAAGACCGACCGTTACGCAATTTTTGCGCGGTGGAAACCAGAAATGCCCGTTGTTGCGCCGCGTGTCCAAAATGCAAGACCTTTCCAGTAAGAGTCCATCCAGTTCTTCGGCAGTCCACGCGGTTCTACAGTTTGGTACGGATCACCCATGTGTTCGGTCGCGCGACTTCAACCATGGAGAGTTACCGCGTACCGTTTATCACTTCTCGCGAAGTTTTTTGGAAAACCTATTGTGACTTGTATTGTGACTTTTTGGATGATAGTGATTCACCGTACATCAAGTACAAGTTTACGGTACGTTATCAATTTTATTTATCCACCGCCTGTCTAATTATCTGGGAATTGGTCATCATACGTTCGTCAGATTTTAGTAATATTTTTGATAATATAAACAAATCGGCATTTATAAGTCTGTCGTCGGCGCGTACATACCTATTTTCCCGCAATTACCTGCATTTAATATTCGGGGTGGTTGTGTTGTTAACGATGGAGGAGGTGTTTGATACGATTTTGAATCAGCAGTCTTTTGTGCCGGTTAAAGAGCGTGCTGAGATACTCGAGCCGCAGCTCGTGATGAGATTCCCAACGGATCATAATCCTCCAAGCAATAAGGAGAAGGTAATCCAAAAATTTAGGGGTTGTGTTTGGTTTGATCGAAGAGTGCAATTTTTGTTTACATGTCCCTAATTTTAGTGAATAGTGGTGTATAGTGTAAATATATGTTTCAAAACAGGTAGTTTTGAGAAAAAATGATAGGATCGAATCACGTAACCTTAAAATTTGTAGATTGGTTAAAATTTTGGATCTGAACATTAGAAAAAACAATTTCTCTTATTTTCGAAATTTTACAAAAATTGTAGTGAATAGTGGTGTATAGTGTGAATATGTGTTGTGAGAGTTTTGAGAAAAATGTTTGGGATTGAATCAGGTATTTAAAGATTTCTTTAACTTCTTTTATTTTCGAAATTTTATGATTTTTCATAACAATATCTTCACATCAAAAAAAAAAAAAAAAAAACAATAAAATTGTAACCACTCAGTACTACAATTTGGTAAGGATCGCCCATGTGTTTCAGTCATGAAGAGTTACCGCATACGATTTAAATCTACTCGCGAATTTTTTTGAAAAACCTATTGTGACTTTTTGGATGACAACGACTCGTCATACATCAAGTACAAGTTTACGGTACGTTATCAATTCTATGTATCCATCGCGTGCTTAATTATCTGCGAATTGGTCATCATTCGCTTGTCAGATTTTAGTAATATTTCCGATAATGTAAACAAAACTGCATTTATAAAAGTGTCGCCGGCGCGTGCGGACCTATTTTTCGGCAAATTACCTGCGTTTAACGTTCGGGATTTTCACGGTGTTAACGATGGAGGAGGTATTCGATACAATAGTGAATCAGGAGTCTTTTGTGCCGGTTAAAGAGCGTGCTGAGATACTCGAGCCGCAGCTCGTGATGAGATTCCCAACGGATCGGAATCCTTCAAGCAATAAGGAGAAGGTAAACAAAAATTTTTTGGGGTTATGTTTGGTTTAATCTTAAAGTCTTCAGTTTTTGTTTACATGTTTACATTGTAGTAAATAGTGGTGTATAGTGTAAATATGTGTTTCAAAACAGGCGGTTTTGAGAAAAAGTGTTGGGATCGAATCAGGTAATATTAAATTTTATAGATTGATTAAAATTTTGGATTTGAAGGTTTCAAAAATATTCAATTTTTCTTATTTTTGGAATTTTATGATTTTTAATTTTTAATTTTGCATCTTCGCGTAACTCCAAAAAAACTGCAATAAAATTGTTAAACTTCGAGAAGAATCTAATTGTGCTGCCTTTTATTGATTCGATTTTCGTATTCACTTATCGTTATTATAGGTTGATTAATAGGGCTTTGAGGTGTTAAAAATATTCTCTTTGGATAAATAAAATTCCGAATAATTTCAAAGATTTTCAAGAAAGTTTAATTGATTAGTAAACATATTGCTTCTATAGGTGAATAAAAGTTCACAGTGACATTCGAATTCTAGATATTTTTCTAAGATTTCTAAAGTCACTGAAATCTTCCATTTACCTGAAGAAGTGATATATTTGTGAAATAAATATTTTTGAATTGTAATTAAAACAAAAATAAAAATAAAGTTATCGTCTTTTAATTACAACTAATTCAAGATGTATCACGAAGTAAACGCCTCTACCATCAAACACTTTTTTGAAATTCAGAAATTTATTATTATTATTATACCGTTAAATTTTTTTTTTCAGTACTGCCCATCAATAAAACAAAATATATAATTTTTTAACTTCTAAATACTGAAACCATTGATTATGGTTTCAGACCGGTTTTGATGTATTTTGACCTCATCAGCGTAGAGCAGTTGAAGGCGGGGTAAAAAATGATATACTTTAGAATTCAGCATAAATTTTAATGACGTAAACAAAAGACGTAATTAGAAATTAAGGAAGAGTAGTTTACGCCTGTATTATATTAAATAATTTTAATTTATACATAATTTAGATCATTTACATTCAGCATAATAAATAGCATCCACTTTCTATGCTGGTAAAAGGTAATATTATAACGATACATTAAATTAAATAATAATTTAAGTAATGAACTCCATAAAAAACTCATTATTTCAGTTGTTATTGTTAAATATGAGTTTTTCTTAGTATAAAATTGACTTTTGCTTTTAATGTTACGCTGGGTTTAGTTAAAATCGTGATCTTTGAAAGCTTTTAACTTCGTGATACATTTTGAATCACACTTTTTTTTCACTTATAGGGTATAAGAGATATTTATCTTACTAATTTCGAGATTTGTTTAGAGGTTTCTAAAAATGTTCACCAATTTTCAGAATTCTAGAATTCACCAGATTTTTTTGATTTTTTGCATTTGCATTACATCCCTTGAACTTTCTTCAAATTCCAGATATTTGAAAGCTTTCAAGGAATTTTTCTTTCATTTTTGAGAATTTTTTAACGTCTATTATCTCAAATACGATTCACTAAAAAAAATCTGATAAAACAAACTAAGAAATCCTAGAAAATCTGAAAACCTGAAAAAGTCGAATTCTTTAAGATAACTGTAGCACTTTTTAAACGAAATTCCCGGAAAATCTTGAAGACAAAGCTCGAAAATGAAGGATAAATTACTGGAAAGCTCTATAATACTAAAAACATTTAAAGAAATGTGTATAAAAAACAGATATAGAAGAAAAATTCCTGATAAAAAAATCTAAGAAATTAGACGCAATTTGTATGAGAGGTTTGCGCAAAATTTAAATAGGATAAAGCAAGATGGGAAACTCTCAAAAAAATTGAAAATTTATTGGAATCTGGAGCAGAAAATGCTGAAAAAGAGGTAAATTGCTGAAGAAAATGAACTAAAATATTCTCAGTTTTTAAGAGAAAATCTTAATTAGATAAAGCTAGTTGAGAAACTCTAGAAACATTAAAGATAAATCGCTTTAGAAAATTCAATGGGACCTTGAATAAAAAGTGCTGAAAATATTTAAAAATCTGTAAGTTAAATTGCTAAAAAAAATTGGTAAAATAAACCAATTCTGGACAACTCTAAAAATCTGGAAGAAAATGTTTTGAGAAGTTTCAGAACCCTAGAAAACGTTTCTTATAATTTGGAAGATTTGAAAAACTGTAGAAAATTGATACATTGCGGAAGAGGTCTGAAAACTGAAGAAAATTTAATAGGCCTGAAAATTTTTTGAAATCTTGAAAAAAAATAGTGAGGAAAAACTAACAATTTAAAAGAAAATTATAAAAAATATCCGATCAAATAAAACACAGTTTAAAAGTAAATTAATAATAATTATAATTATTTTATTTTGAAAAATCATTGGTTATTTATTTTATTTAGAGAGGCAAACATCTTTATTTATTTTGAAAAAATCCGATCAAACAAAACACCGAATAAAGATTTTTTTTTGGATAGATTGAAAAAAATATTTAGGACAAATTTTGCAGTAGATAGCATAAGGATTTTACAACTTTTTTACTTTTAAAAGTCGATGGAGTGGTTATCAAAATATTTTGGTTTGAAATTTTTGATCAGTAGCCATTTTGTTATTTGAAACAATAAAAAATAATTGTAGATACAAATGTTTTAGAGAACTGAAAGCCACTTTTGAAACTTTTTGGTTTTTTCAAATAGTCCGCCAAATAAGTGAGTTATAGCGATTTTTAGTAAAACAAAAGAACTTCAATAACTCCGAACCGAAGCACCAAATCACAAGTTGTGACCAAGAAAAGTTGTTTGTTTTAACGAGTTCTAACTGCCATTTTCGGGTGTAACGACTTAGTATTAACACCATATATACAGTAATTACTATCTTCAGTATAGGTGTTTCTCTCTAGAATTTTTGAAGAGAAATTTCCACAAATAAAAATCTAATAAAATAAGAGCAAAGATGCTAAAATATCCATAACTTAGGAGGTAGTCTCGGAAATAAAAAATTAATTGCTAGCTCTGGAATTTCTGGAATCTTCAAAGAAAGTTTAAGGAATGTAAAACAAAAACAAAAAAGTCTTGAAGAAAAATTCTGAAAAATTTTAGAGAAAGAAAAGTTGGTAATCATTTTTAAACCCCGTAAGAAATTTTTGCATTTAGGAAAAAAATAGAGATAAAATAAGGTAAGATAAAAATTAAGGAAACTAGAGAATTCTAATAAGCTAAACTGTATTCATCTGCCTGTTGAAGCCACTGTGTGGCGAAACACGTGTTCAACAATAAATGTGAAACCCTCTCAACCGCGTTGTTTTATTTCAATGTCAAACCTAAAAAAATCCTGAAAAATTCTAAATTTTGTTTTCTTGAAGAAAATTTTAGCAAATTTTTTAAGATCCCGAAAAATTTTGATAAGATAAAATTCGAAAATGAAGGATAGATTACGGGGATGCTCTGGAAAGAATGTGAATAAAAAGCAGAAATAATTGCTGTAAAAATCAGGTAATAAATAAATTTTATATTAAGAATTATAGAAATCTAGAAAAATCATTGGTATTTTATTTTATTTAGAGAAACAAACATCTTGATTTATTATTTGATACATTAGGTATTTACAATAATACTCGTAATTGATTTTCTTTACGGCTATAGATATTTTATTTATTTATTAACTTTACAAGATTTATTAAAAAATTTAAAAAATATTCTTTAAGGAATTACTTGCAAGTTAAAGGAAAATTTTGGTAATAAACCATCTGTAAATGTCTGAAGACTAAATCCCATCCACCTGAACTTAGACGGTGTCCATACGCAAAATCACCGCTACCTTGAAATTTTTTGTAAATACTTTTTTTAAAAGTCAGTTCGAGTTTTTTGTAAATATTCTAGAATTGTAATAAACTATAAACTCAAGTCGTAAAAACCAATCAAATCAAAACCAGGAGGAAACTATTCCCCTCAACAACTATTTAGATGTAAAACAGATTTTGTGACCTTGACTGCAGTTTCAACAAATTTAGCTTGTCATTGTCAAACTATAAGTTTTTCTTAGTATACAATACACTTTGGCCATAATAATGTCAACTGGATTTAGTTACAAACATAATTTTGGAGACTTTAACTTCATGATACACTTTTGATTGCAGTTTCAACGAATTTAGCTCGTCATTGTCAAACTGTGAGATTTTGTTAGTAGAAAATACACTTTAGCTTTTAGTGCGACATTGGATTCAATCACAAACATGATTTTGGAGGCTTTAACTTCATGATACATTTTGAATCACACTTTTATTTTTTTCTCGTGGCCGCAGATTCAACATATTTAGCTTTTCATTGTCAAAATAATAGTTCTTGTTAGTATGATATTCATATTGGCCTTTAATGTCACGCTGGCTTTAGACAAAAACATGATTTGGAAGCTTTAACTTCGTGGTACATTTTGAATCACACTTTTGTTTTCACTTGAGACTGCAGTTTCAACAAATTTAGATTGTCATTGTCAAACTGTGAGTTTTTGTCAATATAAAATTGACTTTAGTCTTTAATATTACACTGGCTTTAGTTAAAAACATAGAAAAAAATACATGACGTTTTGACTGTATAAGCTATTATGAAAAATTGTTTTTTTAATGCATTAGTAATATTTTTTTATTTAGGTTATTTTAGGTTAGAATATCTAGCCTATTTTTCTGCTAATAACATTTTTTTAATTGTTCTTTTTTAAAAAGCCATACAGCAATTTTTTAAATGGTTCACCCTTGAAACAAAATGCAGTGAGTTATATTAAATTGGCTGTACACATATTGGTATATCCAGTTATTAAATAAATTATTATTAATATACAGAACACTTTTTACACTACTTTCTTGATGGGACCATATTTTCAAGTTAGGTAAGGTAAACCTTATTTTATGGGTATTACGCATATTTGAAGAGTTTACAGCTCTAAAGTAAGACTTCGTTTCCCTATCTTCAACTACGCTACTCTGATGAGGTGCAAAATTAATCGAAATCGGTCCGTGGTTGTTGTTGACAGGGAACAATAATTCAAAACTTATTTTATTTGCAGGGTTTTAACTTATTGTGATTTTAACTAGGGAACAAAATGATTATCTTACTCATTTTAATTACATATTTTATTTTTATCATAACTTTAACTTGTTAATAAGCATCAATTGAAAGCCAAAACAAATTTTATATCCAAATCCTTTCAACTAATTTAATATTTTTCTTTTCTTTTGAATCTTCATCGCCTTTCTGGAACTATCTTCTGTCCGTTTTAATATACAACATGAGCGGATGTGGGTCTGCCAGTAATTAAGAAGGAGTTTTAATTGGTCCAGTTTCGGACTGGGTGATAAATAATCGGGAAATAATTCGGCACTCATGAGCCGTGTTCGAGTACATAAAATGCATCTCGGCCATTTGTTAAGAAACAAAAAACTTGACACAAACGAATAATTTATATTCGGCTTGGATTTTGAAATTTTTGCATTCACTTAATTACTCTTATTGAACGTCGGTTCTGGCGTGATTTTAACTGCCAAATAAATACAACTGCTTTAATTGGGATTAATATTAAACAATAAGTCAATTTATAATGTTTAAGTTTAATTTTCCGACTAATAAAAATAAATATTGTTCAGAAAACAGATAAATATCCGAACCTTAATTATTTGTACGCTTGAACTAGCGTACTCTTGACCTAGGTCAACGCGTAGTCTATTAGGGTAGGTCGGGAGTACGAGAGGTCATTGTATTGTTTGTTGTGGTAGGTCAAGAGTACGCTAGAATAAAGATGTTCAAGTTATAAGGCTGTATTAATTTTCGGTTTGTTATAGTTGAAAGTAACGATTAATAACGACATTTTTTTTTAATAAATCGCCAAAGGAATTGAACTTCTCAATAGAAAATTACTACTTACGAACAGAAATATTTTTTTATTTTAATTTCCAAGAAGTAACACAAACATTATTTATAATAACATAAGGAAGAAGAAACATTTTTAGTTTTCACACCAATTATTTCTGGTTTAATCAACATCATCTCATTTGGTCCATAATTGTGTCAAGTAGGAAGTGTTTTTGCCACTAAAATCCATTATGCGCTATTACGTGGGAACTGGGTTCATCAACTTCTTGCAAGTTCCGGTAAATTTCTCACGCTTATCGATTGTTCACAATTAATGGACTATTTTGTTCTTGGCGGTACACGTAACTTCCTGGTATTTTTTACACACACCGCGTAATGCGAGTTATTTCGATAATTTAACGCGTTAAGGAAGTAACAAAAAAAAATATAGCAACGCGTCCTTTTTGTTCGATATATTCGTTTGCACAGTTATTTTTAATGTTAATTTACGGCTAAAATTGCGTAGCGTGAAGGCGTTTCATACGAGAATTTCATGATATTAGACATAATTTACATGATACTGTACATTCAATGTTTGTAAATTTATCAGTGCAGGAAATATAGTTCAAGGCCCTGTCTGGTTGGAAGAAATGTTTCATTATGTAATAATTGTTTCAAAAAATTATGCAACAGCAAATTGAATTTACTTTCTACCAATATTATTTTTTGTGTGTTTGAAATATATAAGTGACATAGAAATCCGAACACGCAGTGTAAATCATTTCATTTTGATAAAATTTTATATTTAGGCTTATCTTGATGAAAAGAAATAACGATTAAAAGTTCAGCTGTTTTAGATAAAGTTTTCGTTTTTTATTCAACTTGTTTGTTTATTGGTCCGCAAAGTGAAATTGAACATTTTTGCCGTAGTAACGATTTTAATTTTACTGATTACGGTTCTAAACTTTTGTGGTTATCTTTTACAATGCCTAGGTTGCAAAGCCGCGCCAATTTTCATTAACTTTCTGAGTTTGATAGAGGGCGGATAATTGGACTTAGAGAGGCTGGACTTTCTTTTAGAGATATTAGGGACATGGTGCACAGAAGATTAGGTACTATAGTAAGATGTTGTCGGGCATGGGATCAAGAGGGTCGAACACAAAAAGCTAGAGGTACAGGACCACGTCGAAGAACCACAGAGCGTTTGAGACTGTTGGCTTTAAGAGATCGTTTCTCCACCAACAGGTCCATTTTAAACTAGTGGTATGAAGAGTGGTGAAGAGAACGATTGATGTGATGATTGTCATTATGTCTCCTAATCTTTCGTCCATTTAGCATTTGTGGGACATTATAGGAAGAAGACTAAATAGCTTTCTCCGCAGACTGTAAGCTCTTGAGCACGAATTATAGGTTGCTTGGGATACAATACCTCAAGAAATTATAGACCACCTATTAGAATCGATGACACTTTTCGTGTAGGGGAGTAATCCTATTATTAATAAAAAAATATGTTTATATTCGTTCTTTCTTTTTCAAATTTTTAATTAATTGCTATCTTTGAATAGTTAAGTTTGGTCAAAAAATTCTTACCGTTTCTATTTCTATGTCACCTCAGTATATCAAATACTAGTGGAAGTACTATGACATACATACAGTCTGTACATTTTTTAAATACATAATCCTAAGTGATTGATGAATTTAAAATCATTATCTCAATATAATAAATATACTGCTTTAATAAAATGCTAAACGTTTTTTTTGCCCAACTCGTTTACGACTTTTTTATCGCTACCATTAAGACGTGAAAGGCCAGGACGAGACTCCTGTCGCTTGGATTTAAAGATGTTAATGTGCCAATTTATGTAAAGAAATGCAACCTAACCTAATCCCAAGAATACTATTATGAAATGATATTTGTTAATTGTGATGTGCCCAATCTTTTGTAGCGATTAAATCATTAACGTGCATTATTCGAGTAAATTTTGATCAACGGTGAATCGAAAGGCCTCAATTATTACAACTGCTTTAATTGGGTTTAAAGTTCAACAATAAAAGAGGTAAATTATTGTTTTTTTTTTAATGTGGCTATCTAATTTTTGTTAATTATAGGTGTACAGTTAAAGAGAGGATGCAATAAATACAAAATAAAAAAAAAGTTTCGAAACGTACTTAATTAATCTACTTAATTAACTCCAGGATTTAATCTAAATCGATGTTGTCTTTGTTTTCTTTATAAGATTAGACAGCATTTTAATTATTACATTTTTGTCTTTTGAAATATCTTTAATTAAAAAAAATGTGACACGTTTTAAAAAATGTAAATGTTTGAACACTCTTGTTTTTTTTTTAAAGAAATGTATATCATATTATATTGTTAAACATACGAGGGCGTTTTGAAATGTTTCCGGAATCTTCAAGAGATGGCGCACGATGGTTGAAGGGGATTCATTAGTTGGGAAGTGCAACCCTTTTTATAGCAACTGTTAAAATTTCGGACGTATACTGTCAATAGTTGTTGTTTAAGAGTGTGTTTTGTACAGAAAGTCAGACGAATGGATAACATCGAATTTCGTGCAGTGATAAGACACTTCTGAATGGTTGGGAAAACGGCCACGGAAATTCGAAAAATTTTGTAGAGGTTCATGGCAGATCTACTCCATCATTTTCGACCACCAGCTTCTGGGTGAGCGAGTTCAAACATGGCAGCCCAAGCACAAGTGGTACACGCAGTGGACGCCCAAAAACCGCTACCAACGATGAAATGGTCGACAAGATTCATGATGTCGTGTTAGCCGATCGCAGATTGAAGCTGAAAGAGATACCAGCGACAACAGGCATCTCAAAAGAACGCGTTGGCTATATACTACACGAAATTTTGGGAATGAGTTTGCTCACACCGGAGCAAAAACAAAAAAAACCCTTTCGGAGGAGTGTCTGGCTAGGATACAACGCAATCCAAGGGATTTTTTCAAACGTTTCGTAACCGTAGATGAGACTTGGATCCACCACTACATACCGGAAACCAAGGAACAGTCGAAGGAGTGGACTTTTCCAGGCGAAGCAGCTCTGAAGAAAGCAAAGACCGTCCAATCGGCCGGAAAGGTCATGGCGACCATTTTTCGAAATCCCAAGGTGTGATCCTCATCGACTATCTACAAAAGGGAAGGACGATCACGGGGAAATACTACAGCGATTTACTAACCTCATTCGATGTGGTATTGAAGGAGAAACGGTTTGCAGCTTTTTCACCACGATAATGCATCGGCTCATTCATTAGGCATCGTCGTGTCGAAATTAAATGAGTTGCGCTAGGAATTAGTCCCTCATCCTCCATATTTACCGGCGACTTTTTCCTATTCCCAAACCTGAAAAAAATTGATTTTGCCTCAAATGAAGATTTCATCGCCGCTACAGATGATTATTTTGCAGACCTCGAACATCCTACTTTTCCGACGGCTTGGAGAGACTGGAGCACCATTTGAAAAAGTGTATTGACCTTCGAGGAGACTACATCGATTAAAAATAAAAAACCACATCAATACCGTATTTTTCTTGTCGATTTCGGAAACATTTCAGGGTGCCCTCGTATACTAATAAAAAGTTCTTGGTAAATAAAGTAAAATTTGCAAGATACCATATCAAATACGACAAATGTCTAAAGAATGCATTAGTAAGTCAGCGCGACTCATGCATTGTTTATTTTCCTAATCATCTGCGATATATGGAGTCAAGGTTTCCGACAGTTGGTTATTACATTGTTTAAGCAATTAAAAATATTACTTTATTAAGAATCTTAATTATCTTAGAAATCTATCTTCACTATTTTTTACATTTCGGACATAAAGTGACCATTATTAATAGTCACAATAGGTCCGTTTTAATCAAGTTCAATAATTCACGTCCAAAAACGCTATACTTTGATTCTCGTATAGTGAATTTTCAAGAAAAAAAAAGACGATGGGTTGATTAGTTCCATCCACCTCTTGTTGCAGATACGCCCCTATGGCTATGTTAGATGCATACACAGCCAGATAGAGTAGTACTCCAATTCTTTGATGCGTTAACAGCGTAGCATGAGCCAAAGCTGTTTTAATATTGTTGAACGCATTTAGCTGTTCCGAATTGAGTGATAGCGGTTGTTTCTTTGGGATTAAGTTATCAATTAAGGCATTGAGAGGTCGTAAAATTTTTGCACAATCCGGTACGAAGCGATGATGAAAATTAATCATCCCTAAAAACAACCTTAAATCTTTCTGGCATTTAGGAGGAGGAAAGGACGTGATAACTTCTGTTCTAGAAGGTAAAGGTAAAATACTCCACTGACTCCACTGAGTTTTTAACAATTTCACATTTGGCAACGTTTATGGCCATACCATACTTTGTCAGCCTACCAAAAATGATGTGGAGGTGTTGTTTATGTATGAGCAGTGTTTTACTAAAAATTAAGATATCGTCTATGTGAATGAAACAAAACTTTAATCCAAAAAGTACTTCGTTCATAAATCTTTGGAACGATTGCGCTGCATTTCTTAACCCAAAAGGCTTCTTTACAAATTCAAATAGTCCGAAGAGTGTTGTTATTGCTGTTTTTTGAATTGCGTTCTCCTCTATTGGAATTTAGTGGTAAGCTTTAGCAAGGCCTATCTTAAAAAAAACTATCAAATTTGGAATGTTCTAATATTGGCCCACCTAAATATTTTAGAAATAAGTTGGTTTTGTAGTAAAAAATACTTATGATTTTCTTAAAATATGATATATTTTTTTGATTTTGTCTTCATCATAAGGTAGTAATGTGGGCACCTTTGATATCAAGTGATTATCGTTATCGGAAATTATATGACGAATTCGACACCTCTACATGTAAGTGTACACTCACTCTTTTGGCGTAACGCGAGTATATTCAGTCATTTCGTTCATTTCGTTTCGGAACCTGTGTGATAGTTTGGAGCAGAAAACCAAAAAAAGTGAATAAGTAATTGTGGAGGCTTTCAAAAAAGTGAGTTTATTGTTATTTAACAATTTAACTGTGCGGACATTCCTCTTCATCTCGGGACATCGCGGTTCATAGTAAATCACTGTAAATTAAGTTGTTGCGAAAGCCTTTATACACCTTCGGCACATACACGGCTATAAATTTTGCCTGGGATTACTAGTTGTAATTAAAAAACAATTATCATTCCTCATCATTCCATCTTGCAATCCATCTTTGCGGCAAAGATGCCCATCTGTCGGAGCGATTAATATTCGGCACGCTCGTTTTAACGAATTCATTATAAAGATATTAATGTTAAAATATTTCCTAATAATCATTATTTTTTCTACTATTAAATACGTTTCATAAAGAAATATATGATACGGACATCTTACTAAACTCTTTCTACTCA
The DNA here is from genome assembly GCA_963969525.1 of Ontholestes murinus. NCBI lineage: Eukaryota > Metazoa > Arthropoda > Insecta > Coleoptera > Staphylinidae > Ontholestes > Ontholestes murinus. The sequence continues at coordinate 10,131,332 of OZ018399.1, read as the reverse complement.
TATTAACTTCGCGGCCCTTATCTTAAAAACCATAATATTAATGAAAATGTTGTTCAAATAAAAGTTGTTCAGTTTTTTATTATCTATAACTTTTATTTGAAATATTTTGTTTAAAAAAATCTTGTAACCCAAACAATGGACTAGAGTAAACACTAAACTGTGGTGCATGAATTTTTACCAAAAACTTTTTAGCTTCTTTGACAGAGAAAAAAGTTTAAATAAGTAACTGTGGTCACTTCATGATACATTTTGATAATTCAAAATAAAACAATTAACTTTGTTGGTATCACTTTTTATTTACACTGGTAACTTCAGCTTGTCATTATCAAACAATAGTGTTTGATAAATAAAAAGTGATACCAACAAAGTTAATTGTTTTATTTTTAAAAGTTTAAAGTTTCAATCCAAAATCTTTATAACCTAAATAAGATAAAATAAACTTTATTTATATCATACACTTTATTATTCTTATTAACTATAGTTTCGACACAGTTTAACTGGTCATTATCAAACTAATTATTTTGATAATGACCAATGTGTCGAAACTATAGTCACTAAGAATAATAACACAAAGTGAAAGCCTCTCAAGTATGACAAAATCTTTAGTACAAACACATTCACAAATACATTTATCTAGGGACGTTTGATGATTAGACTTGCAACGAAATTTCTTTGCCACAGTTTGGCAAAACAATTGTTGCAAGTTTAAGCAGGTTTTTTGAAAGTTAAAATCATTTTTACTTAGATTATTTTTCGAAAATAACAGCCTCATCAACTAATATGTTACCTACAAAGGTTCAGTTTATTTTTAACATAGCCCGCAAAAACATTTTCCCTGGGGTTACGGCGATGTTAACGATATCTTCGATAGTTTTGGAAATTAAAAGAAGTTTTTTGATATCACCAAACAAAATAATTTTTGATGTTAGAAAAACAATTTGCAATAAGCTAATTTTATATATTTGTTTTATCCTTAGATGGATTTAGAAACACCAAACAACATACCCCGTCCCGCGCAGCCTGAATTCCGGGAATCAAAATCGCTGGATTTTGAAACCTGCCACTACGAAATCATGAAAGTGAAGCAGGGCCACGTTTTGACGGAGCTGCTGGAGACTGAGAAGGCCTACGTGAAGGAGTTGAGCACGATCATTCGGGTAAGTAAACCACTTGTTGCCTGGTATCGAAGATAAAAGGGTCGTTTCTACCTAGGGTTACAAATTGGAGGCTTACTCCAAAGACAAGATCCATATGCTGCCGGCCGGCTTACTGGACAAGATGGACATCCTCTTTGGCAACATCGACGAGCTTTACGACTTCCACGCAAATGTCTTTCTTAAGGATTTGGAGAATTGCATTTCTTCCATAGATCTCGTCGCTTTATGTTTCGTGCAAAAGGTATCAAATTTTAAAGAGTTATTATAATCATAATTATTATATTAACCAAAATAAACTTTTCATTATTTTGAGCTAAAGAATATAAATATAAAAATACATCAATTCGTTCTTGAGTTACGTAAAGATTTAATTAATAAACTTTTAATAAAACACTTTCAAAAACAAAAATTATTCGGGAAGAAAGTGTTAGTGTTTTATTCAAAGTTTATAAAATTACATATAAAATTAAACAATGACTCACTTATAAATTGAATTAATTAATTAGTGAAACAATTTGATTATTTTTTATATTATTTATATTTTTTTCTTTTTAGCGCGAAACATTTTTCCACTTGTACAGTTATTATTGCCAAAATATCCCCCGCTCTGAGCAATTGCGAGAATCTTTGGTCGACAACAACAATTTCTTTCAATCATGCCAGAAGCGATTGGGCCATAAACTACCTCTAGCTGCCTATTTACTGAAACCAATGCAGCGCATCACAAAATACCAATTGCTGCTGAAAGACTTGTTAAAACACTGCGAAGACACCATCAGCAACAGGGAGCTGCAGAGCGCCGTCGAGTGCATGGAGATAGTCTTAAGAAACGTCAACGACAGCATGCTGCAAATTTGCATCACCGGCTTCCCGGTGGACCTGTCGCAGCAGGGAGATATGTTGCTGCAGGGCTCCTTCACCGTGTCGTCCGATAACAAGAGGGATCTACGCTTGAGGATCAAACCGATGCAGAGGCACATCTTCTTGTACCAGAAGGCGATGTTGTTCTGCAAGGCCGCCCAGAAGACCAACCACAAGAGCAATTACCACTTCAAGAATTACTTAAAGATGTCTCAGATTGGTCTGACCGAATCGGTGAAGGGAGACGCTAAGAAGTTTGAGGTTTGGCTGCAAGGCCGACAGGAGGTGTACACGATTCAGGCATCCACCGTTGAGCAGAAACAGGCGTGGGTGAACGAGATCAAAAGAGTGCTGCTCAATCAGTTAGAGGAATTGAAGGGGGAGAGGACGAAACAGTATTCTATCACGCATAAGTATGTATTCGCTGTTGAATTTTATGACAAATAAATCAGAATAGGTTAGCCTTCTGTAATCTATTTGCAAAAATTACACCATAGGAGTCAATGAAGTTAAGATAGAATAAACAACTCCTTAATGAACATTTTTAATGTTATCAATATTTGTGATTATATTTTTAGAGGATTTTTTGTATTAATTGTGTTATATTTTTAGGGCATTGCGTCAAACGTCATCTTGGGAGAACCATGATAACGTGCCAAACCAAAACGACAGTACAACAAGAACGATAAGTTGCGACACCGATGCGCGTAATCCAGAGGAGGAAAGTTCGGAAGGCATTGAGAGCAGCTGGTCATCAGACTGCTCTAACAGTGATGAAGAGGAAACACACCACGCAATTCCAGTAAGTAATTTCTATGCTTACCTAATCATTGTTAAGGATCACATTAACCATCTACCATCATCTAGGTTCTGAGGGAGGGTATAATGCATAATAATAATTTGCTTTCCTGGTGGTGTTTATAGTTTTATATTATCTTTGCAGTGGGCAGATGCTGTGAAAGGTCGGTTAACACAGCTATTTGCGGGCACCACCCCAAATACATCCACCTTTTATGTTACAAATTACTAAAATTCCAATTTTACGATATATTAGTTTATTGTAAGTTGATATTACGTTTATTTTTTATTTGTTTATCGTAACGTTTATTTCACGTTGCATTGAAATAAACACTAGCATGTAAATTAATTAGTGTGGGCACTAACTATACATTAACAATTGCAAAGTATTTCCTAAATTAGCCATATATATCCTCGAATGGTATTTTAAAATTATTAAACTTTGAGTGAAAAATAATAATAATTGAATGGATTCAACCGTGGTGAAGATAATCTCTCCAAAAAAATGATAGATAGGTATTTCTAATAGAGAAAAATTGGAAATTGAAAAGTAGCACAGTGCACTGATTACCTAATTATTTTTCACTCAACAACTTCTCGTTGGTGCACTAATCCCTAATTACATTCACTCTATGTTACGGAAGGTATATTTCTGGCTGGTTTAGGGATAATCAATGGTGACATTAACAATGCTTGACTTATTAACAGGAATCAACCGCAATAACCATAAATATGCTTGACAACATAACCAAACATTATATGTAAGCTAATAAATGTGTGCATTGTAACAGACCGAAACGTGTGCACGCTAGTACATTTGATATTGCAAAGTACTAAAAAGTAACTGTATCTGTTATATGTTGGGATGGGCTGTGTAGATCTATCTCTAATTTCGACTTTTTCCAGAGTGGAAGATATATAGCTCTAGCCGACTATTGCGCCGTTGGTAACAGCGAAGTTAATATGAGAGAAGGTGATATCGTTGAATTGTTAAAAGTCGGTTGTGCAGGATGGTGGTTCGTCAAAATCATAGGTAATTATATAAATCCAGTGTATACATTTAGCTAATGAAGATTTAAATATTTTGTTATAGGTACCACAATGGAAGGTTGGGCTCCTGCAGCCTATTTGGAAAACTTACACCGTAGGAGTTCCCGTAGCAGTAGCAGAAGTCAAGATAGGTTAAACGACCACTAAACCAAGATTTTCAACGTTATCAACATTTGTGATTTTAATTATTTCTCTCATTTATTCAAAAGACTGCATTATAGTTTCTTAATTTAGTGAACTTCTATTTTCGACTGATTTACTCGTATATATAAATATAATTTTAGTTAAGCGGGGCTTTGCAATAGCAGAGTTGTACTTAAATGTGATGATTACTGGAGGCGTCCAGTAAATAGGCTAGTTCAGGGGGGGGAGTCTGGGGTTGTCTTTTAAATTATAGTCAATACGAAGTCAATAACGTTTGGAATACAACCTTAGCCTAGTTTTAAAAAGCTAAAAATCTCGTTAACTACTACAACTATTTATATGAACATGGTAACTGTATAGTATTTATTCAGATTTGGGATTGTGATTTTCTACGAATTATTTGCAGGTGTACGTTAAGGTATTACACACACTCGAATCGGTACCTGCATTTTATTTTTGAAGTATTACGCAAGAAGTATGATCTTAATTAGTTGATGGGACCTTATTTATACTGTATTTTACTTATTAGTTAAATCACGCATCCTATTGTCTTATTTATTACTCTTTTGGGCATTCTTAATGCATTTGTTCTTTGTTTTGTTCTGTATGAAACAAGTCGCAAGTGATTATATATTATTATATATATTTTTATGTAAATATATCTTACTTGTTCTGTTAATGTTTGTATAATTTTATTATTACCAATAATTTTAGATCATCTGTGGGTTCGAATCCTAAACGGATGGTGGATTTTTCGATGGAAGAATATGAATATTAATGTTTGCGCCTTCCATTACAAATATATTATGTGGAAAAATTATTAAAAATTGGTCCTGACTGAATGGCACATGCCTAAGTCAGAACCTGAAAAAATCCTGCCTAACATCCTTCCTGTTTTCGTAAAAAGAAAGAACTATATTGATGCACTCTACAGTGCGACACCTGGGTATACTAATACAGGGTGTTTTAATGAGTGAATATCGATTGTCAAAAATGTTTACAGTTTGTTTTTATTTGGCAACTTACAGATTGCTTAAAAAATAACTTTGAATTGGTCGATATTTAAAATCTTTTTTTTGCAAAAAATGTGACTTTATATATACACTCTGTAAATCGATATAAAAGGTGCACCATTAACTGTATGTCAAACATCAGAAAATGACTAAATTTTTAATTAATTTTAACTCATTAATTAAAAATAATCAATAATCAAAAAATCAATTTTTCCTATTTATTTATCAAAAATAATCAATTTTGATTATGCTGTAAACCCTTCTGCTTAGCTTATAAATGATTTTACATTTAATACCTAAACACAGAAGGTGAAAAGATTTCCAATCTAAGCTAACACTTCAATTTTGATTTTCTAAATACCTCTTGAGCTTTTTCTATAATAAGAATAAAGAAAACACTTTTACTTGTCTTTATATTTAATATCAAAATGTGCCACGAAGTGAATACCTTTAAGAACCAAACCTTTTGCTAAAATATCATAAAAAAAAGAATTATAAAAATAGATCAGTATAAATCCACTATTTAGTTTTTGTACGAATTCTTATCCTTTTTAGCCGTTGTTGCTCCAAAAGAAAGTTTATATTTTAATTCAGAGTGTTATGTGAAGATATTAGACAAACATACTTTCCTGAATATAATCAAAGTAAATGGTTCCAGCAGGACGGAGCAAATACAAACACGTCTCTGCCGTGAGTTCTTGAAATTTTCTCTGTTGCATCCTTCACCATCTTAACACTGTGTCCAACTGAACAAACATGAACAAACTGTATTCTTTTCTTATGTAGGTACCCTGGACTTTGTTCTAATGGCGGCTTGTTGGATGAGTAGAACCCCAGTGGTGAGTTGTGTTGCTAATTCAGAATTTCTTCTTGTCCTGTAAGAACATAATGAGTTTAGAACAGTACTCCATTAGATGCTGAGCGTTCACTAATACTGACTTGACACATTTGCTACATTTGTTGTCAACTAAAATTCCAATAGATTTTGCATCTTCAATTCTTGAAAAATGATTCAAATACCAGAATTTGATATATGTAGTAGCAAACTATCTGACACCTGACAATTAGTCTTAGAACAGGCATTATAGCTTTAACTTCCTTGACTGGTTTTGTTTTATCCTAAACTTTCTTGCTGACTGATTAAATAAAGTTTTACCAATCCTTATGGAATCTTATTATTACCCTTCCTCGTATATTAAAAAAAAACATTTTCTTTACAAGTTTATTGAAATCCAGAAATATATTTCATTCAGTCAATGCTTTTCTACCCTTCCCCGTGGTTCAATAAGCGAAAAATTTAGGTACCTCTCTTTACAAAGCTCATTAATTGCTCCATGTATTTGGAAAATACACGTATGATAAACCTGTGTACAAAACAAAGGTGGCCAAAGTTCTTTGGATGCTCTTTTTATTGTTTAAGAAAAAAATTATTGAAGAATTCAACATAAGGTGTTTAGTTGCCTATTTGAAGTGGAATTAGATTGAGTTTAGAATGGTACTCTTTAACTCGTCAGATTTGCGGTGGCAATTGGCAACCACCAGGGTCGAAAGGGATATATAGATCAAAAGTTCTTTGGATGCTCTTTTCATGGATTAAGGAAACAACTTCTGAACATCTGAACTTTTATTTATAGAAGGAGAAGAGAACTTGACGTAATTATTTGCCTATTTAGTCAAGTATTTAAAGTACGACCAAATTTTGATCGGGCGTGTAAATTTCGATATATTTCAATGTCTTCAGATAAATTAAACACCCTGTATACAAAAATTAGCCTAGTCATTTTAAATAAATTTCTAATGTAAAGATTTATATGTTTGAGTTAAAAATCATAAAATTTGTGCTTTTAAGATTATGTCATCCACACACTAGTTAATCAAGGTCGTGCTTAGGATTAAGAATATCGACTGGTTATTCCCTGTAACAAGATCGATGTACTTGTAATATCGACAAAACCGACCTCTACGACCCACTTACTCCACTAGACAAATTATAGCAGTCGGTTTGCTCTGATTAATCGTTCCTACGGATGCCCAAACTGAATGTCAAGGTGCGCCCTATCCATAAATTTAATAATAGATAAATTGATGGATGTTACCGCAAAACCTGTAATATTGCGTTTTTTTTTGCCATGAATAACACTTTGTTTTTAACGTATTCGATAAGTTCGGCGTGATTTAAGGTTTTCAGGTCGTAATACGTTTGTAGCCCGACGCTTTCCCAGCCCTTCCAGCGATAAACCATTAGAAATGAAAATAGGTAACACGACTTGGCTTTATTGAAAACTCAATTACATGCACAGTGTCGAATCGCTGCCATAAATTGCACCTAATATACCTCGCAGAATAGTAGTTTATGTCGAATGAATATACAGGGAACATATCGATCTAGCCATGCAGAGATTTGGCGACGATATTTTATACTCTCGCGCCTAAAATATGCAAAGATTTTCCTGAAATATTCAACATTTCTTTCTGTGAACGGTTACTTATCTGCGGCTCATTTTAAATGCGGTAACTTCCTCCGAACATCTGGAAGAGATACAATAATTGGCATCAAGGGGCGGCTTAAACATAAATTGAGAGCTTCAGTGAAGAATATAATTTATCATCTGGGGAGCCATTAAGGTGATAAAACTTATGAATTCAAAAGTTTTCATTACATGCTACTTATCTAAAAAGTTTTAATTCAAATTCGTCCTTGCAATATGTATTGGGAGGCTAACTTTATACTACTTACACTAGTAAGTACATCAAGTTCAACAGCTGTCCTATTTTTGAAGATGCTTCTCCTTGTTCCCAATCCGTCTGTTATAATTGTCCCACGGGTGCTGTAGATAGCATGTGTGGGGCTACGTTGACACACTGATCTACTTCATTATTACACCCTTAAAAATATACGTGTTTTATCATCATATAAGAACAAAACATCTTTGGTAAGTAGTGGGTTCAATAAGTCATTTAAATAAAAAAGTATAGTTTTATAGTCTTAATAATAATATCTTAGTATTATTTCAATGCATTAATGCTCCAATATCTAATAGCTTTTTGAAATATCCGTATTGAAGTTTATCTATAATACTATTAGATGGTATAGATTGAATAAAAAAAAGATTTCCATTATTGTGATTGCGTATCAACAGATGGCTCTGGTGGCACGGTTTTATAACTCGATCGGAAATTTCTATATAATTACTCTATCTTAATGTTATTGTTTAAATTAGTCGGTGATGCTCGACTTAAAAGTTGTTACGCTAAATAATACCCCGAAGGTTGTTGAAAACTTTGTCGACTTTAATCCGCGGGGATTTTAGGTCCCGGCGAACGGATTTCGGTGAGGAAAACCACATGATAATATTATTTGCCTTTAGTGGATTATAATTATTAATGGGAAAAAGGAAGATTGCATATGTTATATATTAATTAGTTTCTTAATCTCCAGAGGATAGTTTTGGATTTCGTCCACATGGAAAATTAGGACATTCTAAACACTAAACTATCTCATGATTGAAAGGCATCCTATTTAAGGTAAGTTATTATAAATATATTGGAATAGATTTTATTATTAGTAATTACTAATTGCATATGTTATATATTAATTAGTTTCGCATTTCGTCCACATGGGAAATTAAATAATCACCGAAAGACATTCTAAACACTAAACTATCTTATGATTGAAAAACATTCTATTTAAGGCAAGTTATTATAAATATATTTTTTTATTACTAATTACTATAAATGAAGGGTTTGAGTGGAAGAACACTTTGTGATTGTGAACTCCGCCCGTGCTTCTTTCGCCCAAAATTTGAAGTAAAGATGTATAAATAAATAAAATATAGAAATAAATTGAGAATACAAGTACAGAGTAAAATTCTATTTAAAAAAAACTCGATAGAAAATTTATCTAGTTTAAATACAAACAAATTCGTTCTAATTTACTTGAAAGCATAATTATAATATGAAAGCCGCTGACGATGTAGTAATTCATTTTGTATTTAAAATCCCGTCACCATCGACGTCCAAAAATTTGCACCGTGCGGAGCGTTGGCAAATAGAGTAGCCGCTTTTAGTTATCTACAAGCAAGGTTACGCCTCGCTGTTATTGACTGTCCTCTGTGCTGTTTATGTGAGTGTCAATATATTTAAAAAAACCTTTGATCGATTTAATCGAGACAGCACCGCCTTCCCTGCTTAACGAATTAGTCTGGATAATGCCGAAAAGCAGTATATAGTCCATCCGTTGGATCTTCCGTCCTACGTCACAAACTGTCGCTTCAAAAAACGACGAAAGTTTTACAGTGCGTTCTTTTTCTAACGCATTTGGTTTACTTTATAAGACTGAATGTTTTTGTGTCGTTTCTCGGAGCGATATTTTGTGATGTAGGACGGATGGACTATACCTTAAAACTTGCCACCCACCTTAGTGATCATCAGCATCATCGGCCCAGCCAGCTTCGCAGCAAATCAAACGGACTAAGAATATTTTACGCCTCTAATCTCTCGCCATATCAAGGATGCCAGACTAAAAACTTGCAATCATCACATCTTGAACCAGTCAGACCCACGAGGAAATAAGGACGTGTAAAGAAACACCAGATATGATCCAGGAACTAATTCTTTTGAGCTGTACCCTAGGAGGAGAATAAAGCGTCGATTAGACAAAGACAACTAGTAATACTTTCTCTCTCTCTCACAGAGACTTTCCCGCATGTTACTTCAGTTCTAACCTCATTATAGATAAAAAACAAAACTATAAATATTATTACGTCTATGTCAAATATAAAATATGTCGGCTTATAAAAATCCAATATTTAAGCATTAGAAATATTCAATTCAATCATTTAAAATTAACAACGAATGTGTTTTTTTTCTCTTCTAGAATTAAGTGTACTGTTTCAACTTACCCCCGCTCCTTGCAATTGCTTGAACTCTAGTGGTAAAACCGGGGCGGTAATAAATAATTGTATGTTGCTACAGCACGGCGGCGTGCAACATGCCGTCATCATTATTTATTATACATTAAACCGAATGGAATAGAAAGCACCGATTTCAACTTCCTGCTACATAAATACAAAAAAATTATGATTTTATAAAATAAATACGTACCTTCGCACACTAACACGGTAAGTTGAATCACATATTACGTTAATGATTAATAAATTTTTAATGTATTTAAGTAGTAATCATTGATGTTTGAATTATTATACACGAATCGATTGTGTGTGACGCCACCTATCGACAAGTAGTTGATATATTCGCTAAATTGGAAACTATTATCTCTGGTTGATAATTAATTTATTGTATTAATAATGTTTATTTTATGGTTTTTAATTGCAATGTATTTTTATTTAATATTAATGTGAGCGTTTTAATATATAGATTGTTCATCCTAATGTATACAGTGTTGCTGAAAAAGAAAATTATCAATGGCATTGAATTTATATTTATGTTTCTAGGTCGTTTTTTTGTGCGGAGTGGAAATAGATTTAAGCTGCAAATTTTTTTCTAATTCCGCACAATTCGGCGGGAATTTTCAAGGAGTGTGGATGTGGGAGCGTCGCGAGTTTGTAAACAAGTTATCGCATGTCAGTTCCATTAGTGTTCGGCTGAAAGTTGCACGTGCTGTACTCTCTAGGTTAGTGCAATTTGTTGCCTTTGTGTGTGTGTGTGTGTTTGTTTACTTATTGTCACTACGATAGACTTAATGTATGTTATTGGTTTGATATTTGCATTTACAGGTTGTTACGAGGAACACGCATGTGCTAGGTCATTGCCACGCAAAATGTCTAAATGCGATTTATACCTCGATAATTACGTGAATGGATATCAGACAGGTCAACAAATACTTGGTCATGTCAAATGCACGTTTACTAGCGAAAAAGTTGTAAAAGGTAAACAAATTTTTAACTCTTTCGCCTTGGAATATTAACTAATTACATTTAAGGGATTGTCGTCCAGATTAAAGGGGTAGCTAAGACGCGTTGGTCCGAGACTAACCAGCAATATAATCAAACTACGAAAAAGCATGAGACGGTGACAGTTTGGTATAGCGGCGAAGAAATCCTGGTTCATCACGAAATTGATGCTCTTCGTCGTAAGTTAACACTTAGCTGTAATTAACATCAATCAAATAATTAACATTTTATCGCGTTAATTCAATAAACTGACGGAGAGGCTCGAAATATGAATTCCGGAAGATTTTTTTAACGTCAAGGCCAAATAAAAAAAGTTTGCTCACATGAATGTATGATTTTGGCGTCGTTGTTTCTTCAATTGCTTGACGAAATTCATAGATGCCATCTCATGCTCAAGATGGTTATTGATTGGCACTGACTTTCACGACGTAATCTAGCCATGGCTTTCAAATATTCGATCAACAATAGGTCGCGCGGCCGCATCATTAAAACCAACAACGCTATTACTCATAATTAAAAACAATAACCGCAGCGGCGCGTAAAGGAACGTAACTGGGCCAATTTTGAAAATGCGGCTTTGATAACCCTCATTTCGGGGAGCACGGGAGAGGAAAAAAAAAAGTGGAAGCGTGGCGTTTTGTAATTAATGGGCCATATTTTTACAAGAGAAATTTCGACTTGCCGCACGAAACATAATTTCACCGTGTTTTTACAACAATGGATACGACTGCACAAAGGGTTACAAGGTCTTATCTGTCGTTTGCAAGGTAATCTCCAATTATTGATTGCCGGCAATCAGAGCTGTTTTTTTTTATTTATCGCCGCGCGCGAAAACGAAATCACCGGAATGTTTTCCATTTCCGCGTGTCATAAAACGTGACAAATGATTTAATAAATTTCGCTTAATTATTTGATAACGGAGATGCTTTTTTTAACAGATTCGGATTGGTATAAATTCTTACGAAAACGATAAGCGAATAAATTGTTAGTATATACAATAGTGTTGTAAATGGAATTACGTATTTTATTCTATAATTTATTTTAGATTTTAATTATCAGCACAGATAAGGTTTTATTTATGCATTAAACAAACACAAAAAGTACAAATTCCATTCATACAAGCCCTCAATATCACAAATATTAAATATTGATATTAATAATAGAAAATTCTATTATGCAAAAATAACGTGTTTCCAATAAAAATATTGCAGATAAATGGAATTCAATTCATAAACTATGGCATTATTAATATGTTTATAATGTAAGTAGAATGAATACATCATTCATTAACGGCAAAATTAATTTGTGGTATAATTAACTTTGCCTTTAATGTATGATGTAGTTTATACAAAAAAAAATCGTTTATTTCCTTTGTTTTTTTTTCTTAGGTTTATAACTATGCATAATAGTAATGTATTTATATAACTATTAGCATACAATCAAAAACAAATGAATAATTCTAGTGACAACTCGTATTCGTGTATTTTATGCGAGACGAACTGACAATTTGGACGAAACTCGCGGCGATGCAATCTTTTTCGTGCCGGAATAAACAAAACACGATCGGAGATGCAGGGAATTTACCGATGTAACGCTTTGACCTAATTTAGGGATGCATGTATTCCGGTCGCCGTTCCTAATAAACGATCGAAAATTGGAATTCTTTCATTTAAACTATTCAAATTGTCGTACTTTCAAATTTGCATAACTTTTAATTGAATTTCTCCAAACTACAGTTTTACAATATTGCTTGTTCAAGGTCATTATTATATTTAAAATATACATACATAAACAATGTGGTGTCAATTCATGTGAGCTCTAGACTCAGAATTTTTAAATATGCCAAAACTTCCTGTATATCCGAAAAGGCCGACTTTTAGCCTTCAAAGTGTTTGGTTTATGTAATGAAGCTAAGGGTGGCGAAAGGAAGCGTGGTTAATTTTTTTTTTAAGGAAGCCAAATTGTCACTCTTGGATGGATTTATATTTACTGTTGCTTTTAAAATTCTGATTGGTGAATACTAGGTAATCCTTTTCAAAAAATATATTATACCTTTTTCTTTTTCTCTTACAATTTTCAAGATTTTTCCATTTTCCCCTGGTATTTTTGAGAATTTCCTGAATTTTCCAAAAAATATAAGAAATTTATCCAAAATGTTCTAGCTGTTAGCAAATAAATAATATAATCTACAGGGCTGAAAGACCTCAGGTCTATAGTCTAGACGGACTAACACCATCTATTTGTATTGTGTTCATATTTATTGTTATTATGTATTTTGTATTGTCCAAATAAAGATTATTGTATATATAATATAATGTACAGAATAACATTCTTTTTCTACGAGGAAATTTTATTTCTAGACTTTTTTAGAGGGTACAAGAATTTACCAGATAATGATCCGAATTTCGTGAATTTTTCAGAAATTTTCTTCTAGATTTTGTGGATTTTTGCGAGGGTTCAAGAATTTATTTATATTTCTTCAAAATTTCGTGAATTTTCTAAGAATTTTTCTCAATTTTACTTTTAAATTTTCAGGATTTTCTACATTTTTTCTATAATTTAAAGAAAAGTTTCTTCTTTTCATTCTCTATCGCTTCATCTGATTGGTATTTTTGGGCAATTTCTCTTCTCAATTTTCCAGAAAAAAATCTAAAACAAAATCCTCAAGCCTTGAATTTTGGAGGCGTTCACTTCGTAGTACATTTTTAATGAATAACAGAAAAAACGTTTAACTTTTTTATACTACTTTTTATAAAAGTAAATTAAAAAAGTAGTATAAAAAAGTTTAACGTTTTTCTGTTATTCAAAATCCTCAAGGATTCCAGAATATTGTAGCAATAGATTTTATATCATAGGTAAAGAATTGATCAACACTTTTTCTGTTTCACTGATTTTTTTATATTTACTCGATTGGTTTCGCGTCTTATAGCATTATTATTCAAGAAACATTATGGATTTTCTGAATTTCTGGGCATTTTTAGAGGGCTTATCATATTTCAAAAAAATTCCAGCAATTATTTCTTCTAGTTAACTCATTAGTGTCAAAATTTTTCAAATCGAATAAACCGTTTATGAATTATCGTCGTTGAAAAAAAAAACAATTGAAAATCAAATTTCAGTTTTCTACTTTACATAAAGATATATAACTATACAAACTCATCGATGTAAAAAATTTCAAAATCGGATCAACTGTTCCTGAATTATCGTCGTAATAAAAAAAAACAATTGAATATCGAATTTTAGTTTTTTGCTTCACGTAAATATATTCACCTATACGAACTTGTTGCTGAAAACCAAAATTAAATCGGATCAATTGTTTATGAATTATCGTCAAAATAAAAAAAAATAAAAAAATACGGGCTGAAAGACCAATGGTCGATAGCCATGAAGCAAAAGACCAATTATGTTAGAATTTATTTTATTTTATACATTAAACGTATTATATTTTATTTTCATTCTGTGAATAAAGATGTTTAGTAGTAGTAAAAAAAAAAATAAAAAACAATTGAAAAACGAAATTTGCTTTTTTACTTTACGTAAATATATACGATTGTCTGAACTCATTAGTGTTAAACATTTTCAAAACGGATCAACCGTTAATGAATTATTGTCGTAATAAAAAAAACAATTGAAAATCAAATTTTAGTTTTTTGCTTTACGTAAATATATTCACCTATACGAGCTTCTTGGTGAAAACCAAAATTAAATCGGATCAACCGTTTATGAATTATCGTCAAAATGAAAAAAACAATTGAAAAACGAATTTTGTTTTTTTACTTTACGTAAATATATACGACTGTATGAACTCATTAGTGTTAAAAATTTTCAAATAGGATCAACCGTTTTTGAATTATCGTCGTAGCAAAAAAAAACAATTGAAAATCAAATTTCAATTTTTTGCTTTACGTAAATATATATAACTATACAAACTCATTGGTGTAAGAAATTTCAAAATTGGATCAACCGTTTATGAATTATCGCCGTAATAAAAAAAAAACAGTTGAAAATCAAATTTTAGTTTTTTGCTTCACGTACATATATTCACCTATACGAACTTGCTGGTGAAAACCAAAATTAAATCGGGTCAACCGTTTATGAATTAACGTCAAAATAAAAAAAAATAAAAAAAAACAATTGAAACACGAATTTTGTTTTTTTACTTTACGTAAATATATACTACTGTATGAACTCAATAGTGTTAAAAAAAATCAAATCGGTTCAACTGTTAATGAATTATCGTCGTTGAAAATAAAAACAATTGAAAATCAAATTTCAGTTTTTTGCTTTACGTAAATATATATAACTATATAAACTCATTGGTGTAAAAAATTTCAAAATCGGATCAATTGTTTATGAATTATCGTCGTAATAAAAAAAAATTGAATATTGATTTTTAGTTTTTTGCTTCATGTAAATATATTCACCTGTACGAACTTGTTGGTGAAAACCAAAATTAAATCGGATCAACCGTTTATGAATTATCGTCAAAATAAAAGAAACAATTGAAAATCGAATTTTGTTTTTTTACTTTACGTAAATATATACGACTGTATGAACTCATTAGTGTTAAAAATTTTCAAATCGGATCAACTGTTAATGAATTATTGCCGTTACAAAAAAAAACAATTGAAAATCTAATTTTAGTTTTTTATTGTTCTCTATTGGGATCTTGGAAACTATAAGAATAGAAAAACGGTTAAATGGGGAAAGAAGCGTAGATTTACGTGATGAATAAAATTCCACTTTTAAAGTTTTCAAAAAAGTCAAGGGTAACTAGATATTTTGAAAAAAGTAATAAAAAAGTCGTTTTTTCAAATCAATATATCTCGGTTATTATAAAAGATAGAGAAAAACTGTAAAAGACAAAGTTTTAGATAATTTTATGCAGATTATTAAAATATATTCAGAAAATTATTTTCCGAGATATGACGCAAACTTAAATTTTTTTAAACTGGAAACCATAGATGGTCTCATTCAATAGATTATTTTTTTCTCTTTAACTCAATATTTCATATGACATAGTTACTTCTAAAAAAATTATAAATTAAAAAAATAGTTAAAAAAGAAAAAAGTAAAACAATTGCATTTATGTATTTATAATAATAGCAATATTGTAATTATTATTTTTAAAGTATAATATCTACACTTCTTTCAACATTTAACCGTTTTTCTATTTCTTATAGTTTCCGAGATCTCCATAGAGAACATATAAAAAAACTACTATTATTTTTCAAATCTATAGATGGAGAAAACCCAAAAATACGTGCAGTAATTCTTAATTTGTTAAAATTTAAGTATGTCGTTAACAATATGTTTAATGTTGCCTAGAAGCACCCTCCACTCTTGGAGTTACACGGTCTTTACGAGTAATGTCCTTATAAACATTTCCATAATTACTACGGGTTAAACACGCATTACATTTTAAAACAAATCATTTCAACTATTATAATCTTTAAATTATCAGTTGCGGTTTATAACGGCCGCAATTCCAATAATAAACATTTTTAAAGTACTTCATCGGGCAGAAAAGTTTCCCCATAACGTAACCGATAAAAATTCAAACCGTAAACAATAATCGAGCGGCTTGTAAATTGTTGCTCCACAGAAGTCCGTTCGCTTCACGTGCCAACTCCTGGCGGCCGGAAATAATTATAAGCAATAACATGAATTACCCGTCGGAGCGTCTTGCCAAAATTGAACAATGTTTCATTTATTAATTTTGTGTTCCTCGTACACACCCGAATCCCCGTCAAGGTGCAAAGTTAATGCGTAACCGCAATTAATATGGATTCGGAATTAACGCGCACGCGATGTGTTCATTTATTTCGTGGGGCCCACCCCAAACGGTGTTATTAGCTAAGGGGCAAGAAAAAATAACGCACATTATTTTCATTTAATCGCATCGCAATTCCGCCGGCCTCATTGATATTACAAGATTTAATTATAGGCTAATTCGTATGGAGATGTTATTTATTTATACGTGGGGTGGTGGGAGAAATTTTAATATCATACCTGCGTACTATTCAACAGGTTGTTCATAGCGAACAATAAAATATTAAGAGTGAACGCAAAGCAACTCGTTCTTAATAACAATTCAAATTTCACCAAAGCGGGTAATGTATATCGATTTAGTTGATAGCGATAAGGGTATGCTGGGGTGGAATAAATCATATGATGTTGCTGCGTGTATGTACGTAAGGCCTTTTTCGGTCTATGTTAAGTTTGCGTCTGTGTAATTTAAGTTTTAAGTTAAAGCCTCTTTAAGGATTAAACTACTAACAGATTGGGCACGTTTCTGAGTACTCTTGTAAATATTCACCTGTATTATTAGATAGGTCAAGTGTTTTCACTGATATGATCATATGTATTTGATTTTTGGGAATAATTAAAAAGTGGAATACATAAATGAAATATAGCCAAAATTCAAATTTTATAAGTGTATTTTAATATGTACCGACAAAATTATAAGTATATTAATTTCATTATTTACATTGCATCGTTTCGATGTCTGGATGTAAAATGCATGCGCCTTTGAAGTGGATGCCTTTAATGCCTGAATTTTCTGCTCTTTGTGCGGCACCCGTGATTCCCCTCCGTCGCGCTTCTCGCAGCGGATTCGGCTAGACTTAATCTCCGGATGTCTTCAGAAGTGGCCCACTGATGTGTATTTGTTGCATATTTAATCTGCTTTACCTACAAGTGCGACGGACTCCACTCCTGGATACTGATATCACGTCAGTGATAAATTTTCAATTTTCAATTAAAATGACTTATTATTTTATAAGTAGTAGATAGATGCTAAGCATGCACTTACTAATTGTTTAACAGGTATAAAATGTTGTACTCGTGCATAATAGATTTTTGCATTATGCGCTATTTATTGACTTGTGCCAAACGTGGACTAATCAGCATGCATTATACATTTATAATGAATTAATTAATTTCGGGATTAACGCGCCCCGGCGTGCAAGGTCATTAGCGCCGACAATGGTAACATTGGATTAATTGTTACGCAAAGTAAAATATTACAGTTTAGTGCCTTGGCGGGGGGAAACTACACAACTCATTTTATAATTATATTACTAATGAGCCAAAGACGCGATAAGGCGGCACGAAGATTTCTGTAACATGTAAATTGCCGTATAACGACGCGACACATACATAACTGAATAATAGTTCACCTTGAAGTGACGACCTCAATGTAATACGTAATCGTTCGCGAGTTGTAAAACACCTTCTAAACTGGGAATATATTAATTTTCTGGATATTTGGCATTGAACGTGTTTGGATCGGTGAGGCAATTAACATTAGTTTATTAACCAAAAATATTTAAAGAATTTTTCCAAAGATCAAAGAGATTTGTAAGGATTTGAGGAAACACTTTACATATACAGTGATATAACAAAGTTTTTAAATCTTGACTTGAAAACGTACCACCAAATATGTGACACCAATGTAATGGTATTTCTTCCATTGTATGAAATGCAAGCCTGTACTAAAGAATGATTTAAAATATCGAATGGTTTAGTCACTATGACACCTTTATTGAGGTGGAAACTTGGCTTTCAGCAAAAATATCAGAATTTAAACTGAACAATTACAGTATTTTTCGAATGTATCGGTCCACGTTAAACAGTAGTAAAAGTACTGGAGGCGAGGTGTTAAATGGTAGTTATAAAAATTCCGAATACGAGTAGACACAGAGCAACTGCCCCCCGAAAGAGTAACCCCATTTCGAGCATTTACCCACACAGGCGTAGATTACGCTGGTCCTGTTGAGGTCAAAACTACGAGTGGAAGAGGATACAAAGCATACAAGGGATAAATCGCTTTATTTGTTTGCCTGGCCACGAAGGCAATTCATCTGGAAATCGTCAGCGATATGTCATCAAAAATGTTCTTAGCTGCATTCCGAAGGTTTACTGCTTGACGAAGCATCACCATCACACCATCACCATCACATCTCCAGATGCACCCAACGATAGTAGAAAGAGCTGCCGTTATGAACAATAACAAACACAAAACAGTTTTGGGATTTTTTCCCATCGTAAACACCGTACCAACTCACCAGTACGGCATTTGGTATTACGAAGATAAGTTATCGCACATTGGAAAAGACAACTGGAATCATTGGAGTAAACTACAATCTACAGTAGTAGTTCGAGTTGACAGAAGCCGACTTCACCAAGTGTAGATACATAGTAGCTGAAGCACTGATATGTAACCCTCCCCCAATAAAAAAAATTAGACGCTAGGAAGGATTGTGCTATCGAAGTAGTACATCAAAACATTGAGCCATGTTCGCACAAAATACTTGAACATTCTTTGAACACTCCCATCTGGAAACCTATGCTTACAGCCAACACCTGGATGTTCATCACAAACGAACCGAGGACAGTGGCAGCCGTCTGTAGAGGAGAGAGGACCAACATACTACTCAGCGGCACCGGACTTCTATAATTTACAAGTAGACAGCAAGGAACACCTCATAGTATAGGAATCACAGTAACGTATATCTATACAACCAGTTACTAAGTTGGACATCAGTTTTGACAAGCCGTCTACATTACCGTTAGAGACAGTGTACTCATCAACGCATTGATTCAGCGAGACCTTGGCCAGTGAAAAGGAGTACATGGATAACCAAAACCTGAGAACAGTCTGGCACATGACTCCACAACATCACAACCTGGGAACATATTCTATGATCGTCATGACAGGTGTAGTTACCATCATATGTATCAGCATAGGACTTATCTACCTCAAGGGTTCTCATAAGATCCAGTTGCAAGTTGCAACCCGCAGACTGCCTTCCAGGCTTTCGACTTTGTTTTAGACTTCATATTTCTCATACGAGAAAACAGCTGCTCGCACACATATGTGCTCCCAAACAGGGACATCATTTTCTAAACATGTTTTCGGATTTCAGGAAACGAGTTTTGATCGACATATTTTGATCGACTGCTAGTTCGCACTCTTTCGCTTGTATCGCTTCGTTCGCTCTTGGAATTAGAACTGGCCGCTGCTTTTTTTTGTTTTCGTGGTAGTGGAGAGATCTTACATAAGACACCTAGAGGCCGATCTTCTAGGTAGTGTTAGATTATTTCTGACTAAAACTCCTTTGCTTTACAAATTTTATTTAACATACTTTCATAGCAGATTATTGATTTGGGTGGTTTAATTGACTGACTAAATGCACTAAAGTGAATTTTATATAGTGATGGGAGTGCTGGCCTCTGCCGCGGGTTACCGTCTTTATATAAGCTGAACACACTAACTTTGAATCTCTCGAAATTTCTAGCAGCTACGAGACTGGACTAGTAGGTCCCTCTAGTAGTGCTAATTTCTAGAATCATTAGAAATACCATATACTTGTTTCTCATTAATCACTTGGTGAAACATTATGCTAATATATAGGTTTTGAATGTAATTATAAAACCCATATATATTATTAGAAATATTCAACAGACATGCAATGCAACGCCATCTCGTGGCCTCGGGGGTAGTCGTGTTTTTAGTTAGAGTGAATATCGCGAGCTCTCTTCTAACTAGGCGGCCCTAGCGTCCTCGGAGTGTCGTTCGCGGGTGCGGCACGATACAATATTTTCTTTAGCCTCTGAGGGCCGTAAGAAATTGAAGACCTTTGGTTTAGATCGTGCAGGAGAATCCGAGGCAGTCGATTTCCTGACTCTCGCAAGAAGTCAGCCTTTCGCAGACCACAACTTGGCGAATTTTGTGTCGTGATTTGGGCCTGCACCTGTACAAAATTCAACTAACTCAGCTTCAGCCATTTCTGATTGAATGGGTACGCCAAGAAAAGAAAATTATTGAATACAAAAAGTATTGTTTTACACAGTCTTGAAGATCAAATCGAATAGGTGACGTCCCCCTCTCTCCATACACTGAGTAAACCGATTTCTGGCGTTTGTCATGACTCTTATCAGTATAGTAGAAATTATGTTTGTAATTTCTTCCTGGATGTTGGTCTTCAAATCATGTAAGGCGCTTGGACATAAATACAGGATTTCAAAAAACCCCATAGAACAAAATCACAAAGGGGAAACCGGGCCGGCCACACCAAATTCCCCAAAATTGAGATTAGGCAAAACATCCATCGAAGCTCTTGAAGTGCACCGTCTTGTTGGAACCAAATGTCCCTTAAGTCCAATGCATCTAGCCGTGGAAGATAAAATTCCTGTGCCAGTAACATGTTTACATATCGGTCCGAAGCTATGTAAACATGTTACTGGCACTGCGACTTTATTTTCCTCGCAGAACCAAGGACCAATAATTCCTGCTGAGGAAATTGCACACCACACTGAGAGTTTAGGTTAATGCAAAGCCCTTTGATGCAATTCTCAAGGATTGGTGTCAGCCCAGTAACGCATGTTTTGTTTGTTGATGGATCCACACAACTGAAAATGGGCTTCATTACTAAAAAAAAAACAATAGGAGCCTCAGGAACAACTTCGACTTCGATGACGCGCTCCCCCGAGAATTGAAGTCACGCTCAGTAAGATCCAGCACAATCGCCATCTTGTAAGGATGGTAATGAAGATCATCATGAAGAATTCTCCTTATAGAACGATAAGAAAGTCCAAATGCAAAACGCTATGGTGATCGCAACACTGCCTCAATGTTCTCAGGTGTTCTAATCGACCGAGGGACTTCAGATCTTCGTTTTATCCCACTTAACGTAGTGACCCATATAACAATCCGATCCGTGACAGGGGCCAACGCAGCTATATTGAGAACTGAGAAGTGTTCCCTCAAAACATTAATCGAAGCTCTTGAAGCGTGAGCCGTTGCACAGTCTTGTTGGAACTCATCTAGCCGTGGAAAAAAAATCCTGTAGCATGTTTACATACCCATCCGAATTCACCGTCACTGCAACTTCATTTTCCTCGTAAAACCAAGGACCAATTCATGCTGAGGAAATTGCACACCACACTGTGAGTTTAGGTGAATGCAAAGCCCTTTGATGCAATTTTCGAGGATTGGTGTCAGCCCAGTAGCGCATGTTTTGTTGTTTGTTGACGGATCCACACAATTGAAAATGGGCTTCATCACTAAAAAAAAAAACAATTGCGGCCTCAGGTACGACTTCGACGAGAATTGAAGTCACGCTCAGAAAGATCCTGCACAATCGCCATCTTGTAAGGATGGTAATGAAGATCATCATGAAAAATTCTTCTCATAGAACGATCAAAAAGTCCAAGGGTAGAACGCCGTGCTGATTGCAAATCTGAAGCTCTGACTGCCTTAATGTTTTCAAGGTGTTCTAATGGGCCCAGGGGCTCCAGTTCTTCGTCTTGTCGTACTTACAGTTTCTCTGAACGTAGTGACCCACGCAACAATTGATTTCCGATCCGGGACAGGGGCCAACGTGGCTAAATTACGATCACAGAACATCCGCTCGAAAAGTAAGACTCGACGGCAAACGCACGCTTCTCAGTGTTCGAACGTACGAAAATATTTTCGTGTTTTTTCTTATTATTAGTATGATGGCGACTGAACTTTGTTGGAACAAAACATTCGAATGAGACCACCAGCTCTCCGCTACGACATCAACCGATTGAATGGCGCGAATTTTAAAAAAGGAAGTTATGTTGTCCCTGGTTAGATCAGGTTTGATCTGCTCATCAGCAACTAATGAAAGTCCAAAATAAATTTTTAGGCCTAGCGGCGTTTAAATTGCATATTCCACTTACCGCTTTGAATTATGTACAACTTAGTGTCCATTCAAATATCTCCTCCTCCCAGGACCGTCACATTATTGCAGATTGAAGTGATAAATGGAATTTTCGAAACTCAAAATGGACGATTTCACGGACGTGAAAAAAGCCGTTTGTTGATGGTCAGAACGGGGTTTGTCAGCGATCTCCTCCCGGCCGTCCTTGAACGCATTGTGACCTTGAGATATAGTCATTCTTGAAAGCCTCTTGTTGGATCTGGAATGTTTCGATAGTATTGTTTTCAAGCGGTACACAAAAGTTGATTGCGTATCGGTGTTCTAGCGAATGCTCCATCGCGCCTTTTACAAAAGTCTAAACACATACTTCATGTGGAGGCACTTTTTTCACTCAGATTGCGGCTAAACTAGAAGGGGAGCCCTTCACCACAAATTCCGGCCCGTTTTACCTCGCTGCGATGAAGAGTCGCGTCACAATAAAATTATCCGCTTTACTTTCATAACAGGCCCTGTATATCCAGAAAGAACAATGCTTCTACATCTGAAAACAGTTGATTCGGGAATCATCGACGATACTCGAAATTTTGGTGGTAAGAGTTGAACTGTAATCATCTTAAGTTCAAAATCTTCCTTTAAAGTTGTTCAACAAATACCTAATAGCAACTTTGTATATTAGGTAAGCCTAGGAGCATATTATATAAGAGAACCTTAAATCATACACATTTTCAATATTTTTTGATCTATGTTTAATTAGACTGCCACATTATCTTTTGCTTACCTACTTTTTGAAAATACTCGAAACTTTAACTGAAATCATTTTATATGATATTAAAATCTTTCTTTAAAATTGTTCGATAATTATCAAATGACAAATGTGTTTATTATATAAGGCTTTTAATATATAAGAAAACTTTATACATATTTATGAAATCGTAACAACTGCTAAATAATTATTTGCACGACTTTATGACGAATCGAATAGAAAGGGACGGAAGAGAGAATCATTAAATATTAATTATATTTTGTAAGTAGTATTATATGACAGGGATTATTATACGATCTGTATGTTTTTTTAAATTATATCTAGGACAAACAAACTTTGCAGAACTCACAACAATAATCGAATTGTCGCTGAGGTATATTTCAGCAAGTTGTGTGCGTGTGTATCAATGCAGATGCTTGAAATGAACATCGTGTCCACTCCAGTTCTAGAGTATTGGGTGTGCAGGTAAAAATACGAGGGCCATCCGGAAAGTAGTAAAAAATATTAACGTTTTATTTATAAAGAATATACTTGACGATGAATAACGCAAGGTCGCACATTTCTTGAGTTAGGAATTTAATCACAGCCTTAACTTCACAACTGATGACGTTCTTTATTTTCTTGGCTATTATAAAGACATATAAACAGCACAGTCAATACCAGCGAGGCGTAACTGTGTACACAGACATCTGAAATACAATTGAACATGTTAGCATACATCCAGCGGCTACTCCATTCGTCAACGCTCCGCACGGTGCAAACTTTTCGGAAATCCATCATATATAATCAATAATAACAACATAGAACTAATTTTATACTTATTACATATATTAAAAATACATAAATTATAATATAATATTATAAAATAAGACAGCAGGACAGAATTAATCTCAATAAATGTACATCCTCTCTCTTCCTCTATTAAATCTCTGAGTGTAGTATTTTTAAAACGAGCCAGATGTTTCGTAAATATAAATACAAGACTATAGCAACCTGAACGATCAAATACATCTAAAATTGTTTAGGACGTACACCAATCTATAAACAGGTCTGAATAATATTCCCTTACAGAAATTTGTTTTATAATCTTTATAAACAAAGGGTGATGAATTTAAAAGCATTCGTTAAGGCATACACAAACACGAATCTTAAGTGCCTCAATATAAAGAAATTATTCGAAATTTATTAACGTCTTAAAAATAAATTTTACTGATTTATTTTCAGTAACCATAAACCCCCAAAAAAACGTTGAAAATCTAATACAATGTAATAAAATAGAGTCGATAACATAAAAATATAAAAAGTAAAATACAATAAATATCGTTTCGTGCATTTATGTAAAACGCACGAGCTATTTTTGTACAATTATTTTTGTAAATAATTTTATTAGCTTTTGAGGTGGAGCAATTTATTTAATCGATTGGCGCCGTATTTCAAAGCCACTGCACAGGTCTATATACCTTTTAGAAAAGCTCCGTGCACCGGAAGTGAAGGCTTTTTTTTTAATGGTTCCCTTTGGAAGTTATTTATTTTAATATCCTACATGATGATTATAAAAATTCATGCGACACCTATTAGATTTGTAAAGAACTTTTAAAATTTAAATATTGTTTTTGTT
The DNA here is from genome assembly GCA_963969525.1 of Ontholestes murinus. Classification (NCBI taxonomy): domain Eukaryota; kingdom Metazoa; phylum Arthropoda; class Insecta; order Coleoptera; family Staphylinidae; genus Ontholestes; species Ontholestes murinus. Next base: position 10,106,323 of record OZ018399.1, on the reverse strand, counting down.
CAACTATTTAAATAAACAAATGTTTTGTTGAGTTTATTAAAAAATATAATTGTTTTTTTATGTTAAAAGGGTTAATGAAAATAATTTTTACTTTTTATGTTACTGTATTGAACACATATAAATAAATATAAATTTTCTTTCTTGCTTTATATTTGAAATTATTCTCCAATGCTTTATGATATAAGAAAATATGTGGCTTATTTCCACTTTCTGTAATTTACAATAAATATAAAAAAATATCGTTATAAATTTAATTATTGCATATAAAAGTTACATTACTTAAAAGTTAAATATAAATTACGTACTCAGTAAGTAATTGGCATGAATTTTTTAAAATTAATTAACATAATTAACAGAGCAACATCCATTAATTGAAATTGCTTAACGAAATGTGACATTTAATTGCGATAAAATATAGATGGAGCGTTTAACTAATTGTTAAATAAATAATCATTGCGGATTTACAACGGAGCTTACTGGAAAATGCGTATTGAATTTTCGATTTAATACCATTATCCGGGATCGAAAGTGTAATTATTTGTGTAATAATTAGGGCGCAACATTATGCATTATTACGTATTATATTATTTCTACTGACACTGTTAAATGAATAAATTATTTTCACATTAAAACTATTTCTTAAATCGATTAATTTTGTGTTGATAAGATAAGCATAGTTCTCTCTAAATTATTATCGTTATCAAATTATAAATAAAAACCTTGTAATAATTAACTTGTAATAAAATAATTTTAGAATGCATATATACAAACTTTTTATTACAGAAACAGTTACTTTATTTTAATAGTTATTTCTTTCAGTGTTTTTAAATAGAGAAATAAAAACCAAATCAATTTAATTAACTCAATTCAAAAATATTTGACCGCATGTTAAGTATAAAATAGTTTCGCTATTTATTACGTGACAAATTCTTCCACCCTCCTAATTTCACGATCGTTTTTTTCTCTCAAATACAACAAACGCTTTCGTCATCTTTGAACTTCCTCCTTGCGAAGGAATTGACCTTTGAGGAGCGACGCTATCAATCATTCTTCTAAATTAGGCGTTCAACATGAAATCTGTCGGGTAATGTCTAGCAGGAAATTTAATTTGGCATTCTTTCATTGCTTTTTGGCGAGCGTTTCCACCCCGGAATCAATATACATTATTTTTCATTAGATTGTGTGAATATATTACGATTTGTTAGTTTATTTTAGGGTGAAATACAGATTACAACATATAAATCGATATTACATTTTGTAACTGGAAACAAAGAAACTTATTTATTGTAGTGGTTAAGTAGTGAAAAAACGGTAAAAATATGCTATTTTTGTACAAATAATATATCAATTCAAAGATAATATAAATATTAAAATATCACTAAAATATTACTGTATTAACTACCTGTTGAATACCTATACTGCATAAAACCGAAATAATTTAGTGTTTCGGTAATAAAGCAGTTGAAAGCCTTTTTATTTTAATATAAAATGCGTCCCTAAAATAGTTTATTGTATTTTTTTCAATAAATTTTATTAATGCAAAATATAATATTTTCACGTTATTATAATAAAATTACCGTTAATAAAATCAAGATAATTATTATATCACAAGATTAAAATTTTAAAAACTAAGGTATTTTCCTTATGCATAAAGCATCAAATACCCGTAACTGGTTGATGAAATAACTGAACGCCATCCAGGATCAGCATTTCTGTTATACCTGTATGAATAAAAAGTTCCACTGTGGCGGTTTATGTAAACAGAGGCTAGATGGCTTTGATTAATTTTCACAAACAGTTTAAAACTAATTTAACGAATAAAGCACTAATAACCTTTCTTCACAATTTTAAAATTGTGCTTTATTCGTCAAATTAATTTGATCTTCACGTAATTTAATCAACCAATTTAGTTTAAAACTATTCAGACAAAATGTGGACCTAAAATTTTTGTCGGTACATCTGTTGGACGTTTAGATGAACTCGAATGCATATTATGAGATTTTCGATTGTTTTTAAATAATATGATTTTTTAAATGTTTACTCCAATTATTTTGTTTTAATTTGTTTTTTGGTCAGTCATCAAAGACCAAAGAATATATCAAATATGTCATAATCAAGTCGATTACCAAATAATATGTAATGCAACGTTTCTAGTCTTTACAATGCATCTACTGTAACCTTGGTAATTGACACCCACAATTGATCAATAAATCGTTTAAGGAGGCATTTTCAAATTTCTAATTTTTATTTTCAAGAAGAAAACATGTTACACTCTAAGTAAGACAGGGTCTGAAGGTTTCTTTATCGATTATTAAATTGCCCCCTTTAATTTAGACGTTTAACCTTTGATGATGCAAGTGTTTTTGACGACTATCATACATACTGACTTTTTTTTTCAGTTAAGTTCTTTTTTGTCAATTATTATTTTAAGTAAATTTAGACTAAATTATGTAGTAGACTTTTGAGTCCATTTCGATCATTTTTAAATGTATACATGTGTGTGCATGTATGTATATTCATGTCAAAAACCACTAAATATTTACATTTCATACAGCTATATTTCGTTTTTCGATTTTTTTTAAAAGAAAGATTTTACGAAATGTTCGAAATAAAAGTTATAGCTAACAAAAGTTGAACAACAACTCCGGCACGCTCTCCAGATTTGGCTCCATGCGATTTTTATTTATGGTATTTTTTGAAATCACGGACCATAGCTCACCTCAAGAACAACATTCGTGACGCCATTGCCAATTCGCCGATTGATATGCTGCGAAGAGTGGAGTAGAACTTCAAACAAACGACTTAATCAGTGCATGCACAATGGGGGTCGCCATTTAACCGATGTAATTTTCAAAACTGTATGAAAAAAAACTTGGGATATTGTATTCTCATATAAAAAAAGAATTAAAACGATAACTGAAGTACTTTTGTTTTTATTGACCTTTCAAATAAGTAAGTTTCTCTGGCGTACCCTGTACTAGATTCATCAACTATTATTTAAATTTTTTTACATGAAACTTGTCACTTATAATTTAAAACTGAAGGGTGGGATAGTAGCCGTGTATAACGTACACAATCTCTGTTTATCGTTTTGAGAAACTATAACAGTAATAGTTAATGGTGATCAGGTGGCCTCTAGCCCACCCTCCAGCTAATAGAGCATTTACGAGTATTTTATTGGATTTTGGCAGGGTTGGTTGAATTAAGTACTCAGATAGGAGGATAGACCAAGAAAAATTATTATTAAGATCTACGCGTAGCAACAAAACTCTGTCATCCATCAATAAAATCCTTATTCAGATCCAGAGGTTAGGCAAATATCTCACTACAAGTAGCTATATGGTAGATTGACCACACCATTAAACTTCTCTTTGTCTTATTTTATATTTATAAGAAGCCGTTGCTTATGATTTAAAACTGGAGGGTAGGATAGTGGACACCCACCCACCCTACATATACAATGAGACTTAATCTATAATAATTCTTATAAAATATCTAACAATAACACAATAATCTCTGTTTATGATTCTTGGAAACTATAACCGTTATAGTGGTTAAGTTATAAATATATATGTAGGATGGGTTGGTGGCCTCTATCCCACCCTCCAAACTCTAGATCATACACGAGTGTTTTACTAATAACAAATTGACTACAAGCAGTTTTATAGCGGGTTTTAGCAGTTAAACCACTCTTTTTTCTTTATTTTAATAAGGAAACCGTTGCTTATGATTCAAAACTGTAGGGGAGGATAGTGGCCACCCACCCACCCTACATATACATTGATATTTATGCTTATAAAATATGTAATAAATTTATATACCCTCTATTTATTGTTGTAGAGAAGTAAATAGTCACACTGGTAGAAGTACCAATATATATGTAGGGTGGGCGTATGGCCTCTATCCCGCCCTGCAACCTATAGATCCTACACAAGTGTTTTACCGACTAACAATTCGACTACAACAGTGTTGTATCAGATTAAGCATAGAATTAAGCTCCTCTTTTTCAATTTTTTTTATGAGGAAACCCTTGCCTATAATTTAAAACTGGAGGGTAGAATAGTGGCCACCCACCCACCCTACATAAGCAATGAGACTTAATCTACAACAGTGCTTATAAAATATATAACATCACCATAATCACTATTTATGATTCTAGGAAGCTATAACTGTTACAGTGGTAAAGTTATCTATATATATATGTAGGGTGGGCGGGTGGCCTTTATCCCACCCTCCAATCTCTAGATCATACACTTACTTTACTAATTAAAAATTTGACTACAAGCAGTTTTATAGCGGATTTCGCAGTTAAACTCCTCTTTTTCCTTTTTTTAAATAAGGAAATCGTTGCTTATGATTTAAAACTGGGGGTAGTATAGTAGCCACCCACATACCCAATGATATTTACGCTACAATAGTGCTTATATATTTTTTAGATCATACACGTTTAACAATTTTGCTACAACAGTTTTGTACCGGTTTTAGCATATAATTAACTCCTCTTTTTTTTAATTTGTAAGAAAACCGTTGCTTATAATTTATAATTGGAGGGTAGGATAGTGGCCACTCACACACCCTACATATACAATGAGACTTAATCTACAATAGTGCTTATAAAATATCTAATTGTATCACCATAATCTCTGTTTATGTTTCTTGGAAACTATAATCGTTACAGTGGTAAAGTTATAAATATATATGTAGGGTGGGTTGGTGGCCTCTTTCCCACCCTTCAACTTATAGATTATACATGCGTCTTTTACTAATTAACAATTTGACTACAAGCAGTTTTATAGCTGATTTAGCAGTTACATCACTATTTTTTCTGTTTTTAATATGGAAACCGTTGCTTATGATTCAAAACTGGAGGGTAGGATAGTGGCCACCCACCCACCCTACATACACAATGATATTTACGCTAGAAAAGTGATTATAGAATATTTAATTCATGTATATACCCTCTATTTACTATTTTAGGGAAGTAAAATAGTTAGAGTGGTAGAAGTACAAATATATATGTAGGGTGGGCGGGTGGCCTCTATCCCACCCTCCAACCTATAGATCCTACACGAGTGTTTTTCCGACTAACAATTTGACTACAGCAGTGTTGTACCAGTTTTAGCATAGAATTAAGGTCCTCTTTTTCAAAAATTTTTGTAGGAAACCGTTGCTTATGATTTAAAATTGGAGGGTAGGATAGTGGCCACCCACCCACCCTACATATACAATGAGACTTAATCTACAATAGTGCTTATAAAATATATAACATCACCATAATCTCTATTTATGATTCTAGGAAACTATAACTGTTATAGTGGTAGTGTTATCTATATATATGTAGGGTGGACGGGTGGCCTCTATCCCACCCTCCAATCTCTAGATCATACACGAATGTTTTACTGATTATCAATTTGACTACAACAGTTTTGTGCCAGTTTTAGCATAGAATTAAACTCCTCTTTTTCATTTTTTTAAACGGAAAACGTTGCTTATAATTTAAAACTGTAGGGTAGGACAGTGGCCACCCACCCACCCTACATATACATTGATATTTATGCTACAATAGTGCTTATAAAATATGTAAGAAATATAAGTACCCTCTATTCATTGTTTTAGGGAAGTAACATAGTTGCAGTGGTAGAAGTACCAATATATATGTAGGGTGGGCGGGTGGCCTCTATCCCACCCTCCAACCTATAGATCATACACGAGTGTTTTACCGGTTAACAATTTGACTACAACAGTTTTGTGCCAGTTTTAGCATATAATTGAACTCCTCTTTTTCAAATTTTTTTATAAGGAACCCGTTGCTTATAGTTTAAAATTGAAGGGTAGGATAGTAGCCACCCACCCACCCTACATATGCAATGATACTTAATCTACAATAGTGCTTATAACATATATAACATCACCATAATCTCTCTTTATGATTTTAGGAAACTATAACCGTTACAGTGGTAAAGTTATCAATATATATGCAGGGTGGGCGGGTGGCCTCTATCCCACCCTCAAATCTCTACACCATACACGAGTTTTTTACTGATTAATAATTTGACTACAAACAGTTTTGTGATAATTTTAGCCTAGAATTAAACTCATTTTCTTCAAATTTTTTATAAGGAAACCGTTGTTTATAGTTTAAAATTGAAGGGTAGGGTAGTGGCATTTATATTTACAATTATTTTTTATTGTGTCAAATAACAAAATGGCGACCGATCAAAAATGTTAAAACAAAACATTTTCATAACCACCCCATCGATAAAACATTTATAAAATCCTTATACTATTTGTCCTAAACATTTTTTTCAATTTATCCAAAAAATGTCTATTCGGTTACTTGAATTACGAAAAAAAAAAAACATTTAAAACGAAGTAGCTTTCTGCCACTGAACAATAAAACAAAACAGGTTAGATTTGACAAGTATACAAAACCGAAAGAGATACTCGTACTTCAAACTTAATGCACTGTAACTTTGTCTAGTTTGTACAAAATGAAATACTTTATAGTTCATCATTTGTGTGCTTATTATGCAAAATTGTATGTAAAAATGCACTATTACCAAAACGATGAACTTGTTGACATGCTTTTGGTTTTTGGTAAGGCAAGGCGTATTGCACGAGAAGCTCGAAGAATTTCTCAGAGAAGATAACCAAATCGTCACCAACCAAGAAGGTAGCTTTTCAGAAAAAATTGTAGACCGTTGTCAGAGACTGGTTGTTTTTACCCAAAAATTGGTGGGAATTTAAACAGATTACGTCGAAACCCTGCATTCGAAGAGACTGTACTTGATATTGTGATCATGTGACAGTTTGGCAAGTTTTGGAGGAGCTAGACAAAAGTGCAAGCTTTGGAACCTGACGACTCCCAGCCAAGACTGTTGTTCTGTTGTTGGCTTCTTTGACGATGTAATCTTCAAAGGAATTTTGAAAAAGGTATTCTGTTTACGGATCAAGCCTGTTTCAATGGTGAATTTAATTCTAAAAATAATGACGTGTGGACTGGCGAGAATCCCCACGCAACATTTATTCGTGCACATCAACAACGTTTTGCGGTATGTATCGGCCGGAATCGTAGGGGAGCACGTAATCGGGCCTAAAATTTTCCCAAGCCGCTTGAATGGTGAAAATTGTTTCATTTTCTTAGATACTGTGCTACCGGAGCTTCTTGAGGACTTACCATTAAACATCAGGCGGAGACTTTGGTTTCAGCATGATGGGGGCTCACACAACGCGAGAAGTCACCGCATTGCTAAATCGAGAATACCCAAATAAGTGGATTAAGAGGAGAGGTAATGTTTCGTGGCCAGCCTGGAGTCCCTACCTAACTCCACTAGACTTATTTTTCTGGAGTCTGATGAAGGCCTCTGTATACGAAACACCGTTGACTCAGAGTAAGAACTAGTGGCTAGAATCGTTGCTGCAGTAGAAGGTATAAAAGAGAAGCTGGCAGTCCTTGCGAAGGTTTGGTGGAGACACGATGCCGATGGCTTGCGTTGCTGCGAATAATAATATAATCTTCAATTATAATGTTTAAATAATTATATTTAATGAAGAAATAGTTGTATTTATTTACGCTTTTGCCTTTCGTATTCTCAGTCAAAACGAAAATGAAGAAATGATTAAACCATTTTTATTAACGACGAAAATGCGTGGAATAACTCGTAAATTAAATATTAATAAATAAAATACGTCATATTTAATAAGTGAAAAATCCTTGCCTGATATGATTTTATTTAATTTATTATTGAAAAAAAATATATATATTCGGAAAGCAATCAGAGAATATAATCTACATTACAATGCCAGATTATATAAATAGATGATAAAAATAACACATCTTGATACTAAATTTTATTTCTAGGTATTTTATATTTTATACTATTATACTTTTAAAGTTTATAAATGTGCATCGTAATAAATAATTATCCGAGTTTCAAATAATGTTACAAAATAATTATTTGAATGTTTTAGCTTTTAATTAGTGCGGTGCAGTCAGGCGATAGGAAATCTGAGTTAGCATGAGTTTAATCCACTCACGTCGCGAAATTAGTCCATGAAACGTTTTATTGCTTTCTCACCGGTTTTACTGTTAGATAAGGGATGATCGTAAAATATTTCATCGGCCAATTTTAGAGGGGGAGTTATTTTTTTGGACTTGAATGAATCAAAAATCGACAACGGGACCGAATTTCAGCAAGTTCAGTTCTTTTGAAGTAATTTCTATTGAAATTTATTGTAATGGGATGCTTCAAATATTTATTAATATTACCCGATTTAAAAATAAAATTAGTTACGTAAAATTTCAAGTAAAGGAGATTAATTCCTGCTGGATTAAGCATCATAAGATAGCACATAAAGCAAATGATATATTTCAGAAAAAAGGTTTACAATTTAAAAACTAATATAAAGAAAATTAAAATGTTGTGCTTACAATCAATTGAATCTAAATAACTAAAATCACAAAATGTCTGCATGATTGTCTTCTCGATGATATTCTATAAAAAAATAAACATATTTTGCCTGAAATCAAAATTTGCTGCGCAATAGGTTGAGTAAAGAAAATTAATATTACATTTCATGCTTATAAGTACTATAGAAAATTAGTTCCTGCAGGAGTAACTATTTTGATAGTTGTCTCTATGATATCAAATAAAAGTATTCGAAATAAAATTTCCTTTTTAAAAATAAAAATAAATAAAATCAAACAGCACAAAATGCTTAGAACTACTGTGAAAATCTAGTAAAACAGGAATAACTAATTAAAATTAGTGAATGTAAGCGAATCATCATAAAAAATTGAATTGCGTAATTGTTAATACAATTCATTCCTGCAAGAGAAACTAATAAAAAAATTCAAAAAATTTCCTGCACAACAGTTCATTTCATGATATGTTATAAAAAGAATAAACTTATTTCAGCATGAAATCGCTTATATTACGTTACAATTGAAGTACGGAAAAATTCGATCCCGTTCTTATAAAATCAGCAGGAAATAAATTAATGTCCGCAGGAATCGGCATGTTGCAGGAAAAAAAAATCTACAAACTGATACAAAAAAATTAAAATTGGGTTTTGTGTTTATAATCATAATTTTTAAAAAATCCGGCAGGAATAACTATAATGAGATAATGCAGAAATCTGCATCTGACTCTATAAGAAAATAAACATATTTTGGCAGAAATCAAAATTAGCTGCACAAAAAGTTAATTATTAATACAATTTATTCCTGCAAGAGAAACGAATCAAAAAAATTCCTGCATAACAGTTCATTTCATGATATATTATAAAAAGAATAAACTTATTTCAGCAGGAAACAACATTTTTTACCTAAAATTTCATGTACAGGAGATTAAAACTTCCTTCCAAGCTTATAAATACTGTGAAAAACTAATTCCTGCAGGAGTAATTATTAAAATTAGAGATACTGTGAAAAACTTCCTGCGGGTGTAACTATCAAAATTAGAGATACTGTGAAAACTAGTTCCTGCAGGAGTAACTATCAAAATTAGAGACTGTGAAAAACTGTGAAAACTAGTTCTTGCAGGATTAACTATCAAAATTATAAATACTGTAAAAACCTAGTTCCTGTAGGAGTAACTATCAAAATTATAGACTGTGAAAACTAGTTCCTGCAGGAGTAACTATTAAAATTAGAAGTACTGTGAAAATCACTTCCTGCAGGAGTAACTATCAACATTAGAGATACTGTGAAAACTAGTTCCTGTTTTTAACTATCAAAATTAGAAATACTGTGAAAACCTAGTTCCTGTAGGAGTAACTATCAAAATTAGAGGATCTGTGCAAAAAATAATCGAAATTAAAAAAAGTTCATTTCGTGATTGTTAACACTGCAGTTTTTTTTTTACAAAAACTACTAAAATTACTGAGTACTTGCGCAGATAATTTATGTTAAACAAACGACATATTCTAACAAGAAACAAAATTTGTTTTGTGCAATCCATAGCCTCCAGCACGGTCGCGCATATTACAGCAGGAAAAAGAACTTATAACATGAAAATTAAAGTAATTGGAATTAAAATTCGTTCATGCAGGAATAATGATCAGATGTGTGTGAGGGTACAGCACAGAAAAATATAATTCGATCCCGTTCTTATAAAATCAGCAAAAATTAATGTCTGCAGGAATCGGCATGTTGCAGGAAAAAAATCTAAAAACTGATACAAAAAAATTAAAATTGTGTTTTGTGTTTACAATCATAATTTTTAAAAAATCCGACAGGAATAAGTAAAATCAGATAATGCAGAAATCTGCATTTGACTCTATAAGAAAATAAACATATTTTGGTGATGGTCCTCTCCAAGATCTCCCATAAAACGAATCAACACATCGCTTATTTTACATTATAATTGAAGTACAGAAAAATAAAATTCGATCCTGTTCTTATAAAATCAGCATGAAATTAATGTCTGCAGGAATCGGCATGTTGCAGGAAAAAATAAAATCTAAAAACTGATACAAAAAAATTAAAATTGTGTTTTGTGCTTACAAACATAATTTTAAAAAAATCCGACAGGAATAAGTAAAATCAGATAATGCAGAAATCTGCATCTGACTCTATAAGAAAATAAACATATTTTGGCAGAAATAAAAATTTGCTGCACAAAAAGTTAAGCAAAGAAAATTAATAATACATTTCATGCTTATGAATACTATAGAAAATTAGTTCCTGCAGGAGTAACAACAGTTCTCTATCATGTAAAATAAAAGTAGTCGACATAAAATTTCTTATTTAAAAATTAAAAAAGCTTATAAATGCTGCGAGAAACTAGTTCCTGCAGGGGTAACTATTTAAATTAGAAATACTGTGAAAATTACTTCCTGCAGGAGTAAGTATCAACATTAGAGATACTGTGAATTGCTAGTTACTGCAGGCGTAACTATCAAAATTAGAGGCTCTGTACAAAAATTGTCGAAATTTAAAAAAAATCAATTTCGTGATTATTAACAGGAATTTTTTTTTCCTACGAAAACTACCAAAATCACAGAATTCATGTATAGCAGTTCCCTTTATGATAATTTATATTAAACGATACATTCTAACATTTTTTGTGCGAATTAAAAGTAAAATTACAATTGGTGATTATGAACAGTAAAAAAATTAATTCTAAACAGTAAATTAAAATACTTACTATATTTTTAGTACTCAAAAATTATACATACATATGTTATAATTATAATTTCGACGTTTTTTGATTTTATTACCAATTAAATTGATCAAAACCAAAATTGTAAATTATTTTGAGTATACTTTAAATTTAAGAATAACGAATCAAAAACTAATTAAAGAAGCATCAATAAAGATCTAAATTGTTTAGACTATGATGTCATTCTGATGTAATAATAAAGAAAGAAAATAATGTCACTACTATTTGTGTTTATCCAAACGCGTTCAAGCAGAATTCCATTGACCTTGCATGCTGTAGCAATAACTGATTGCAGCAATGTTCATGTATTAAATTCGCAATAATACATTTAATTAAAAAAAAAAAAACTGGATCCATAGACAGGAAGGAAATTAAAGATTGCGTTATCGGTATTTTATATATAAATAAATTTTGTTAGTCTGTAAAAAAATAAAAATATATATACTAATCATAAAATAAATGAACTCTTTTAATAAACATAGCTGTAAATTATTTTCTAAAGCTATAAATATTATATATTATATTTAGTTTCGATTTTATAGCGACCTGTCATGGATGTCTAAATGGAATCATTCCTTGAGTTTAAATGAATTTTGTGTGTATGAAAGTTGAACATTGATTTTAATGAAATGTTTATTTGTGGAGGCGTTCACTTTGTGGTACGTCTTGAATGTAATGAAGAAGGAGACCCGATGACTTTGTTTTATCACTTTATTTAAAAATTACACGTGGTAAAAGAAAGTCGTTGTGTCTCCTTCTTGATTTTAAAGAAATTGTGTCATGTAGGTGCAAAGTTGTTGAAGAGAATTGTTATTTAAAATTAGGCGCAATCAGTAAATCAAATACATAAAACGGTGTTTTAAAACTGCGATTTTAACGCTCACTATTATGCCTAAATGGCCTAGTTGGTAGAGCGCCGGAGTCGCTTTATACTATTGAAATATTTTTTCTGCTAAATTAATAAGTTTTACTTGTTATGGAGTTTTAGATTGTTAATTAAGTTATTTTATCTTTAAAAATGATAATATAATATCTAGGAGATTTTATTTTAATGAAAGCCGATTTTTTTATAGTTTGCCTTCATAAACTCCACGAAATGATTGATATCCCTAAAACAATACAATAACTAGTTGATTTAAAATCGTAGACGAGCATTTAAAGCCATAACGAAGGCTCGAACGGGCAACGTCTATCAATCACCCGGCAACAATTTACTTTCGCAGTTGTATGGGGAAGGGACGAAATAATTTCGGCAAAACCGTGTTCCTTTTATTCCCGGGGACTAGACGTATTCGCAAATGCGAATACTATATTTCGTATTTGTTTCAAAACAAAAAAAAGATTCGGCTGCAATCATCGTGCACGTTTCGGTGTTTAACGGCCGTGACAGACAACAATTTTAAAAGCGCATCCATAAATCACATCCCCTTTCACCAAACAGAGATAAACGATTTTTGATATAGTTGTCCTATTTTGATGTCCGTGCGCAATAAGTTTTGATTTTTTAATTGTGACAACCGTTGATTTACATGACGGGTTTTCGTTGATAATTGTAATTTTGATACCCGGGCCCCCGATTGATTTTTTTCAAATTTATTCCGAACCGCCGGGGCTTGAATTCGTATTGTTTGTTGATTCGTTTCTCTATAACATACAACTAGAAATTAACTGTATATATCCATATATTACATACAATTAGAAATTGACTGTATATATCTATATATATGTGTATGTATAATTAATAACCAACTTCAAATTCTTATTAACGTTGAAGTAAAGTAAACTAATGCATCTAAATCTGCATAAAACCATAATTTCGTATGTTTTCATTAAAATTTATATAAATGGAATACGTTCCATGCATATTCATACGGCGTTAATTAAAAATCGAAGAAGAAAAATCAAATATTCAAATTTATGTAAACTGTCAAAAATGACTGCAATATGCACTCCTCTGGAACTTATTAAATTCACCTCTCATCCTCTAGTAAGTTCCTGGGCAACTTGGACCCTCGTGCTAGGGAGTTGTCGATTCTGAAATTAAAAAAAATCGTATATATTTGCATTAGTGCGGGGATGAGGGTTAGAATATGTTGGAGCAATATTTTTCCCTCGAGTAATTTTAAAGATATCCCAAAAAGAAATTTAAATTGCTAAATTGAGTTCGGTGCAGTTTATGGAATTTTATAGGGTAATAAGCAACGGCTGCTGGTCGAAAGGACCTGCGCCGCTTGCCGAAGAACGTTAATTATCTTATAATGCCTTAATGGCATCGGGCGCAATATGTTTAATTAAAATTTTAAAGCTTAGGACATAGGTGGTTCGCAAATAAATTTGTGTCCGAGTCACGGAATTAACGAACTTTGCTGTCCACTCACGCAGAATCGTCGATTTACGATAATAACGTTAGCCTAACAGATGCGTTCTTTGGAACTACACAAAAAACATCCAGTCCAATTGTGATTCATTAAGATTGATTTGCTGAGGGTCATTCGGGCATAAGAGACCTTTAATTTGAAATCATACAGATTTTACATCTGGAACGGCCTATCGATCTTAGCGCCGAATTTAAACTAGTTTTTCTCGGGTCAACTCTCACAGGCTGGGTTATACATTTATTTCCGTGGAGCTCCTAATCAAACTCCGGAGAATTGATTGTTCAAACTTCCCAACTGTAAAAGGGTTACAATTGATTAGAAATTTACAAATTGCGCGTATTTTACCTTGAAATTATTTTGTATTTAATTAAGCTGATGACAATGCACTGGAAACTTTTTAACTAATTGATGTATTAAATTATTGAAACCAGCTCACCCGCACGGCCGAAGTTCGTGGTATAAATTTCAACGTTATTGGAATTTTTTCAGCGTACGGCCGTAAAACATTACCTCCATCAAAGTAATGACTATAGAATAGCTCTTATTTGCTACTAAAGACCAGATGGGCCTATCCTAGATTCCCCACGCGAGAGTTCCTTGAATTTATTTCACCCCAACGCACAGCGATTTTATCAGTGTAATTATTTCAAAGTCACGGGGGCGTTTTATAGCCTTGGCCACGGGCCTGTTTGTAAAATATATAAAACGCCGCGAAATAAATCAATTCCATCCTAACTTATCACTGGCGTTATTTTTTCAGATGTTGACGATCAAGTAATAGGAGTGGGCGTCCACAATTATCCATTCTCATACATCCTACCCTCTCATCTGCCATCCAGCTTCAGCGGGAATCACGGAGACATTACTTACAGCGTCAAGGCAATCGTTCGTAGACCCCTGCTGAAGATTAACTACGAAGCCGAATCCCCCATTAAGATAATAGGAATCATCAACTTAAATGATAATCCGGCACTGAAAGTGAGATAGATTTCATTATCATCGGACGGGTAATACATTCAATTATTTTAGAGCCCGGTAACGCGGACGAAAACGAAAAATGTTGGTTGCTGTTGGTGGAAGTCCGGCCCGATCACGTTCGAGTGGAACGTACCTTACACCGGATTCATACCCGGCCAAAATATCCCGATCAACATACACATCGAGAACCTATCCAATTCTAGTATTGAAAAAATTAAATGCAAAATTGATGAGGTATTTATATTTATTTATAGATGCAGTACTTTAAATGACTAGAAGAGAAGATTTAATACGTAAATCTTGATGGAAACGGATTTTATTATTAGGTGAAGAATAACACCTAATTGATTTCTAATACGAAAGCTTGAGGTAAAGTTAAAAGCAGTTGAAAACTTGAGGTACTGTCAAAATAATAACTAAACCTTTAATTTGTAGAACAATAGAACTATTAGGTCGCAGTTTACGAGAGGCTAACACACCTCACTAGGACCCTATTTAACCTATAACCTTTAATTAGTTAGAATTATTTGGCTATTGAAGCTCTGACTGAATTTATCACAATTTTGAAGATAACCTCACAACTGGCGTTCTTCATTTTCTTGAACATTGCAAACACTTACATAAACAGCACTATCAATATTAGCGAAACGTAACGTTGCACACAGAAATTCAACTGAAAAGTTTAGCACAAATCCTGCAGTTACTCTATTCACCAGCGCTTCGCAAGCTGTAATCGGGTACTACTTTCCTACTATCCCTCGTAAATAAGTATCTGCATGACGCAGATGTTAATCTTTTTATTGATATATTTAAGTCTGCATATCTTTTTTGAATTAGGTACTACCTTCCTACTATCCCTCGTATATATGTATCTGCATGACTAGGCCGTAGATGTTAACTTTATTATATTGATATATTCAAGTCTGTATATTTTTTAAAATTATGTTTAAATAATTTGATATATTTTTAGTCAATATATTTCCTCTTATTGGCAACCGCAAGTTGTTTCAACCCCCTTTGGCTGACCGATACAGTATATTCAAGGATGATTACAATGGAGTTTTTATAGTAACCATTAGTGACCTATTTACTAGGTGACCTCTTAAAGTAATTCGTTAAATGATTATATTGGAAATTACTATAAATATATTTCTAATTTCGTAGCAGGATTTGGATCGTTTATAATTAAATATCGTATATATCGTTATATACGCTCAAAATATATATGGATATACGATCGATATTAAGTTGTATTTACAAAGTATCAGAAAATAGCGAGTAGTATAGCTTTTATTTTATCATCTTCTGTTTTTCACTTCATACAATATCTTTCTTATTGTCATCACGAAAGCTTCTTACTTATCTGCTTTGCCGCAGCTGGTTCTTGGCCTACATGCAGCGTATATATATATATATATATATATATATATATATATATATATACATCGTTGATGAAATACTTCACCAATAGGATGTGCTCACTTGGCCCCCCTCATCCGGCGGGCATAAGATTATCGGAATTGAATTAACTAAAAATCCCGCCTTGATTAAAACTTTAATTAACGACACAGTTAATTAAGGAGGCCATTAGTAAAATATTAAACAGCTTTAGAAGTGGTAATTGTTGCGGGGCGGAAGATGGCTTATCAATCTTAATAATCTCCACTCCATTCGCGCTATCGCTGGATGGATGCATTTTAACGCTTAATAAGTTGTAAGCTGCACCCCCATTACCCGCTAATTCATAACATTCCACTGATCTAATAAAGCCATACGGATTATCCTAAATTAGCGCCAGCTATGAGCACACTGGGAAAGTTCAATATTTTAATTCTAATTTTCTATCCATAACAAACCACTATATATTTGTAAGAGTTATTTTATTATTATAATAAATAAAATTATATATTATATTTACATTTAATTCACGATCAAAGTAAAATATTATTTTTACATCTAATCCACGATTTATTTATAAAATAAGTGACAATAAATAAATTATTATTATATAGTTTCAAGGAATTATTATTATATAGAGTTGGTAATAATTTAATAAAACAACCTCAGCTTTATACAATAGAAAAAAATATGCGGTTAACAACTTTATCTCAAAAACAATGTTCAGCCCACCAAAACAATGAAACAAAGTTCACCATGGCATTTCAATTATCTCTATAGAATTATATAATGTGTATATTTCAGAGAGTAACATTTAAGTCCCACCATCCGAGCCATAAAACAAAGGCAAGTACGACGAGAATTGCCGACGTCAATTTGGGCGGCGTCGGGGCGCACGGGGAGCGAACATACCACGACATCTTCCCGGTGCCCGGTTCCATTAATCCACCAAATTTTCAAGGGTGTTCCATAATAGCTGTTGAGCAGAGGTTGGAGGTAATTTGTATTTTAATTATTATAGTAATAGTGTGACGAGGGCGGGAATTTATGTACTTTCAAACTGCACTTCAACTTTTTAATAATGTACCGTAACTTTGGAACATTTAAATATTCATGGGAATATTTTCGGAAAAGTTATTAAAACGATTTAAATGTTATTAAAAAATTCTCCTTAAAAAATCATCGAATAATCTAACGTAATGCAATTACTTCTACTTGTTATTTTACGACATAAAATTAAATTGAATGAAAATATTGCGGTAATCCATTACTCACTTTATTTTAGGTAAATTATATTATAATTAACAATACTTCCCCTATATATACTACATAGGGAAAGTAAAAAATGGTGATTTGGCCATTATAATACTTTCCCTGTATTTTCTATAAAATTTCTTCTTTATAAGTTACACTGAATTGAAAAATTCACTATGTTTTAGCCACAAATAAGTTTTATAAGTAGCTCACATTTTTATCAAGTAGTTGAAAACCTGTTATTTATTTTATTTTCAATTACAATAAAACATCAGCTCTCGTAAAAAAGCTCAACTTCAAAAATACTGTTTCAATTTAAAAGAAAATGTATATGTAGGGTGGGTGGGTGTCCACTATCCCACCCTCCAATCAATTTAACATAAGCAAGAATTTATCGTAAATGTTTTTTTAACATAAACGTAATCATTTATGAAGTAAATTTTAATAAACGTTATGAATTAATTCAATCAAACCCTTGCTAATGTTTAAAAGATTGGAGGGTGTGATAGTGGCCACCCACCCACCCTACATATACAAAACCCTTTATAATCAAACTCTGCTGCCCGCATTTGTTTTACAACAATCGCAACTCTTCGATTTCCTTTTAATTCAAAAACTAAAAATAATGTCTTACGTATAAAATTTAATATTTAATAATGGTTGGGTAATTATTGGTATTACTACAACTTCTTTGATTATAGGCTATAAACCTTTCAACAATTCTACTTTTAAAATTTTAACCTTCATCACAAATTCTTGATTCATTTTCAACCAAAAAAAAGTAGAATTTTGTTAAAAATATCGCGCCTAAAAACACTGTTTTAGTTTATGAAAAAATGCATATGTAGGGTGGATGGGTGTCCACTATCTTACCCTCCATTTTTTAACATAAGCATGAATGTATTTCATATAAACGTAAATAGTTGTATAACTTCGAACTTCAATTGTTTTTCAGTTTTTCCACGATAACTTCCAAAATCATTATCAGATTAAGAATTTTTTTGCATAAATGGATTCCTATAATCAAATTTATTTAAATCAAGTAAAAATATAAAATTCGAACTTCAATTGTTTTTCATTTTTTCCACGATAACTTCTAAAATAATTATCAGATTATGGAAATTCTTGCACGAATGAATTCCTACAATCAACTTTACTTAATTCAAGTAAAAATCTAAAATTCGTACTTCAATTGTTTTTCAGTTTTTACACGATAACTTACAAAATCATTATCAGATTATGGAAATTCTTGCACCAATGGATTCCTACAATCAAATTTATTTAAATCAAGTAAAAATCTAAAATTCGAACTTCAATTGTTTTTCAGTTTTTCCACGATAACTTCCAAAATAATTATCAGATTATGGAAATTCTTGCACCAATGGATTCCTGCAATCAATTTTTTGTAAATCAAGTAAAAATCTAAAATTCGAACTTCAATTGTTTTTCAGTTTTTCCACGATAACTTCCAAAATAATTATCAGTTTATGGAAATTCTTGCACCAATGGATTTCAATCAAGTTTACTTCAATCAAGTAAAAATCTAAAATTCGGACTTCAATTGTTTTTCAGTTTTCCACAATAACTTCCAAAATCATTATCAGATTATAGAAATTCTTGCACGAATGAATTCCTACAATCAAGTTTACTTAATTCAAGTAAAAATCTAAAATTCGTACGTCAATTGTTTTTCAGTTTTTCCACGATAACTTCCAAAATAATTATCAGATTATGGAATTTTTTGCACCAATGGATTCCTGCAATCAAATTTATTTAAATCAAGTAAAAATCTAAAATTCTAATTTCAATTGTTTTTCAGTTTTTCCATGATAACTTCCAAAATCATTATCAGATTATGGAAATTCTTGCACCAATGGATTCCTACGATCAAATTTACTTAAATCAAGTAAAAATCTAAAATTCGTACTTCAATTGTTTTTCAGTTTTTCCACGATAACTTCTAAAATCATTATCAGATTTTGGAAATTCTTGCACGAATAGATTCCTACACTCAAGTTTACTTAATTCAAGTAAAAATCCAAAATTTGTACTTCAATTGTTTTTCAGTTTTTCCACGATAACTTCCAAAATAATTATCATATTAGGGAAATTCTTGCACGAATGGATTCCTACAATCAAGTTTACTTAATTCAAGTAAAAATCTAAAATCCGAACTTCAATTGTTTTTCAGTTTTTCCGCGATAACTTCCAAAATCATTATCAGATTATGGAAATTCTTGCACGAATGGATTTCTACAGTCAAATTTACTTAAATCAAGTAAAAATCTAAAATTCGGACTTCAATTGTTTTTCAGTTTTTCAACGATAACTTACAAAATAATTATCAAATTAGGGAATTTTTTGCACCAATGGATTCCTACAATCAAATTTACTTAAATCAAGTAAAAATCTAAAATTCGCACTTCATTTGTTTTTCAGTTTTCTACAATAACTTCTAAAATCATTATCAGATTAGGGAAATTCTTCCAGCAATGGATTCCCGCAAATAAATTCATTTAAATCAAGTAAAAATCTAAGATTTTAACTTCAATATTTGAAATATGGTTTCAGAAATTTTTAAATAATTTTCAATTGTTTTTGGTTAAAAATTCATATAATTTTTGCTGTTTTTTTAAAAAGTTTATTTAACCGAACGTACTCTTGACCTACGACAATAAACTATGCGTTTACCTAGCGCCTATTTTCCCGCTTAAACTCCAGCGTACTCTTGACCTACCTCAACGTATAATTTGTTCGGGCGGGTCAGGAGTACGAGAGGTCATTGCATTATTTGTTGAGGTAGGTCAAGAGTACGATAGAATAAGTTATAATCAAGTTTATGAGGTTAAGTCAATATTGTGTTTATTATAGTTTAATATGATGATTATTAAAATATCTAAAAATTAACGGTAAAACAGTTGACATTGAGAAAGTGCTAAAACAATTGAATGTCTCGACAGTAAACAAATTCAAATTACTACAATTTAAAAATTTCAAACTGTTGAAAATTTCCTAAAAATATAAATATTTATTAAAAATTTTACATTTTGAATTTCTTTTTTATTTAAAAAGTTTTGTAATTAATTTTACTCCAAACCCCGAGGCGATCAGTAATTGAAATTTATTTGTATATGTAGGGTGGGTGGGTGGCCTCTATCCCACCCTCCGATCAGTAAAACATCATCAAAAATTATTTGGAAAATTTGTATGAATAAATCTAGAAATTGCAATTATTTTGTTTTTATTTATATTTTAGAACTTTTAATTAAAACTCTCGCTTATGTTTTAGTGATTGGAGGGTGGGATAGAGGCCACCCACCCACCCTACATATATATGATAACATTAAATACTAATCGTTGATGACTTTGCTGCAAAAAAACAATAAAACCTTGTATGTAATAAAAAATAAAGCATAATCCGAATTTAAGTTTAAATATAAATGAACTTATAGAGAGCTAATCTTATTTAATTTAGATTTAAAGTCTGCCCACCCATCATGCATAAAAAATTTATTAATTTACTCACTCAAAAATTTTACATTTTGAATTTCTTTTTTATTCAAAAAGTTTTGTAAATAATTTTACTCCAAACCACGAGACGATCAGTAATTTTAATTTATATGGATATGTAGGGTGGGTGGGTGGCCTCTATCCCACCCTCCAATCAGTAAAACATCATCAAAAATTATTTGGAAAATTTGTATGAATAAATCTAAAAATTGCAATTATTTTGTTTTTATTTATATTTTAGAACTTTTAATTAAAACTCTCGCTTATGTTTTAGTGATTGGAGGGTGGGATAGAGGACACCCACCCACCCTACATATACATGATAATATTAAATACTAATCGTTGATGATTTTGCTGCAAAAAACAATAAAACCTTGTATGTAATAAAAAATAAAGCATAATCCGAATTTAAGTTTAAATATAAATGAACTTATAGAGAGCTAATCTTATTTAATTTAGATTTAAAGTCTGCCCATCCATCATACATAAAAAATTTATTAATTTACTCACTCAAAAATTTTACATTTTGAATTTCTTTTTTTATTCAAAAAGTTTTGTAATTAATTTTACTGCAAACCGCGAGGCGATCAGTAATTGTAATTTATATGTATATGTAGGGTGGGTGGGTGGCCTCTA
This sequence comes from Ontholestes murinus, assembly GCA_963969525.1. Classification (NCBI taxonomy): domain Eukaryota; kingdom Metazoa; phylum Arthropoda; class Insecta; order Coleoptera; family Staphylinidae; genus Ontholestes; species Ontholestes murinus. Next base: position 10,085,004 of record OZ018399.1, on the reverse strand, counting down.
TCCCACCCTCCAATCAGTAAAACATCATCAAAAATTATTTGAAAAATTTGTATGAATAAATCTATAAAAATTGCAATTATTTTGTGTTTATTTATATTTACAACCTTTAATTAAAACCCTCGCTTATGTTTTACTGATTGGAGGGTGGGATAGAGGACACCCACCCACCCTACATATACTTGATAACATTAAATACTAATCGTTGATGATTTTGCTGCAAAAAACAATAAAACCTTGTATGTAATAAAAAATAAAGCATAATCCAAATTTAAGTTTAAATATAATTGAACTTCTAGAGCTAATCTTATCTAATTTAGATATAAAGTCCACCCACCCATCATGCATAATTTTTTTTATTAATTTACTCACTCAAAAATTTTACATTTTGATTTTTTTTAATTCAAAAAGTTTTGTAATTAATTTTATTCTAAACCGCGAGACGATCAGTAATTGCAATTTATATGTATATGTAGGGTGGGTGGGTGGCCTATATCCCACCCTCTAATCGGTCAAACATCATCAGAAATTATTTAAAAATTTGTATGAATAAATCTCTAAAAATTGCAATTATTTTGTGTTTATTTATATTTTACAACTTTTAATTAAAACCTACGCTTATGTTTTACTAATTGGAGGGTGGGATAGAGGCCACCCACCCACCCTACATATATATGATAACTTTAAATACTAATCGTTGATGATTTTGCTGCAAAAAACAATAAAACCTTGTAATGTAATAAAAATTAAAGCAAAATCCGAATTTAAGTTTAAATATAAATGACCTTCTATAGCTAATCTTTTCTAATTTAAAAATATAAAATCTGTCCACCCATCATGCATAAATTTTTGATTAATTTACTTACTCAAAAATTTTAGATTTTGAATTTCTTTTTTATTCAAAAAGTTTTGTAAATAATTTTACTCCAAACCGCGAGACGATCAGTAATTGTAATTTATATGTATATGCAGGGTGGGTGGGTGGCCTCTATCCCACCCTCCAATCAGTAAAACATCATCAAAAATTATTTGAAACATTTGTATGAATAAATCTAAAAATCGCAATTATTTTGTGTTTATTTATGTTTTACAACCTTTAATTAAAACCCTCGTTAATGTTTTACTGATTGGAGGGTGGAATTGAGGCCACCCACCCACCCCGCATATTCTTGATAACATTAACTACCAATCGTTGATGATTTTGCTGTAAAACCTTTTATGTATTAAAAAATAAAGCATAATCCAAATTTAAGTTTAAATATAATTTAACTTCTAGAGCTAATCTTATCTAATTTAGATATAAAATCTGTCCACCCATCATGCATAAAAATTTTATTAATTTACTCACTCAAAAATTTTACATTTTGATTTTTTTTTTCTTGAAAAAGTTTTGTAATTCATTTTACTCTAAACTCCGAGGCGATCAGTAATTGAAATTTATTTGTATATGTATGGTGGGTGGGTGGCCTCTATCCCACCCTCCAATCAGTAAAACATCATCAAAAATTATTTGAAATTTTTTTATGAATAAATCTAAAAATTGCATTATTTTGTGTTTATTTATATTTTACAAATATTAATTAAAACCCTCGCTAATGTTTTACTGATTGGAGGGTGGAGTAGATGCCTCCCACCCACCCTACATATACGTGATAACTTTAAACACCAATCGTTGATGATTTTGCTGCAAAAAACAATTAAACCTTGTAATGTAATAAAAATTAAAGCATAATCCGAATTTAAGTTTAAATATAAATGACCGTCTATAGCTAATCTTATTTAATTTAGATTTAAAGTCTGTCCACCCATCCTGCATACAAATTTTATTAATTTACTCACTTAAAAATTTTACATTTTGAATTTCTTTTTTATTCAAAAAGTTTTGTAATTAATATTACTCCAAACCGCGAGACGATCAGTAATTGTAATTTATATGTATATCTAGGGTGGATGGGTGGCCTCTATCCCACCCTCCAATCAGTAAAACATCATCAAAAATTATTTGGAAAATTTGTATGAATAAATCTCTAAAAATTGCAATTATTTCGTGTTTATTTATATTTTACAATTTTTAATTAAAACCCTCGCTTAGGTTTTACTGATTGGTGGGTAGGATAGAGACCACCCACCCACCCTGGGTGGTAAGAATAAATCTCTAAAAATTGCAATTATTTTGTGTTTATTCATATTTTCCAACTTTTAATTAAAACCCTCGCATATGTTTTACTGATTGGAGGGTGGGATAGAGGCCACCCACCATATAACAGGAGTCTTATTAAATCTGCAAATTTTACCTATATGTTGTATACATTTCTTGCTAATAGTAAATAAAACCATTTGTTTTTTTAATAAGTGAAAGAGTAAATATTTTAAGTAATTATCGATTAGTTACAGTCTAATGCAAAATTAATATTGGAATTTATTGCATTATATCAATGTACGCTCTTTAAATTATAGCTTTATTAGTAATAGTAAAATGTTAACTTTTACTAAACTATAGTGCTAGATAATACATCAATACAACCCATCAGGCTTATAAACATATATCGCATTACGTTAATGTACGTTTAACAAATTATCAATGCTACCGCATGTATTCAAATTTCATTTATTAGGGATTTTCGAGTAAATCTATAATGGGGTTATAGATTTAGTCGAAAATACGGAATGATTTATTCGTTTTTGGACTTATCTAAATTATTAAAGTAGTTTTTTAATGTAGAGGCGTATATTTCAACAACAAACAGATATTTATTAATGAATTATATGTACAAAAAAATTATTTCGCAAACTAATAGCGTAAAACGTTTCACGATCTGGGCAGTTTGGATATAACGTAGGCTGTCTAGATTGTAATCAGTGTTTAAAAAGGCTTGAGACTATAGTCAGTGCTCAAGAATGCTTTCTGCGACGATTTGACTGCACTAATGGTTAGACTAAGACTGTAATCAGTGCAAGACTTGTAAATCTAGTTCCTGTTTATATAAGGTGCTTGGGCCGCAAACTTGAGCAGTCGGTCGTGTGCGCATCGTCTATTGGGTGGGGTGCTGAGTGGGGGTAGTACCGAGCGGGCGAGTCTCTGTGCGAGAGAGAAAGTATTCGAGCGCGTCTCGACAGTTGTCCTTGTCTACTCGAGTGTTTATTTTTCTATAAAATATTACCTTTTTAAAGTAAAAACAACTCTTTCAAAAATAATCATAATATCTTACAAGTATCAAACGAAGTTATCGTGTTTTATTCAATTTACAAAAATGTATAACAAAGTAGAAGCCTCTAACATGTATAACATAATATTTTTTTAAAAAGTAATTAATATAAGCATCTTTATTAAAATATAATTTTCTTATAAATATTTATACGTAACATAATTGAATTAGAATAACGCTTAACTTAAACAAATAAATAGGAAGAATTAATAAACAATTTATGGCGTGTGTGATAAGAAGAAAGTATATTTTATTAATGTACTTGATTTAGAATGTATCACAAAGTAATGGCCTCGAGCAACAATAAAATTAATTGATTGTATTTACTTCATATGTTTAAGCAAACATAAATGTTTGTATTAAATATTTAAAAAAATATAAATATGTGTATTATTTTCGGTACAGTTAAAAATAAATTACTTCAGAATGTCTATGAAATATTGATTGCATATACTACATTGCTTTAGTGCAATAAACGCGTATTTTTTTTTTGTACTCGGGCTCCAGGTGCGATGATTAAATTTAGTTCTTTTTTTGTTTCGCTCCTACGCGCCATAATAACAGATCGTCCCCCTTATCATTTATAACACGTGATGTCAATAGCTAGGAGCCCATCCTAAAATTATATATTTATACTTAGTAATATTCTCCGGGAGACTATTAATCACCCCACCTAGTTACATTCTTGTTTTGTCACATTATCAATTTTTCATCTTGTCATTAGCTTATAAAAACCGGCCGCCTTCTCATTACGGGACGCGCAATTATTCATCCAGAATATGATGCAACAAATTCGCGCAATACAAATTGGAATCGGAATTTTAATGAATGTTTTTACTCCTATTAATTAATGAAAAGTAATCTTTTGCATCTGATAATAAAAATCAATTAAAGTAAGGTAATACTATTAAGGCGACATCTATTGTATAAAGTATTGCACACATTATTAGTATTATTTTGCTTGCCTGAAGATTTTAAAATTCCAATGTAAAGCTTTCTACGCTGATGAGATCCAAAATACTAACTGGTTCTAAGCTGTTGTTGATAGGTAACTATAATTAGTGAATTATTATTATTATCATTATTCATCTGCCTGATGAAGCCACTGTGTGGCGAAACATGTTGCAGTGTTCAATAATAAATGTGAAACTCTCCCAACTGTGTTGTTTTATTTCAATTTATTGAATTATTTCAAAACAATCGATTATTATTTATTATTATTATTCAATGTGAAAGAGTATACATTTTTAACATCGTATATTTATTGTGTAATGAGTATAAACTTATTCAATACATATATCATCTTGTATTTTTGTAGGTCGAAGCTTACATCTCTTGTTTGAATTGCAACATGTTAAAATTAGTACTGATTATGTTGAAAAAAATCAATTGAGAGTATAAATTGATGAATGTATTTTTTATAGGTTGAAGCTTATTTGCCTTGTCTTACTTCAAACATCACAAAATCAGTAGCGATCACGTTGGGACATATAGCGTTGCGCGAAGCCAACTTGGATTCAGAAACTATACTTCCATTGCCAAGCTATGATACTCTGCAATTTCCTAGCGCACCAGTGATACCTGGAATGGTAGCCGCACCAAATATTCCTAACATGGCGAACGTACCAAACGCACCACCAAGTGCACCAGGTGCTGCAAGCGCACCGGTACTTGATGGCCAGTATCCTCCAAAGGCTCCAATCGGGTGGCAGATGCCGTCACCCTACGCAAGTACATTAGAAACACGTAAGTAATCGATAAAATTCATTCTGAGGAGTTCGTTTAAATTTTTCTTGGAATTTCAGCACCGCCGGAATACGAAGACGCGGTACTTCTTGAAAACCCTTACCGTAAGAAGACACAGATGATTTAATTCATGTAACATTAACAGTATTGATATATTTTATAAATATGTGTATTTTTGACAAATATATAAAAGCTGATTGAGTGTTATATTTTTTTTAATTATTACATTTACTTAAATAATTACAATTGTTTTGATATAATAATACTAATTACTAAGGTCCGTCTAAACTAGAGTGAAATGATTGTTAAGTTGTAAAGAAAACTATTCGTAATAAATAATGATTTGTAAAAAATCTCTGCTGTGGCTTTTAGTAGTGAAACAGAAGATCCCTCATTGGCATTTAGTTTAATGGTAAAGTGATACGTACGGGCAACAAGGGTTCATCAGTGAAGTGGCCGATAAATGCATCAATCGCAGCTTGTAAATGAGATCATTGGGCCAGTTTAGACCCCAAGAGTCTCCTGCTTGATGACCGACATCATTCAGGCATAACCCTTACTTCCACCCTCCCCCCTGGTACTACCGTTTTAATGAATCGACTATTTAAATCCTGCGGCGAATTAATTTTATGGCGTCTCCGCGGTAACAATGATTTTAGTATAAATAAAATTTTTCTAGCACCGCCGTAAAATCCGGCGTAATCGTATCGCCGAGTGCTCGAGTTATAAAGTACGTATTATATGAAGAAAGGGAACTGTGCTTTTTAAATAATGGCGAATGCTAGGAACGCGCGATTACGGCGCGGATAATTGAATGGTATCGCGGCCGGAAAGGACATAAAACAATATTCGGCGTGCACCCGAAGCAAAAACTTAATGAAGCGTCGGTACGGAATTTTATGTCCGGGCGGATAACCTGCGCTTTAAAATTTCGAAGGGATTCGCGTGATTTGCGAGCGAAAATATTCGAAAAATTATGCCCCCGCCATTCGGCCATGCGGGAAGACGTCGCCCCTAAATTTACTATACCACAATAATTCAAAACGCTGAAATTTATGCCACTAGCGCGACGCCCATTAACCACCTCGTGTTAATTAGAAAAGAGGAAGATACATTTATCTTATTTTGGGTAGCGCCCGGCGCCTCCACCATTACGCACCATACAAAATTTCACCCAAACAAATTTAATGGGGGATACAAAACACGGCATTATAATAAGTTAAATAATACAATGCAAATATATTTAATTAATATTATATTTAATGCGTAAACAATGTTTTCATTAAATCAAAGTTTTATGTTTAGAGTGTATATATTAACGGCGTCAAAAAATTATCCAAATATTTTATTAAATAACAACAACAGATTGTAAAATTGATTGTGATTGCGCTAACTGTAAAATAATAATGATTTTTTTTATTCATCGTAGTAATAGCTTTACATGCAACGATAACTTATTATTAAATTTATTAAAAAGAAAATTATTATTATAGGTCGCTTGCTTATCATATTTTATCCCTAATAAAATTAAAATGTTATTGCCTCCCTTATTCTTAAAAATTATATAGCGGTGCTTAAAAATTCCATCACGAGATATAATTTAATAACAAAGTACCACCCGCATTATGCGAATTCAAATTTAGCATTATTGTTAATTAAAGTTTACGACTGCTTTTCTTAATCTAATTATATATAAAATACTTTATTTTTTTATTGTCTACAGTTTTAGCGACTCAATTTACCATTATTAAATCTTTTAGTTTTAGTTAAAGTATGAATGAATTATATATATTTATTAGGTTATAATTAAATATTTATTATTTTTAAAATGTAATATATTTTTTACAAGATTAGAACATCGTCGTTTATAATTTGTCGTCTAAATGAATGATGAATGTACGCGGGCGGGATGATTGCGGCTTAAAACTTTTGAAACTAATAACTTCTCCGGCAATCGATTTTTCGTACATCCAATAAACGTCCCGATATTTAAGCGCTTGTGATTTAAGCCGCATTGTTTATTCATTCATGAAATTTTATTTATATAAGTTTATTCGTGCGGTATCATTTTCTCGATTTTATCATGAAAATATAAGAAATAAATGTGCATACATCCAGTTATCCAGTTTTATTTATGTGCCTTTTTTTTACGATGGCACTTGTCGTAATTTGTTTGCCCTCCTCAGTCGAACTGGCATTTGTTCAGTTTTCCTCCATGCATTCCTCCGGATTACCCTATTTATAATATTGTCTTTATGTGAAGTGGAATCAATTCTGTGAAATATGCACTAGCTCCGCTACGTTTCCATCTATGAGGGTCAATCACGTACCATCTTTCCCGGAGCAGTTCGTGCATCACTATTCCTTGGTTTGTCGACTGTACGAGCAATATGATTTATATTGAGTAAAACAATGTAACTGAAATATATAGAAAAATATTTGCGATGCGATTTTTAAGCGCAAAACGAAACAGAAACATTCACGTACGGTTTCCATAATTCAAAATTTAATGCGCGATTTTATCATTTTTATTGAGTCGCACGTAAGTTAATTTTATCGAATATATATGGGACACGAGGAAATCCGATAGTAATGACATATGTCCTATGGGGTGCAATTTAACTCCGGTGTAATAATTTCAAGCTCGCCAATTGTCTAGACACTTTAGATGCACTTAATTCGTGTCCCCAGAGGCATTAGCATCCAATTTGAAATGTCGCATCTCACGTTACCAAGTATTTTTCATTCGTTCCTTCCTCCCTAAATTCATCATTTCACATAATAATTGCTTTTAAATTTATACACACTATTATAATTTTATTTCCAATGGATGGAAAACATATTCTGTTGATATTAAATTGTGTAAATCAACCTTTTTTTTCCAAGAAATATTTTTATTGTAGCGTAGTGTCACCATAGTTTCTAAAAAATATGAGCCACTATTAAAATCGGACATGGCAGAATCGTCTAAATTGCGTACACCAATTTCCTGTACCATTCACATTCCTCAAGCCCTATTTCCGCCTTCTCTCGCCCTCTTTTAAAAATATAACCTGCACCCATTACGGCCGCACAGTTGCTGTAACAACTGTATTACTCCTTGAATTTAATAAATGGACGGCTATAAAGTTATTAATTTTAAACTTAACGTTTTTAATTTTCTCACATTAATATAACAAATAAATAAATACAATACACTATATTTCTAAAATTATAAGTAATAATCGATTATTGTTTTTAGATTTCTTGAAGAGTATAATCAATATAAAAAAAATAAAAACAAAGTAATAATAATAACATAAATAACACTGTTTTATTACAAGTAATAGTTTGGTGTCAAAACAAAATTATCGAGTTTAGTATTAGTATTAGTATCATTTATTTATTCCAATATGCTTACATAACACTCCAAAATTGTATATAAAATCCATTCATATCAACAAAAATTTCAATCACATATGGAAAGGGCAGAGTTCACAATATAGCGTTCTTCCACTCGTACCAACACCTTCTTCAATGAGAAACTTCCTTCTTGAAGCTCATCTCACAATATTTTCTCTTTGTTTTGGCCAAATGCGTCATATTATATCCTCAAAACGATAAAGTTTAAAGTCCTCACAATAATCAAAGAAAATTCAGATGTATTAAGAATTAATTCATTAAAAATGCTTGCATAATAATATTCTCCTTATTAATTGTTCATGATTTATGAATTAGATTTCAATTTTTGAAATTAGAGTCGAATGATGTATAAAAATTATTTTTTTATAATATTCGATTGAGGGATAGTTGTTTTGGGAAATGTATAAAAAAAGTTAAGTCTATTTTGGGAATTGTTAAATAATTTTTAGTTTGAATTTTAGTGGCCGTTTATTACTAACCGAAAAATTCAGTCCCAAAATACCGATGGGAAATGTAGTCCGGCCGAGTATAAACAAATGGCGAATGCGCCGGGCCAAGCGTGAATTCCAACCGCATTTCAATCGATATAAGGAATTGTTTATTGTCGAAATGTGCAGTGTTACTGGTTTATTGATAAATATTCATCGGAGTTTATATAGCATTACGCGGTACGATTTTAATTAACCGGATAACAAATAATGCACGGCGGTAAAATAAAACACACAAATTCCACACAGTTTAAACGTTTGATTTTCTTTTAAATGTTTAAAATTATTAGTTGAAATATATATTATTAAAATGGTTAGTTTACAAATAATTTTTAATTATTACAACAATTACTAACGATTTTATATATATACGACAGTAATATAAGATATCTTATTGTCTAGACATGTTGGTTATTTGAAAGGCAATGTCTGATATTATTTTCCTTGACAGTGATTGTCAAAAATTTAATTTTAGGTGCTATTAGTTACTTGAATCTTGTATTACATTCCACGGTTGACGTTTGCGTCTTTCTGCAGATACTAGAATTGATTTAAAATTATTAAAAAATAATGCTTTTATTAATACGTCTACTCGATGTACGAGGGATATCCAGAATGTTTGCACCTTGCGGAGCGCTGGTGAATAGCGTAGCCGAAAATGAACTTATGTAATTAATAGAATATATCAGAAAAAAATAGAAATACGAATTCAAAAGAAAATTAACTTTAAAAAGTCCCTTCGCTAACATTTGAGTGTTTAAAAATTTGGTTTTGATAGAAAGGTATAGAAATTTGTATTGACAGAAATTTCAGGGGGTTAAGGAGTCTGGTCCTTGCCTATCCGCCCGCGGCTTTCGAACAACTAACTAACCATTATGGATAAAATAATTACAAAAAAACCCAATCCTCATGACGAGGGCTCACCCAGCTTCGGCAGGGACACAACAGGAGGGCTCCTCGCAGGCGGGCCCAAGTCATCTTTCTGGGGAATCGGATGCACCAAATAAAATCTCTATGGTTACTGTCACCAGTGCCGCTGGTGGTACATGGCAGTACCCAAAAAAGAAGAAGAACCGCAATGGTGCGGAAATACGTAGGCGCAGGAAGGCTCGTCTGGCAGAAGAGGCAGTGAAGGCCAGTACGAGCCACTCGAAAGAGAAGCAACCTGTGCCAGAGAAAAACAAAAGGCCGAGATCCGAGGGAGCGTCTGGAACACCCCCTGGGAACAGGAAGAGGGCAAAGACGAACCCAGGGAAATCGACAAAAATCCCCACTAAGAAACCGGGGAAATCTTACAAGCAGGCGGCAAGTAGCCACCTGAGAGTCGCTCTGATTGACCCAGCTAATCCTCTAGGAAAGATCTCAGAGGAAGTGGCAGGGAAAGTCAAAACGGGCCTCTGGAGAAGCTTGGACGATCACATCCAGAGTGGGAGCGAGACCATCCCACTCTTCAGTGGTGTACATATGCTGGGGGAAATCCTCTAGAGTGGCTGAAGGCCAAGGTGAGTGCCTCGTCAGAAAGGTGGTGTGGTGTCGCGATAGTTAGTGTTGAACAGCTGCCGACACTAACCAAGACCACGATCTGGATTCTCGACAAACCTGAGGAACCGGAAACGGTTCTGAGGAGGCTGGGCTTCCTAAATAAAGGCATTAATGTGGCAAGGTGGTGCACCTTTCTAACAAAACCACAGGAGAAACCGGAAGGACTTCTCCTGGTGATGGGTGTAGACAAGGCGGACGCTAAGGCCTTCGGAAAGAAGGGGACGAAGCTGAAATATATAGGGTTGTATTTGTTAGGGTAAGGCCATCTTCATTCGGGTAAGGCTTTGCTTGAAAGACGAGGTAAACTATCTGACACTAGCATCAGCATACCTTCCACAAGAAGCTTCCAACCCACCCCCAACTCCGGAGCTGGAAGCGCTGGTGGTGCACTGTGAGAAGGCAGGCATACCCCTCTTAGTGGGGTGTGACTCCAACTCACACCACCTGGTATGGGGATTTCAATAGGCGACACGAAACTTGTATGCCGGGTCGCAAAAGGTTGCCCACAGGGAGGAGTGCTGCCTCCCCTACTATGGAACCTAGTCGTAGACGAGCTACTTGAGGCACTGAATAAACAGGGCTTCTACACAGCAGGATACGCCGACGATATAACGATCCTACTTTTCGGCAACTCGGAAAGTATGCTAGCGAAACGTATGTCAGAGGCTCTTGGCACAGTAAACAAATGGTGCACATATCAGGGTTTATCCGTAAATCCGACTAAAACGGAACTGGTACTGTTCACAAGGAGAAGGAAGATTAAAGATTTCAAACCACCAAGCTTTCGGGGCGAAGAACTCACCCTGAAAGATGAAGTCAAATACTTGGGCATTCTTCTAGACTAAAAACTAAACTGGAATGCCCACCTGACGGAGAGATCTAAGAAAGCATGCATAGCTCTCTGGCAATGCAGACGAGCTGTGGGGAAAACATAGGGACTATCTCCTTCTAGGAAAACTGTCCAAAGAGGACATCAACTGCCTAGAGTTGTCTCGGAGCGAGCACAAAGAGCCCTAAACATAGTAGACAATTGGTACAAACACGAGCGATTGACAATCAATCCACAAAAAACACAAATTGTCGTATTCACAAAAAGACGAGCATTGGAAGGCCTAAAGCCACTGAAGCTCGGGGGTACGGTAATTCCCTTCGTAGGGGAGGCAAAGTACCTTTGACGCCAAAATGACGTGGAGACCACACATCACAAAAGCCACCAAAAAAGCAACAATATCATTGGGCAGGTGTCGCAGAATGTGCGGGAAAATTTGGGAACTAAACCCTAAATTGACTCTATGGCTCTACACCAGGGTGATCCATGATAGCCTATGGAGCAGTGGTGTGGTGGACTAGGACAAAGCAAAAGGGGGCGATAGGACTCCTTAGCGGTACACAAAGACTAGCATGTCTCAGTACAACAGGAGCCCTAAGCACCACCCTAACAGCAGCCCTAGAAGCCATCTTGAACACACCACCACTACACATCTTCATTCAAGGAGAAGCCAGGTCCGTATCATACAGACTGATGCAAGGACAGGCGTTCATAATCCGATCACACGGAAACACGCACCAATGGCTAGAAGACGAGCTGAAGGCTAACGCGGTTACAGCAATGCCTAGCGATGCCATGGTGAAAAAATACAATTTCGAAAATAAATACAAGGTTCTAATCCCACAAAGAGAGGACTGGGTCGAAGGCCAACCTACCAAAGCAGAATCATGCTGGTTTACGGACGGCTCAAAGACCGACAAAGGGGTAGGAGCAGGTATATACGGCACAAAACCCGAGACAAAGATTTCTGTCAGTCTCACCAAGGACACCACGGTGTTCCAAGCAGAGGCGATAGCTCTTCACCACTGCACAAGAGAAATAGCAAGACAAGACACCAAAAGTAGGTCAATTGCTATATTCTCCGACATCCAGGCGCTACTAAGAGCACTAAGCTCCACACAGGTCGAATCTAAGCTAGTGTGGGACTGTATACGCGCTCTTAACCAACTTGGCTGTCACAAAAAAGTAACAATCACATGGGTCCCAGGACACGGAGGACATCCGGGGAATGACATAGCAGATGAAGTGAAAAGCAGTAATTGGCCCGGAACCCTCTTGCGGAATCTCCAAAACCGCAGTCAAACGATCCATAAAAAAATGGGTGGAGACACAGGCCCATACCTGGTGGACGAACTCACCAGGACAGAGACAGGCGAAACAGTTCCTTAAGAAACAATCGCCAAAATTCACGACCGAACTCCTGAACCAAGACAGGAAAATGGTCAAAACAATAGTAGGCCTGATAAGCAAGCTCAACAAACATATGAGCAAAATAGGCCTGGTGGAAGAAGCACCATGCAGATTCTGCCTAGAGGAAGAAGAGGACTCGTTCCACATCCTATGCCACTGCGAGGGTCTAGCAAGGATTAGATATCAAAAGGTAGGCATTACAAACCTAAGCGCGGAGACTTATACCCAAGGCCCTCTGGCAGGGCTAATAGGACTAATCAAAGAGGCAAAGCTAGAGCTGGTCATCTGAGATAAACCGGGATCCACAATAGACCTGGAAAGGTCGCGGTGGAATAGGCGCTGGTGCCACCCATATAACATCTATCTATCTATCTCCAAAGGTAACCCTATGGATTTCAACAGCTATAGTGCGGCCAATGTTGGCATATCCATCATTAATATGGTGGCCAAAAACGATCACGAAATCAGCCGCAAGGCTCCTAGACCACGTTCAACGTAGCGCGACAGGAGCCATGAAAACAACACCAACAGCGGCTTTAGAAGCCCTGCTGCACCTGTCACCCTTGGACATATTTATCAGAGAACAGGCAGCAGCGGCGACAATAAGGCTTCGAGCAACAAAGACATGGCTTGTAAGCAACGGAGGAGGTGAACACCACATAATCTTAGAGGATCTAAGGAAATGTAATCCCGAGATTATGATGCCGGTGGACAACATCCTTCGAAAATACATTTTCAACAGGAAGCTTCAAATAGACCTGAGATTCGAAAACTCAGGAATAGGAAGCAAGCACAAAGACATTCACATATACACTGATGGGTCGTCAACAAAAACAGGGGCTGGTATAGGAATTTTCTGCAAAAACCTATCCCTAAAAAACAGTACTGCTATAGGTAAGATAATGAGCACACCAACAATGGTGGAACTCGTGGTTATACGCAGCAAAAGCAATCTCTGACAAGAAGATTAAGGGTAAAAATATACACATTATAACGGATAGCAGAGCGGCAATCTTGTCCATTGCCAACTGCAAAATAACCTCAATATTAACGTTGGAATGCTGCGAAGCCCTGGAAGAAGTGGCTCGTGACAACGAGATAACTCTATGCTGGGCAGAGGGAACAGAATAGCAGATGGTTTGGCGAGGAAGGCATCCGGACAAACGGTAAGCGGACCGAACCCCTCCCTGCTGCCCTCTCTGCTAGATCTGAGTACCCTACTGAAAACTGCATCAATCAGATGCCATAAGGAGCGATGGGACAACATACCTGGCTGTAGAGTCTCAAAAAATTTCATCGCAATGAAAAACCTACGGAAGGTGGTAGGGCTTCTTACAGGACACTGCAATTTACGATCACATCTGTACAAACTGGGACTACAATCTAGTCCTATCTTCAGAGGGTGTGAAGCAGAAGAGGAAACCACGGAGCATGTACTGCTAGACTGACCCGTGTTATCCAATCTACGTAAATCCTCAATGGGAGAGGGATATCTAAATCCAACAGACATCCTCAGAGTCCCTCTTGCTGCAGTCCTGGCATTTGCCAATGGGTTGGGTTGGCTTGACCGTGGCAAGGAATGAGGACTCAGATGGGAGGACGCACAAATGGCCCATTGGGGTCTACGTGCGGCGGAACTCTCTGCCCTCCCATCGATTTAAACCAGAACCAGAACCAGACAGAAATTTCAATTGGTAAAAACGTTCATAAATTATAATATTCACTGTTTTAACCACAAATAATTATGTAAATAACACAATACGACTCAATTTAAACGTGATTATTACTTGATATGTAATTAATCTTCTGTGTAATCATAGATTAAATATTTATGTAATAGCAGAGATGTGTATTAAAACAATTTAAATCCTAGAGCGAACGCATTTCACATGAATTAATTGTGTAAAGTGTACGGATCGGCTAATTAGGCTTGTATACAGTTTCAGCCCTTAAAGTCAGGCGCAGCACTTCTTCAGCGCGATAGCGTTAAAATATCTGCTCCGGCTCGTGTAATTATCAACAGTTCAACGGCAACGATTGGCGCCGTAATTTGCATGCGGATCGGCGACTGTTTTAAATAAACAAACACACGTTATGCAACGGTATTCGTGATAGAAATCGGGCATTAAGGGGCCACTTGAAACTTTAAAACGGCGCCGGCATATGTACGGAACGATTCTGTACGGATGTTGCTTTATCTACAGTTGAGGCGTTCGGGCATTGATTCGAATTTCAATTTCGTCTATTTCCAATTTTAAAACTAATACCCGGCCCCGTCGCGCCAATAAATAATTCTCGGGTTTTAAATATTACATTTCGCAGGGGCCCGCAGGGACGAAGGGTCGACGTACCGAAAGTATCGGTTAATTATTGAGTCTACTTTAAAATTGGGATTCTGGACAGTTCTACATATTCGATTAGTATTATTGTATGATGAAAAGCAAATTATTTACATCATATACATAATCATTTAGATTATCTTTTCAATATTACAAATTTAAAATTAATAAAATCAAATTGTATTTAATACAGTGTGAATAAATATATTTAATTTTACCTATAATCGATCGTAATAGACATTAATAACATTAACGATCTGGTGTGTATTACTAAACCCGATTCCCAACTTTGTTTCAAATAAGAGGATTAAAAACTATGACCACTTTCACGCAGCCCAGCTATTATCGTTCTTTACTGCGCGATTAGATGATGTGGTCTGTGTTACGTTTACGTTTTAAACGGCTTAAGAACTATAAACTTCCGGCAGGGTATAAATTAACAGAACTATACTTATAATTCTTTGCGAGGGTCCTCCGGAGTGGAAAGTTTTCGCACTCTTACTTTTTTTTTTTTTACTTTCCACTTTCCCCCTTTTCTGGGGCGAAACTGCTGAAATTGCACACCACTACACGCATAAGACGGTATACAAAAAAGGGGCGGACAGATTTGTTATCAGTTATTAGTGGGCTCGGTCCAGTTTCATTAAAAAAGTGCCGCCGTGGAGGGAAAAAAAAAAGATGACGCCCCTATCTTTATGATAATTTTTACGGCGCGCTTCGAAGGCGACGCTTGCGGAATTTTTGATATGCAATAATGCATACAGTGCTGTACCGCATGTAATAAATAAATTGGTGGATGCGCCGGGCAGGCGATGCGAGTCTTGAATACTTTTGTAGTGTATTTACTGTGATGTGTGGAATTTAATGCTGACGAACAATATATGTTTGCTAGCATTACGTGACACTTTCTATAAACGTTATCATCTTTATTATTCATATATTTACATGCACACAACTTATTAAATAATTGTAGAATAGTATTTTAGAGAATTATTAAATATATATGTGTATATATAAATGGTCGAGAAGAAATGAAATATTTGTAAATTGTTTAATGACGCTGTGAAGTTTTTTAGCGGCAGTAAAGCCTTATGCTTGCTAACTTTTTTAACACCTGCTACCCGGTAATGGGAAGTGAAGTTAATGGCTACATTATTATTTCGAAAAGTTGTTGTTTGTAACGGTAGAAAGCGAACGGTGCGAGGAGTGCGCAAAGCGGTCTCAGGTTATTGCTAGACTAAAGAACGTGAGAATCTCGGCTTTCTGGAAATATAAACGCTTTAGTTCCTGCATGTGACGACTGAATGCTACATCACGGCGCCTACTAAGACCGGCACCCGGATAAAACTAGCCCGAGGAGGACGGACTGATCGATATTTCTCACACCCCCACGGCTCTCGGAGACAGGTTAATCTAATCTGTCACTGTAGTTACAAAATGCACAATAAATACTAAATATATACATTCGATGGATAATCCCATTCTGACGCTCGCCGTTTAGATAATCTAAATACTTATCAGCGTCGCAGCTACAAAAACTTCTCAATTTTCCAGTCAACTCGCGAAATAACCTACATATACGTACCTTTCGCGAAATTACAAAAATTCCTCGCCATATAGCAGGTACTGGATTACACTTGGTATTAAATTGAGATGGCAAATTTATTTTATGCCCCTTTTTTTCCCTTCACTTAATATATATGCTAAGTATTATTATTGTATATGCTTTAGAAAATAATATTCCCACAACCTTATTTTCCTTCAAATCATAATTTTAAATTGATATTAAATAATAATAATAATATAATTTTTAATAACCATATTAATTTAAAGTTTAATTCATTAAATAAACACTTAATTAATAATTATAATAAACCGATAGCTATTCATAGCCATTATATATAGGAGAAATAATAAAGTATATAACTATTTT
Source organism: Ontholestes murinus (assembly GCA_963969525.1). Lineage (NCBI taxonomy): Eukaryota > Metazoa > Arthropoda > Insecta > Coleoptera > Staphylinidae > Ontholestes > Ontholestes murinus. The sequence continues at coordinate 10,068,112 of OZ018399.1, read as the reverse complement.
ACATAAGCGCCTATAAAAGTACGAAGGGAACGAAATTGTATTTACGAGGTGAACATTATTTACGAACGAGGCGTTACAGGTGTCGATATAAATACCTCCTATCTAATTTCAGTAAAAAAAAGGAGTACACCAAGGCGAAGTCTTTTTCCATATTAAATTTACGACCTTCCATTAAGGAAATCATGTGCTGCCTATGAAAAAAACGTCTACTTATCGGATGTGCCTTTTAAAGATTCGTTTTGATAATGACAACACAGAAATCTGCATTGAATGGCGAAATGGAATTCGCCGGCTTTAATACAGGGTGCGAGGTGGTATTCTGAAAACGCTCACACTCGATTCATGCTGGGCAGTTTAAAAACGCTTTAAACACATGAAGGTATTTATTTCTTTATGTAAACAATAATACAAATACTAAAATTGTACTCTTAAGATAAATATTTTAAGACACTAACTACTGTAATGTATTAATTAGGATACATTACCCTCCGTCAGTGTATTAGTTCAATTCATCAGGACAGTTAAATAAACGTAATTTATTATGCCCTTTTTTATGAATAAAAAAGTATTAACTTCAATATAGAGCAGAAATTATTCAGGCCGATATCCGCCAACGACTAAAACCCCCACATTTCAAAGCACACACTGTAAATAATTAATTTTAAATTGTATAGAATGCTCGAATAAAAATGATTTCCTTTTAATTTTAATGTTAACATATATTTAGTATTCAATTGCTAAATGTTTAAGGCTATACAATTTTTCTACTCTTTTTTTAATATAAAATTAAACTCTATTTATATATCTTTTGCTTTATTTATCCAAACCCTCCCTGTTTTGTTTTTTATCTTCTTCATCGAATGAAACGAAACCTTTTTTTTGCAATTAAAGAAATTATCATTTCACAACATGTTATTATTCTGCTTCGTTTTTTGTTCTCTTTTTTACTTCTCTAAAGTTTGCCTTCTTCTATGATATAAACTTTGTGGTAATATACAAATATTTCTGATTCTATCATTTGTAAATTGATTTTATTAATACTAAGTTATTCTTAATATGATATATTATATTAAGAATAACTTAGTGTTAATAAAATCAATTTACATATTGTTTTTTGTTCTTCCTTTTTACGTCTATATGGTTGCCTTCTTCTTGCTAAAACTACGTAATTCAGATTAAATATTTTCTTGAATTAAATTATACAAACACATTTATAATTTACCAATGGATTCCGAACAGGATTCGATTCGATTCTGCTCTTAGAAAATGCCCAGTTAATGTAATTGGATTCTGGCCATTCGGGCGTTTGATTTGCGTGTAATTGATAATATTTAGCTCCTGGGAACGGGGGGCGCACGTTAAATAGACGTCATAATTCGGTCTGAATTCGGCCCCTCTGTAATTTCAATCAATTGACCTTTGCGGCCTTTGATCGCAGGTATTCCCGGCGCGAAGGGCCCACGCATCATAAACAAGGAGCGGGCCGGGAATTCCCCTAGTTAATAAAAACACCTCGCCGGCGAAACTTATCTATTACGCCCGGCCCGGGGCGTTTATCCCGGAGTGGCCCTGAATTTCGCACCTTTTCCGGTATTTACGGGATTTTTGCGCTTTTAAAAAAGTTTAATAGAAGTTTCGCGAGCCGTTCTTTTTTTCTCCCCTCCTCTCTCGCCCCCCGTGTAATTATTTCAAGGGGGGACGTGAACAAATTTCACGCTATTGATCTATCAAATAAAGGAAAAGTTCCAATCCGCGTTACGTTTTTATGTGATGAGCAGCAATTCCTATGAAACTCCACGTCTATTATCAGGCGGCGTCATGCAAATTCCGATTTTCACATCTAATTTGAAGTTTTCTTTTATAACTTCTTCTACGCTGCTTTCGACTATTAAACATCTTATACTTTGAAGTATTTTAGTATTTTCTATTATATTTCTTTATTAGAAAATAATTAAATTTTTTATTATAATAAGTACATATTGATATATGTTATATATATTATATAAAATATAAAAAGGACGTTTAACTTGTAGTATTTTAAGTGCACCATCATCATCCGCTGGAAATATATTTTAATGAGATTCCCTCTGACGATGCGGAGCCTGTCAAAAAAAAAAACTTTTAAAATCCGCTCTCTGTCAAAAACTCCCCTTCTATCCGAGGGTTAATAATTAATCAGTAGGAGTTTTAGAAAGCAGCGGTGGTTAATAGATATTGACGGCGATCCGCTTCGAGACTAATGGCTTAATTAGAAAATCTATGACATACACTTTTTGATAATATGCAACTTTTTTTAAAATTGTTTTTATTAATATTATATTTCAATATTATAATACTTAAAATTGCAAGAATTATAAAGTTAATAAATATCTATCTTTTATTACACAAAAATTAATACACAAAACACGGTGTTTAAATATCGACAAACACTACTAAATAATTAGTATTATGAAAAAATGTTTTTTTTGTGCAAAATTGGGTTTTTGACGAACCATAATAACCTTACATTTATAAATACACACTGGCCATGATTTCATTATTATTAATTATAATGTAAAATTTTTTTTTTTTTTTTGAAAAAATAAATAAATTTAATTTTTTTCTTAATTCTTATATCTATGTGAATCAAATCAGCGTCCCCCCTTTCCCTTTACAATCACCTCCAGCACATTAAGCGGCACCCTGCATAACACTTCACTTAACGACCGAAAAATAAAAAACATCTGGTTTATATTTGATCCACCCTCGTATTAAATATTTTATTGTCTGTGATTAGGACATATGTATGGACTAAATTTACTTGTATGTTATCTTTAAATTACTATTAATACTTTTATTTTCTGTGATTAGGACATACGTGTGGACTAAATTTACTCATATCTTATCTTTAAATTATTATCAATACTTTCGCTGCTAAATTATTGATGGAACATAATCACAAGTGTAGATTTGTAAAAAATAACAAGTCTTTCATTTACAAATATCCCCATCTATTTTACCGTCCATACTTTATAGTTATGTATTAATACAAGGTCAAGGTTAGTTAAATAAACGATAGTAATATTAAGGTAATTCAGAAATCCTGAACGTAATCAAATAAGGTAAAATAATATATTTATGGAAGTCCTTTATAGTACGTTCTACAAGTGGTTCCATTTTATACTATCAAAAGCTTAGCGATATTATTTGTCTTATGCTTAATATGTGCTTCCTCGCGGGTTTCTCCCCGTTTCAACAAATCATGTTTTACTATCTCAGGTCCCCAGGAAATCAAATATTTTCAGTTTTATTGGACTCCCTCCTATATAATTAAATCGACCAAATATATGGCTTTAAAATCCGGTGGTGGGGGCATGAGAGTGCAGTATAGTTAATCCGGGTGACCTGTACTATTCGCCATTGAGATACAATTAATAGCGATGAGTAACAAGCTTATTTACACACACACAAATCCATTTAAAAAAATGGAGGAAGGACTACGTGGTCGATAACCAAAACACTACTATTACTACTACTGTACGGTTTTAATTCAAATGAAAAAATCTGGATGTTTTTCATCTCGATCCGAACAAACAGCGAGATAATCGGTCAAATTCGCTAAGAAAATATGGCTTTAAAAAGATGCTTTAATTTAATCATTTTTATATAAACTACATAAAAACTTATACTGTATCAGAATTTATTGAATGGAAATTGTAAAGTTTTGAAATTATAAATTGTAATATTTATTGAATCAAAATTATTTAAACTTTTATTTACGCTTTAAAAATCAATCATCAAAAAATGATGAAATGAATATTAAGAGTTGGCAAGAATCAATAAAGACATCATAAAATCTAAGCATCACAACTTAATTTGGCCTAAACAGCAATTAAAGCTGATCAGACCGACATAAAAATAAAAAAAATCCGGTTTATATTTGATTCGCCCTCGTATTAAATATTTGATTACCTGTGATGTATTTTACCGTCCATACTTTATAGATATGTATTAATAAGTTAGAATAAACAATTGTAATATCAAGGTAATTCAGAAACTCTAAACGTAATCAAATAAAGTAAAATCATATATGTATGGAAGTCCTTTATAGTATATTCTACAAGTGGTTCCATTTTATACCATCAAAAGCTAATAAATTCGGCCTAAACAGCAATTAAAGCTGATCAGACTAAATTTTGGAATTTCAATCAATTAAAAATACCACTCTTAATATTTTTTTGAAGATAAATATAATTAAGGAAAGAATATTTATAAGGTAAAATCAGCATCTTCTTAAAAGCTGAAGAAGCTTGGTCTTTAAAGCGTGATTTTTAAAATTTAAAGCTGGTGATGACTGGAAGAAGTATTCTCCTTTTAAAAAGTAATGGATTTTAAGAAATTCTTTGAAGGAAGATAACATTTTTGAAGGAATATTTAGAAGATAAGACATTTCAATATCTTCTTTGAATAGAGGTAAAGAAGCTTTGTCTTCAACGTGTCTTTTGTTTTTATTTAAGGCTAGGATGATGACTTGAATAGCCGTTATAACTATGGAACAATAGGAAAAAGATATATTTTTTAAATGGCATTGAAGAATCTTTCGAAGATAAATATAATTCAGGAAGGAATATTTAGAAGGTAAAAGGCAAATCGAAATCTATTTGAAAAGCTTTGTCTAAGATTTCAAAGCTTGGATGACGTTCAATTATGACTTTAAGGGATCTTTTAAAGAAAAATATTATTCAGAGAGGAATATTTGGAAGATAAAAAGTATTTTATCATCTTTTCTCGAAGCTAAAGAAGCCTTTTCTTTAAAGTGTGCAGTTTTAAAAATTTAAGCTAAAATGATTATCCGAAGAAGTATTCTCCGTTAAAAATAATGACGGATGATACAATAATAATAATTAATTGCTTTATTTGCATAATAAACAAATAAAATAGCAAACAAAGACAAAAAGATTAATAACACAGTAACTTAAATTAGTAAGCACTAAAATGAATAATATAATGCCAAAAAGTGAACATTATGCAAATCCCAAGGTCGGATTCAGCTTTGAGTAAATCCTCAATGCTGCTCTTCCATCCAAACCTTCCGAAATGGGAATATAACAAAAGGATTATATATCCAAAAAGTATAAAAATGGTTCTTCTTCCAAGGTAAAGCCCGGATTTGTCAGTCTCTGTGTGTCTCGGCAGTCTTTCTATGATGATGATCTGATGTGTAGAGTGGAGGAGATCCTTGAGGTAGACTTTCTTCAGGGGTAAAAGATGAAAGGGAGTTATTGATTTTGACTTTTACGAATCTTTTTGTAAGGACGTTTGATCTATTAAAGCAATGTATTTAAAATATTTTAAGCATTTTAAGTCAACTGTCTGAACAACCAATTCGAAAAATATCTCACAGTCTAAAAATTTTGATATGCAATGCCAAAACTGATGATATTTAACTGCATTTAATTAGAGATGCTGGTTTGACATGTGATAAGCCAAACCAGTGTTTATACTTAATAAGACTTCCAAATTACTACTAATATCGTAGGAGGTATTTATTCATTCGTATTGTGCAGTATGTAGTCAATATTTTCAATACCAGAAAAACGTTCAACTTTTTTATATTACTTTTTATTTTCACACAAGTAGTATAAAAAAGTTAAACGTTTTTCTGTTAGCCATTAAAAATGTACTACGAATTGAACGCCTCCAAAATTCAAGATATCAATCTTTTCATATGTGTCAGTTGCTTGTGTACCTCAAGGATCTAAATTTAGACTCCTTTATAAACCTTTATTTGGCATAATAATAATATTGTTACAAACATAAATCTTTCTCTCTTCTAGTTTCCTTCTTCCCTCGTCCTTCCTCTTTCCCGTCCCAATTTACTCAGTATCTTTACTCTGGCCCCATCTTCTTTCATCAATTATTTCACACTTATACATCTATCTACCCAACTCTTATTTACTCCCTTGCATTCCTTTGCCAAATAACTCTACGTATCCTTTCCATTCTCACACAGCACGCATTACTCGTAACCATCTCCCATTCATTTATTCCTCCCTTTCTCCTCCGTTCCGCAGCTCGCCCTCGCCAAGGTCACCCTTTCCTCTCTTCTGAAGCGGTTATTCCTCAGGTACCTTGGCCTTATCCCACGTAGATGCCACTCTCTAAAATCCTCATTGTACGCACTCTTCTCCATACACCTTTGCTTCTCCTGTCTCTCCACCTCTGTCGCTTTTATTAGTAGTGTGTGTTCTACAATAAATTCTAGTCAAAAAATAACCATCAATACCATTGCAAAATTCTAAAGCACGAAGTAAATAAATTAGATGATTGGCGAGCAGTAAATAACCTTACGTTCTAAACCTTTACTTGTGGTTCCTACTCCCAAAAAATTAATACCTAATGATATCAAACTAATGATTTCATTTTTGCCTCAACGTACTTTTGAATGTAATATTTGACAATTTGATAAACTTTAATAAATACATGCATACACGTTAGTTTAGAAATTAAGCATTAATTTTCCTTCATGTTATTAAATTAGTTCTTGAATTGAACTACAGAGTCGATGGGACTAAATGTTGACATCAAGCTGAGCTGGAGTAAACATCCCAAAATCTAAAGTATAGATGGCGGATAAAGCGTAATCTTAATATTCTTGAGATGTAAGAAAAGTATGAGAAAACTTCCAAGATCAGACTGCTCTAGTATGCGCTCTCTTACCATATACAGCAGTTGTAGATTTAAACGAAACACTTCAAAAAACGAACCTGAAATTGTCAATATTGATTGAATCTTGTTGTTAATTAGAGTATACACAATCCATAAGTATGTATAATTCTGAAAATGATCATTGAAAATAATGCCTTTCTATGAAAATATCAAGGTTCGGGATCGACAGTGATTGATTACATAGTCATTAGGGCCATTTCAAGGAAAGAAGTGAGAAGAATGTAAGTGGAAGAAGTAGAGATATAGATGGGCAAAGAAAATGAAGCGAGGCAAAAGTAGTATGTGAGAAATTGTAGAGTGGTGTAAATGCCATTAGGAATATGAAAAACAGGTTGGAGAAGGTTTAGTGGGATGAACCTAGATCAATGGAAGAGTTAGTGGATATCATAGTGGGATGTGGAAGAAAAGTGAAGGCAAATGATTGAATAATGTGTACTTAGTTCGTTGAAGAATATCGAAATGCAAAAAGAGATGTAAGAAAGGCAATACGGGAATGTATATGGTTGGGAGAGAAACATGTGACGGCAGCTAAAAATAAGTATATGTTAAAGAAAAAATAACGCGTAAAGAATTGAGAATGTGCAGAAGTGAAGCATTATAAGAATGGCCAAAAAAATGTGGAGAAAACACTGAAGTTTCTTGCAGAGGAGCAATGATTGTAGATTTTACGGAGGAAGAGGTGGAAAAAAGCTTTAATGCTAATGAATGCGGATGAACTAAAAAATGAGATGTGAAAGGAGATAGGAAAAAAAGTATGGATGCTTACATATGCGAATGATATTAATGTCGAGAGATTTTGGAAGAATTAAAGACATGTTGAAGAGGGTGAAAATAATTTGGACTATGTGCCAACGCAGGGAAGATGAACTGGATGAGGTTTACGAATTAAGAAAGTGAAAAGTCAGAGAATTAGAATGGAAGGGTGGGGTAATTAAAAGGGTTGAAGCATTCAAGTATTTAAGGCTTATTTTTAAAAGTGCAGACGGACACGTGCAAAGAAAAGTGAGAGAGAAGTGGGGAAAATGTTTGTTGAGCAATTTTCGAGTGTGTGAAGTCGATTTTAATGTATGGATTGGAAATGTGAGTAACAAAGGTATATAAGTGCATAAATAGATAGAGCAAATGTGGTTTCTGAGGCATATGCTGAGAGTTGAAAAGTTGACTGCAGAATACATAGAGTAAGTCTGCAGTATGAGGCAATGAAAATGATATTAAGTTATGAAATGAAGTTGTGTGAATTAGAGGAGGAGAGATTAATGAGAAGATGGAACGCGTGCGGAGGTGTAGGGGAATCTAAGTGGAGAATAGAGCGAAATAGAATGTATGAAGAAGTGGGGTTATCGGAGAATGTAGTCAATAGATAATAGCAGTATTCATCTGTTTGATGAAGCCATTGTGAGGAGAAGTATGTTGTAGTGATCAACAATAAAAAAAGGAAAGTTTTATTTCAAGGTATTATGCAGTTTCATCATGCATCTGCCTCATCAATTTAGTATTCTAATTAAACCCTTTGAAGAAACAATATGTGGAGAATGAATAAAAGCTACCCACCTTACATATAAAAATAAATATAAACTAAAATACTGCTATTTTTTTTTGAACATCATCAACACTTAAACTGTAGTTGTTTCTTGGATATTAAACGAGTGTGAGTGGCTTAATATAAGTGCGTATGTAGGGTGGGTGGGTGGCCTCTATCCCACCTTCCAATCAGTAAAACATTAGCGAGGGTTTTAATTGAAGGTTGTAAAATATAAATAAAACAAAATAATTGCAATTTTCAGAGATTTATTCATGCAAGTTTTTCAAATAATTTTTGATGATGTTTTGCTGATTGGAGGGTGGGATAGAGGCCACCCACCCGCGGTTTGCAATAACTTCAATTACAAAACTATGCGAATAAAAAGAAATTCAAAAGGGTCATTTTTTGAATGAGTAAATTAATAAAAATTTGATGCATGATGGGTGGGCAGATTTTAAATTTAACACGTTAACAACGGTGGTACATGAATTTTTACGCTTTTGGTACGCCACTGATTATTTCTATGGTGACAATAAATCATTTTATCGCGCATCTAGGACTTAAACGTAAACGCAATTATTATTATTATTATTATTATTATTATTATTATATATTATTTAGTTTGATGTTTTCGCGGGTATGGTATGTTGTAGCTGGTTTTCGGGTTATACTGCGCGTGGTTTGTAAATTATATTCACAACGTTTCGATGGTCTCTCTGCCATCTTTTTCTTGTGTGTTCAAGGCATTACTGAATATTGAACACTCAAGAGTAAACACTTGAAAAAGTTGGCAGAGAGGTCATCGAAACGTTGTGAATATAATTTACAAACCACGCGAAGTATAACTCAAAAAATTCAACAATTATTATTACATGTTAGAAAAGATTTGAGAGAATCATACCAAATAATAGATCTTTAGAATCCACTAACAGAAATCTTTGGGGATATACTTAAATCAAAGTGGCGTTGATTAAAAATTTTGAATTCTAGAGTTTTTGGTAAATGTGAGAAAAATATGACATTAATTTCAAATAATTTATCTTTAGAATCCAATAAGCTTTTCTGATGTTCTCTAATGTTCTCTTCTCTTCTCTGTCACCTGATGTTCTCTGCTGTTTTCTGCTATTCTGTGCTGATAAAACGAAATAAAGGCGCTATGGCCTCTAGTTTTTCTGTTCTCCGCATTTTTTTGAAGTTCTCCGTTTTTCTATTTTTCTACTCTCTTCTCTGACGTTCTTTGCTCTTCTCCTCTGTTTTCTGATGTTATATTTATTTAATTTTACCCAATAACCAAAAGGCCAATTACTGAGTAAAATTAGCAATAAAACTTAAATGAATAACTTAAATATGTTTAATGCTTGAAGCCATCACTTTGTGATACATCTTGAATCAGGAACTTTAAATGAAAATACACAGTGTGTGTGATATCAGCGAAGTGTATTTTCATTTAAAGTTCCTGAATAACTTAAATATTATTTTCTTCTGTTCTCTTCTCCTCTGATGTTCACGTCGTTTCTCTGAAGTTTTTTCCTGTTCTCTGCTGTTATCAATGTTCTCTGAGGTTATTTGCTGTTATTTGTTGTTCTGTGTTGTTCTGTGGTATTTTCTCCAATTTTCTGCTGTTCTCTGCTCTTCTTTGATGTTATCTGTTATTTTCTGCTGCTCTCTGCTCTTCTCTGCTGTTCTCTGTTTTTCTCTTCTCATTTCTGATGTTTTCTTTTATTGTCTGATATTCTGTTTTCTCGTGTTATCTATTGTTCTGTGTTGTTCTGTGCTGTTCTCTGTTATTTTCTGCCATCCCACGCTGTTCTATTCGTTGCTCTGACGTTCCCTGTTATTTTATTCTGTTCTCTTCTCTAATTTGTTAAGTATTAAAGTAAAATCACTTTTTTAATTTTCAAAAACTTTTATTTGTTGGAATCACACGCAACAATTGTTTCGCCACAGTGTGGTTTCTTCAGGCGAAGAAATGGTGATCAACATTTCTTCGCCTGAAGAAGCCACAGTGTGGCGAAACAATTGTTGCGTGTAATTCCAACAAATAAAAGTTTTTGAAAATTAAAAAAGTGATTTTACTTTAATACTTAACAAGTGATATGAATTTTCAACAAATAACGGCCTCATCAATTAATATCTCTTCTCTAATGTTTTCTGTTGTTGTCTTCTGTTCTCTGTAGCTCTCTTCTTTTTTCTGCTGTTCTCTTCTCTTCTCTGATCTTTTCTCAGGCATCTGATATTTTCTGCTGTTTTGTGCTGGCGAAACAAAACAAACGCGCTAATATTACCTGCAGTTTTTTTCTGTTCTCTGCTGTTTTGTGTTGGTAAAACAAAATAATCTCGCTATGGCCTGTAGTTTTCTTTCTGTTCTCTGCGGTTTTCGGACGTTCTCTGTTTGTCTCTTCTCTTCTCTGATGTTTTCTGCCTTTCTCCTATGTTCTCTGAAGTTCTCCAATGGCATATTCTCTTCTGTTCTTGTGTGTTCTGTGCTATTCTCTGCTATTCTCTGCTATTTTTTGCTGTTATCAATATTCTCTGCTTTTATCTTCTCTTTTCTGGTATTCTATGCTGTTCTCTGATATCTTTTTAGGTACTCTGATGTTCTGTTTTCTCATGTTACTGCTTTTCTATGCTCTTCTCTAACGTTCTCTGCTATTTTCTGCTGTTCTCTGCTATTATCTTCTATTCTCTCCTTTTCTCTGCTGTCATTTTCTCTTCTCTGATGTTATTCTCTGCTATATGATGTTCTCTGCTGTTCTGTACATGTATTTGTATAACCACCAGGAAAATACAGTTTATACATTTTAATACCATATTTGTGACTTTTTCCTGAAATATTTTGTCGAAACCTGAGACGTAAAATTTTTGAGTGAGTAAATTAATAAAAATTTTATTCATTATGAGTGGGCAGACTTTAAATCTAAATTAGATAAGATTATCTATAGTGTCACTTATATTTAAACTTAAATTTTGATTTTGTTTTATTTTTTATTTCATAAAGGGTTTGATTGTTTTGTAAACAGCAAAATCATCAACGATTAGTATTTAAAGTTATCATGTATATGTAGGGTGGGTGGGTGGCCTCTATTCCACCCTCCAATCAGTAAAACATTAGCGAGGGTTTTAATTAAAAGTTGTAAAATGTAAAATAACATAAAAATGATTTTTTTGCTTTGCCACAGCGCGTAAATTTCTAACAGATAGACATAATTGCGAATCCAAGTAATGCGGATATACATACAATGACTAATGCAGAATTTAGTGATTCAGATGAGGATATTAGTGACTGTCCAAGCGAGCATAGTGATCATGACAAAGTGAGTGACGTAGATACTTCTGAGAGTGTCTTTTTTTCAGCTAAAATTTTGTGTATGTTTTTGTAGTTAATTTGTTTTTAAATGTATTTTTCTAATGAAAAGACAAAATATGTAAATATATAAATAAATAATGAGAAAACAAGTTACTTTGCATCAGATAACAATAAATCAACAGCTTTTTATTACGTCAAAAATCGTTAATAGTGGGCCAAGAAAATATGTCCGAGCTAATTTTATTTACGCATACGTAACAATTTGAATTATTTGAAGACTCTAACATACACACCAGGGATATTCGAGTGAAAAAAAAACAATTTAAATCTGTTGTTGTGCCGCTGTACGTTATAATCGAAACTCAGATAAAATCCGGCGCACAAATTTACAGCGAAAAGATTGCAACACTTTTACGGAAGATGGAAAACGGAAACCCGATAAGTGTGTTTATTTTGCTTTTGCAGAATATGAAGTTGGCTGGATATTATGCGGTCGCCCATTTCACCCAGCGATTGGGCCCTTCGGCGAAGCGCCTCCAAAATCTGATATTATAATTATTCTAACAACAGGGAACTTGACATTCTTATTATTGCTCCCTCTCTTTGTGCGTCTGCCGAGTACTCGCGAGGTAATTATAAATAAATTTTGTTTAGGCATAAATCAATGCGACTAAATTAAATATTTTAAGATTGATGAAATTATTAGTTATGTTATAAATTATGTTTATATTAATATTTAAAAAAAAATCTTATCGATTATAACCTAAATTATTTAATTTTAGGTAATATATTACTACCATTTAATTTAGTTTAAAAGTGTTTATAATTCTTATGATATGTAAACTTAAGAAGTTTATTTAAATTAATTGTGTTACAAACATAACATTGATTTGTATCATCCTATTTATCATCCCTAGGCGGAAATTGTGTATATTATTAAATTTCATCCAGGAACTTTTGTACTTTATAAACAGCGGCCCGTTCCGGCAAACAGTGAATATTTTAGGATTTAAATAATTTTTCAAAATTACATAAATCTCCCCGCCGTTATATATTACAGCGGTGCTCTAGACCTATTCCTTCGGATAGTATTCCGACGGGGCATAGTAAATATGCCGTGATTAATGACGAAAGGGAGAAACTGTACGTCCGATCATTTAGTTCGCAGACATGTGTACCTTACATGAAACAAAGGGCCGGTCCCGAAATGCGCCTCTCGCCTTCGACATTTATATATGGTCATTTGTATGTATGACAAATACTCAAAAGATTTCACGAATATGTCAAATTCCTACAAAATCCTCCGATCCTAATACCCCGCATCAATTCACTTTCGCGTCGCGTTCGATCATTAAAAAAAAAAAACAAAACCCACGTCCTTTCGGAATGGCCCAATTAATAAAACCATCCCGACTTAAATCCGCATCCAAACAATGCGTTTAAATAGCTGAAACGTGACCTCCATCAAAAATATTATTTAAAATAATTTTAATTAAATAATCCCATTTAGTAAGTATAGAATTTATTACAATGATGCTAAAGCCATTTAACATGCGACCGCGATGATGCGGTTTATGCATTACAGAGAAGCAGAGAAAAGGCGAGGTGAGTGTCTATAGAAGTTGCCATGGCAGGTTCATACATTTGCTTGTAGGGAGGGATCGGTTCGTAATCCTTAAGAACGTGTATCTTTTGATTTATGCAGCGAAATGTTAAATAAAGAGATAAACACTTAAAGGGAATAAAGGCGACGTCTTGACTTAAGCACTTTCGATGAGGAAAATAAAATGGAAAAATTGTCGTTCCGTGATGGATTAGATTACCTCGCCAAGATTTGTATTCTCTTCCGTATTTACGACCGTGCGTTCCTCCGGGGTGATACCCTGTGCGAGTTATTTCAATCAATTATAGGCTAGACCCCGCTGTAAATCATGCTTACTAATAATTTATTAATATCTGACGAGGGTTACGGCCTAGATAGAATATACATTCAGAAACATTTGGTCCGATGTCATATTTAGAGTTATTATTGGCCGGCGGAATTACCACCCCTCCTATATTGCTTACAAATGCGCCTTAAACAACGAGCCGGAACCTTAAGCACCTTTTCAACTAGTTTAATTCGATGAGTTACAACAAGGTAATCTTGATTTATTAATAAAATCGTTACAAAAATTTGCCTTACAATTATCATCATCATCATCATCTATTAAAAATAGATTTCATCACATTAATTGGCCTTGTATTAAAATAATACTAAAGGTTTTTACTTGAAGTGCTTTATAAACAAAGTTAAAGTGTTTTACTGATTCTTAAACATGTATAACGAAGTAGAAGCTACTTCAAAATTTAAGGTTTATAATTAAGATTTTATTTTTCATTGGTGTACCTGTAACCTAATTGATATTTATTGTGCTACACTCTTGATGGAACCAGAGATGCAAATTTGTTGAAGTAAAGTATTTTGTATTCGGTATGATGTTAAGATTGAGGAAATAATCTGAAGTAAATTTTTAATTGTTTTAGTTTTTAATATTATACGGAACGATTAGGATTAAGTAAACATCAATTTATTAACCAGCATATTCCTTATTCCTGTCCAGTATCGGATTATGAGTACCGAAGCTTAAGATCAAATACAATCTCGGAAATAGCTAATGGAGGGAATGATCCCCAAGTTCGTGACTGGGATGGCAAGAAATATTGAAAGTATTCAATGGACGAACTCAATTAAGGAATGAAATGCCACATAGACAATAGGGGCGTACAATGCAAGATCTCATCAGAATATTGCTTCGACGGAATAGGTAAACAATTAAACGAAGTAGATATTTGAATACCGGCGGACGGATTACCGGTGTGCCGCCCCATTTATCGTGTTACACTCTAAATCGGATTCATTAAGAATTTGTAGGTACGGTTTATTATTTTCGACATATTAAAACGAGCCGTCTGCGGGATCGGCAGTGAATGTTTAATAATATTTTTGAGCGGCACAGAAGTATGCGACTAATAAAAGTTCAAGTACGGTAGTTCGTGAATTATTTGGAAAGCAAGCCATTTTGCGATTATATTTTTGATATTCAGCATAAGAGTGCACCGTTAGCTTATTAAAAACGTTTTGAAATTGTGTTCGTAATGCGGAGACTGCGGTCCCAGAATTATTCAGGGAATGATCTCGCGGAACGGCTCAGGGGGTAATTTTATTTTATAGCAATAATGTACAAGATGTTACCTGCGTAATAAAGGCGAAATTTTAAAGGCATACATCTAAAATTATAAATATAAAATTAAATATTAATTTTTATTAATAGTCATTATAAAATTACTAATTATTAGATAATCATTATAATTCCCATATATTTCATTTTTTATTTTACTTTTTTGTTAATATTTTAAACGTAATATAGAAAAATATACAATATTAACCCAAATCTTTGTAATTATAAATAGTAATATTAATTTCTTCACATTTAAATTTATAGCAATTGAAATTACTTCTTATCTAGCTTCTTCTTGGATAACTTATAAATTTCGTATATTTTTTTAATGTGAATAATATATGATAATCCAATACCGGGGACATGAAATTCCGCGTCTGTGGGAAGGGACTTCCCCTCCCGGGAAATTAAATTATTACAATGCAAACGCGACCATAGTCTAATTTGTTGAAAACGTTCCGTTTTCCTCGGCTCTGCATAAAATACCCAATTTATGATTTACAAATAAAACAATGTTATCATAAAGACATCAATGAAACGCGACGACCTACTTAATTTCTCCACGCCCGAAATGATTATATATTTAAACCGTATCGTATCTCCCACATGCTTTTAAAGATTAGTTTATTGTACGTGATCGTAAATAAATATGCTTTTTATAAAATTGTATGTGTTTTTAAAATTTTATTTGATCATAATGAAATTATTTGGCATTTCGATAGGAATAAATGATTTTTTTTCGAATGAATAATATATAAGGGATGCATATTTTGGTTAAAAACTGGCTCCCTGAAACAACACGTGTAATCATTGTGTATTTGCCCAGAGTGTAGCCGTAATCTATATTTTTTTTTCATTTAACTCGGTTATTTGTGTCATGGCTGTGTGTTTGTCTACGTGTACTGTGTCAACCCTAACGAGGACCCCAATGTGATTACCAAGTATGTTTTAAATACTTTTTGTATGAACGTACATTGCTCGCACTGTCAGCGAATCTATTTTCGCTTAATCACCCTAATTTTCAACTTTTATTTCGTATAATATATTATTTGTTGAAGTATTCTGCTTACAATACTTTAATTGCATCTACATAGATAATTCATCATTTTGATAATAATAATAAGTTTCCTATCTCATAAGATTTGTTTAAACTTTATTATGATACACCATTATTTTAGTTCTGCTGAGAAATCGTAGTTCCATCATTTTTTAAATGAAATATCTGTGTTTTTTTCTATTGCTGAAATTTTTTTATTAGTTCTCTCAAATATTTTCTTCAAAATTGGTTAAAATGACAGACTTTTAATTGTTTCTATTTATTTTTTAAAATCAATTGTTTCAAATCACATTAAAAAACATACATATTTTTAACTAATTTTTCTTAGGAAATTTCATTTATTTTTATTTTTTTAAATATTATTGTAACTAATTAATAATTAATTTGTCTACATTAAGATTTTCACAAATATATATATATATATATCTGACCCAATTTTATATAAACCCATTTAGCTTTTATTACAAACAGTATATTGGCTAATTGAATCAATAAGCATTACACAATGGTTTTACTTCCCTTACAATTTCATCGGTTGCACCGAATCGAATATAAAACACCATATTTATCTACCATCCGATGAGCATTGAAGTTCTTGAATGGCCCATTCTATACAGTGTTATCGTAGTAATGTACACAAAGATGAAGTTTGATAATTGCGCTAAATAGTTTATAGAAAGCGAGTTCCACCATTAACGTAACCATAAATAATTAATGGGATGGTGTAGTTCGCCTGCGCATACCGGCGGTTCGAAATGCTAACAAAAACATCAGCAACTCGAAGCCCTTCCGCTCCCTAGCAGCAACGAGCCCTCATCCTCGCCCTCGCATTGTACTTAAAAACATACGTAATCGCAGGACCCTTGTTTCCTCTCACCCAATTTCACGACTACTTTATTTACGTAATATAGAGTCTAAACATCCTCTACCTTTCATAACAACACCCTTTTCTGGTCGCATCATTTACTCGGTTATATTATTAACAGTTATTCGCCCGTAGTGCTCTGTGGGAATAGGGCAGAATGGATTTAAATGAGTCGTTGATATGAAAAGGGACAGACGATTTGTTTGTCGGGAGAATAGCGGCGGCGGCGGCCCGGTTCAAACGCTCAAACAAAAACCATCTCGAAAATATTCCTCGGTGGTAATAGGGGAAAGAAAGGCGCACTACAGAATAAACTTTCCCCCTAATTCCATAATCGATATCATTACCTCGGTTAGTGACAAACTCTCTCCCTATTAAGCTATCCAAATGTTAGAAACGCAATCCTTGTATAATGTCACGGTCCCTATAAATCTGGTCGGTCCCTATTTATCGGGGCACTTTACCAGAATATTAGCGCCGGCTTATTTTTTAAACATTTCCGTGCATGAGATAAATGCTGCACGGCCCCTAAAAGGGCAATAAATCGGGGGCCCTTTCTACACCGGCGGGATTTGCTCGGCGAATTATTTAAATAAGAAAGTTGAAAAGGGGAAGGGAGGCGCGCGTGTGTGTGATTGTATTGGAGTAAAAATAAAAGTCGCACGCAAGAATTTAAATTACAATAAGAGGGAAATCTGTAACTTTCGTTGTTATGCGGAAGCCCGACTTCCGAGGAGAAGTATGTATGTCGTGTTCATAATATGCAAAAGGGCGCAAGCACAGACGACTGCGACTACGACAACGGCGTCGTGAGTAATGAAATTATAAGGCCCACCCTCTAGTGTGTGCCTTCGAACCGGGGTGGAAAGAAACGATTGTCTGGTTAGAATCGATCTGTAATATACTTCTAAGTAACTTCTCCGGACGGTGATTACTTCATTTACTTTATAACTGAGGATACTAGACAACAGATATTGCAACTGCACGTGCATTAAACTCCTAAGACAATAAGCCATGAGTACTTGATTGCTTTCTTGATTTGACTTTGGCAGGTCATCATTGTCTTGCAAAAATCTCTACACTAATTAAAAACTAAGCTTTTATAATTTATCAATGCTAAAACTTTGTGATTAAAAAAGCATAACTTCTATGGAACGTAATTTTAAACAAAACATTACATATGTGTAAAGGAAAAGAGGTAATCTATCAGCATCGTTAAAAATGTTGCGACAGAATCGTAACAATAGCAGTAATCTCTTAACGAGCAGATGGACCTCACCTTCCCGCCGCCATTTAATCTCTCGTAGTGCAAAACTCTAATCTCGTTGTTACGTTCTGAAAATACTGGTTACACAATTCTCCATTTAACGCTTCAATTAAAATTGAATAAAGCATGGAAAGAAAACCTACAATTAACTTTAATTAAGCTATATATAAACGAATATTATTATTTCAAATTTAATAAATTAATTTAAATTATATTAATATTATTAATTATATTATTTTTCATTTTTCATTATTTTTACACACTTAATTAAACGTATTTATTGATTGTAGTAAATTTCAAGATTCAAAGATTTAAAGATTCAAAGATTCAAAGATTCAAAGATTCAGAGATTCAAAGATTCAAAGATTAAAACATTCAAACATTCAAAGATTTAAAGATTTGCAGATTCAAAGATTCAAAGAGTCAAAGATTCAAAAACTCAAAGACTCAAAAACACAAGATTTAAGTTTTAAGATTCAAGATTCGGAATAAAATTATTTCTAATAAATTTCGCATTCTCGGAAATCCCAATATCCTACCCAAATATAAAAGTTCTTCAACTACATCAAAAATTGAAAAATTGAACGATTAATTCAAGATTCAAGGTTCAGGATTGAAGATTCAAGATTTAATTATTAAAGATTCAAGATTCAAAATTCAAGATTCAAGATTCAAGATTCAAGATTCAAGATTCAAGATTCAAGATTCAAGATTCAAGATTCAAGATTCAAGATTCAAGATTCAAGATTCAAGATACAAGATACAAGGTTCAAGGTACAGCATGCAAGTTTCAAGATTCAAAATTCACGATCGAAGATTCAAGGTTCAAGGTTCAAGGTGCAACATATAACTTTCAGGATTCAAGATTCGATATTCGAGATTCGAGATTCAAGGTTCAAGGTTTAAGATTCAAGGCTCAAGGTTAAAGGTTCAAGGTTTAAGGTTCAAGGTTCAAGGTTTACCACCAAACTTTCAAAATTTAAGATTCTAGATTCGAGATTAAAGTTTGAAGATTCAAGTTTTAAGATTCAAGATTTGGAATAAAATCCTTTCTAAAAAATTTTGCATTCTCGGAAGTCTCAATATCCTACCTAAATAAGTTCTTCAATCACATCACATCAAAAATTGAAAAATTGAATGATTCATTCAAGGATCAGGATTGATGATTCAAGATTCAATTATTAAAGATACAAGATACAAGATACAAGATACAAGATTCAAGATTCAAGACTCAAAATCCAAGATTCAAGATTCGGAATAAAACTTTTTCAAATAAACTTTGCATTCTCCGAAATCCCAATATCCTACCTAAATGTAAAAGCTCTTCAGTTACATCACATCAGACATTGAAAAAATACAAAACTGAAAAATTAACAAATTGAATATTCAAGGTTCAAGGTTCATAATTTAGGATTTAAGGTTCAGGGTTTAAGATTCAAGGTTGAAGCTTCAAGGTTCCAGGCTCATGGTACAAGGTTCGGGGTTTAAGATTTAAGGTTTAAGGATCAAGGTTAATGGTTCAAGGTTCAAGGTACAATATGCAAGTTTCAAGATTCAAGATTCAAGATCCAAGATTCAGGATTCAAGGTTCAACATGCAACTTTCAAGATACAAGATGCAAGATGCAAGATGCAAGCTGTAAGATTCAAGATTCAAGGTACTAGGATTCGAGATTCGAGAATCAAGTTTCAAGATTCAAGGTTCAAGGTACAACATGCAAGTTTCAAGATTCAACATCCATTAGATTTAGGATTCAAGATTCAGCATTCAAGGTTCAAGATTCAAGGTTCAAGGTTCACCATCAAACTTTCAAGCATTCGAGATTAAAGTTTCAAGATTCAGAATAAAATTATTTTTAATAAATATTGAATTCTCGGAAATTCCAATATCCTACCCATATAAAAGTTCTTCAATCACATCACATCAAAAATTAAAGAATTGAACGATTCATTCAAAATTCAAGGTTCAGGATTGAAGATTCAAGATTCAATTATTAAAGATTCAAGATACAAGATACAAGATACAAGATACAAGATACAAGATTCAAGATTCAACATTCAAGATTCGGAGAAAAACTCTTCTTAATAAATTTTGCATTCTACGGAATCTTAATATTCTACCCAAATATAAAAGTTCTTCAATCACATCATATAACATCAAAAATTGACAATATGAAAAATTAACAAATTAAATATTCAATATTCAAGGTTCATAATTTAGGAATCAAGGTTTAAAGTTCAAGGTTTCAGATTCAAGGTTCCAGGCTCAAGGTTCAAGGTTCAGGATTCAAGGTGCAAGGTTCAAGGTTCAAGGTTCAAGGTTCAGGGTTCAAGGTTCAAGATACAATATGCAAGTTTCAAGATTCAAAATTCAAGTTTCAAGGTTCAACATGCAACATTCAAGATTCAAGAGTCAAGATACAAGACACAAGATACAAGATGCAAGATGCAAGCTATAATATTCAACATTCAAGGTTCAAGGTACAAAATTGAAAAAATAAAGATTCAGGATTCAAGATTTGAGATTCAGGATTCAGAATTCAAGATTCAAGATTCAGGATTTAAGATCCAAGATTCAGGATTCATGGTTCAACATGCAATTTTCAAGATTCAAGAGTCAAGATACAAGCTACAAGATGCAAGATGGAAGATGCAAGCTGTAAGATTCAAGGTTCAAGGTTCAAAATTGAAAAATTGAAGATTCAATATTCAAGATTTGAGATTCAGAATTTAAGATTCAAGGTTTAGGATTTAAGATTCAAGGTTCAAGGTTTAAGGTTTAAGTTTCAAGGTTCAAGGTTTAAGGTTTAAGGTTCAAGATTCAAGATTCAGGATTCAAGAATCAAGATTCAAGATTTAACATTTAGCATTCAACATTCAAGATTCAACATGCAACTTTCAACATTCATTCAAGGTTCAAGGTTCATGATTGAAGATTAAAGATTGAAACTTCAAGATGCAACTTTCAACTTTTAATATTCAAGATTCAAGATTTAAGATTCAAGATTCAGCATGCAACTTTCAACTTTTAACATTCAAGATTGAAGATTTTAGATTCAAGATTAAACATGCAACTTTCAAGATTTAAGATTCAAACTTTAAGATTTAAAGTGCATGATTCAAGTAATCAGATTTAAGATTCAAAATTTCTGGCTTAATCCTTAAAAACCTCTTTATAATGGCGAAACACAATAGATTAGAAATTATAGATACCAGATGTCGTCTGTCATAATTCTTTTTGACAGCTGAAAAATAGTAGATTAGAAATGGCAAATGGCATATAACAGATGACAGCTCACAAATAATAGAAAAATTTTATAGTTGACAGCTGAAATGTAAAAAGATAAGATATAATGACACATGATCGATGATGATTTGATGATAAACTATAAAATTCACAGTTGACTAAAGTGGACTCACAATCAATTAACTTCAAGATTCAAGGTTCAAGGTTTAAGATTCAAGGTAAAAGGTTTAAGATTAACGATTCAAAATTAAATATTCATGATTCACGAAATAAAATTTAAGATTCAAAATTCCTCATTTACTTCTTAAAAGTAACTCTTTATAGTAGTGAAATATGATAAATCTGAAATTATAGGTAGCATATAACCGATGACAGATAAAAATGAAAGATTTTAGATACGAGATGACATCTGTCATAATTCGTTTTGACAGCTGGAAAATAGTATATTAGAAATTGCAAGTGGCAAATAAAAGATGGCAGCTGATAAATAATATACTCAAGATTCAAAATTCTAGATTTTACACATAAATTAAAGAATACAAAATTGAAAAAAGTCAAAAATTCAAAAAATTATCTTTTTTTAAGGTTTTAAGGTTAGTTAGTTCAAGGTTCAAGATTCAAGATTCAAGATTCAAAATTCAAAATTCAAAATTCAAAATTCAAGGTTCAAGGTTAAAGGTTGAAGGTTGAAGTTGAAGGTTCAAGATTCAAGATTCAAGGTTCAAGGCTCAAGGTTGAAGGTTGAAGGTTAAAGGTTAAAGGTTAAAGGTTCAATATTCAAGGTTGAAGGATAAAGGTTGAAGGTTGAAGTTGAAGGTTCAAGATTCAAGATTCAAGATTCAAGAGTAAAGATTCAAGATTTAAGGTTTAAGGCTCAAGATTGAAGGTTAAAGGTTCAAGATTTAAGATTCAAGATTTAAGGTTCAAAATTCAAAGATTCAAGAATTAAGATTCAAGAGTCAAGATAAGAGATATAAGATTCAAGGTTCAAGATTCAAGATTCAAGATTCAAGAATTAATAGTCAATAGTCAACATTCAAAATTCAAAATTTAAGATTCGGAATAAAACTTTTTCTAAAAAATTTTGCATTCACTGAAATCCCAGTATTACCCACAGATTAAAGCTCTTCAGTCACATCACTTTCAAAATTGAAAAATTTAAAAACAGACAAATTAAAAAATTGAAGATTCAAGATTCTGGATTCAAGGTTCAAGGTTCCAGGTTAGGGGTTCGAGTTTCAAGGTTCAAGGTTTTAGGTTCAAGGTTTCGGATTTAAGACCTGTCCTAACCTAATCTATAAACTATCATCTTGAAGGTCATATAACAATTATTTTATTGCTAGATATTCAGAAAGATTTTGATTCGGTTTGGCACGTTGGCCGCCTATATAAATGCTTTTGAATAAATGTTCCTCGTCACTTAATAATCCTCATATACAAATTTCTATCCAACAGAACCAGCCAAGTCAGAATCAAACAAACCTTTTCCCACCCGTTCCCAAACCAACAATGGTTATCTCAGGGATCTCCTTTATCACCCCTCCTATACAACATTTTTACTACGATATCCCACATACTTTGATCTCTTAAACTACTTCCTACTCTTAAATTTTCTTGATGGCTGGTTCAACCAAGTTTAAACCAACCTTTGCCAATCCGTATGGAAATCACCATTCGGAACGAAACTCTTACTAATAAATTTTGCATTCTTCGAAACTCTGATATCCTACTACCTAAATATAAAAGCTCTACAATCACATCACATCAAAATATGAAAAATTGATAAATTGAAACATTGAAAACTCAAAATTTAAAAATTCAAAAATTCAAAAATCAAAAATTCAAAAATTCAAAAATTCAAAAATTCAAAAATTCAAAAATTCAAAAATTCAAAAATTCAAAAATTCAAAAATTCAAAAATTCAAAAATTCAAAAATTCAAAAATTCAAAAATTCAAAAATTCAAAAATTCAAAAATTCAAAAATTCAAAAATTCAAAAATTCAAAAATTCAAAAATTTAAAAATCAAAAATTCAAAAAATCGCAAAATCTAAAACTCAAAAATTCAAAAATTATTTTAATAACTTTTTTTTTTGTTGGCAGGTTAAACAATCGTCATTCGGAATGAAATTATGTTACTAATTTTATTGCTCTATTATCTTTTATCATATTTATAGTTAATTATTAATTTCTTTATTTATGCAAAATTACAAAATAAGTTTGACCACATTTGGTCAATGAAATTATTACAGCTCAATTACAAGAAAGAAAATTATGGATAAATTACTTGAAAAAATACACGTATAAAAACAATTACAAAACTGAATACTTTAATATTGTGTTTTAGTAGAAAAAATAGATTAGTATCATTAAATTGTGTTAATAAAAAGATGTAAAAATGATTTTAAAACAACAATAAAAGATATTTCTACATATTAAATAGTTATTATTGTAAAATCCTGTAAATTATTTTTTTGGGTTATTTTCGATCGTAAAAGTAGACTTTAAATAAATTAATATTAACTTTTTTACGACCAGACACGAAGATGTATTTTTCTATATTAAACTGGATAATTAATTAATTATTTGTTTGTTTGCTTTTATAATATTAATTATCGCAGGAAAAATATTAAGATTTTTTTCTAAAAGAGAATTAATTCTTTACATAGATCGCAGTTTTGGATAATTAAAAATAAATGTAAACTATTTTTGTAAATGTATGAAAACTCGCCAACCTTCTTGATAACATTATCAGACGTAAAGAATACATACAAAAATACCATTATTAATAATAATAATAAATTTGTTTGTGATTATTAGAACTTTTAATGAAAATGATTAATATTTTCGCTGTAAAACAATAATGAAAAATGGCGTGTTATAAATATTTTAGTGTGAGTCCCTTGGTGTTGAGGTGATTTAGTTTTGTGCGGCGTTATTTATCGTTTTCGTTGTGATGCAAATTGCCCGAAAGAGTAAAAAACGAGGTGGATTTTTGTTATTGCATTAAATCATCAGATGGTTAGAAATTAAACCCTGTCATGACTGGCCGGTGTGCAACATATCGATTTCATGTTCGTTTATGATCGTCGGGCTTGCTGACATCTACACTCTCAACTGGATTCGCACTTTTCAATTAAAAAAAATAATACCGAACCCTTTGTGAGACTGATAAAATGAAATTTTAAATTAAAAAAAAGAGAGAGTGAGAGAACGAAATGGATGGTGACTGTTGCGGAATTATTCAAGACGCATTGGTGCATGCTCATACATACAAAGGATTTTAACACAAGATATTCAACCAAAGTTGTTTACGGTAATGAACACAACTATTCGCGGTTTCAATCCGATAAGCGATAAATAGCTTCGATGCCAGAATGCATCACCCAGCACCAACCAAGACTTAGTGTTATTAACCTGGATTTAATAAAGCTGCATTGTCGCATCATATACCAGGCATACCTCTATATGATATATATTTACCTGAACTTACCTCTCTAAATATTTGTATCCGCAGATTCCACACCGACGTATTAGAATTTCAATCAAGTTGTAAGTGTTACGGTATTAGTTAGCAAGCTTTTAAATCTTCGAAATTACAAGTTGGTTTCGCAAGTTCGGAAAGATTCCGCATTTTCAGGAAGCTGAAAGAAGCTCCGGATCCTCAGCGATCTCACGTGAAGTGGAAAGGCTGCGCACTGCACATTATGATGGGGACGTTTCAGCTAAACTAAGATGATTCATCCGTGGGATTTATACCGCGAGAATAGTATTATACATGTAATAACCGGGGGGATCGTTATTGAAAAGGTAAATAAAGGATGCGCAAAGGGAACGATAATCTGGAACAAATTTTAATTTGACGGCTTGTATAAATGCTCGCTGCCTTTTCGGAGTGGAACAAGTAATTACTTCCCGAATACTATTTATTTTAGTTTTCTCGGAGAGTTCCGTCGATTCCTCGGTTAAAATTCAATTAAACATTAGAAGATTCATCAGTTTAATCAGTAATTGTAATGGATTTTATTCAAGATGATAGTTTACTAATGAAGTTATGTATACGTAAATTGAAATCTATTATGATTTAATAAAAAGTAATCTTTATAATTAAATTAATGCATGATAAATCAGTAGGTATTTTATGGTGATGATGGTCAGATTTTATTAAAGCTTATAAAATGTACATAATTGCCCGTTTTGTATTACAAATTGTTCCTTTATGTGCAATTATTGTATTATTTGTAATATATTGCACAATGCAGGAGAACATTAATCTTGCTGGCTTCGTTATATAAGATATCCACGTACCGAAAGTTTTACTAGCGCGGTAAGAAATATGTTTCAGATTTGTACGTAAGCCATTACATTCCCCACATTCCATTAGTTGGTAGTTTTGAAAAGGTTAATAAACAATAACTTGATTATTTTAATGTATTGAAAGAATTGAATGAATAAAAATTGTAATATTATTTTAGTGTAGTGTTTGTAAATATTCAAAGCTCAGATTGTATATTTTCGGTTTGGGCGTAGAGATCATCCCTCGAAGAGAGAAAAAATCACGGATTGTTATATGTGTACAAGTCACGTACGAATAAGCGCGTGGGGAATTAATGGAAATAATTATTTAAATAATGTAACATGTAAAATATCACTTATAATATATATAATCGTCTTAATTAGGCCTAAATTCATTAATAATTTAAAAATAGGAAAGTATTTTGTAAATCTACAAAGACTACAAGACAAATCACTTATTGATTATCACTCATTGTTGTAGATTTACAAAATGCTTTCGTATTTTAAAATTATTAATTAATTTTCTACAACCAACTAAAGGACTTAAGTAAATAAATAAACAATATTTTTTACTAATTGTTGTACCATGTACAACAATACAACCAGTTTGCGTTTATAATTTTTTATACACTATACGTAAGTTGAATTATGATATAATAAACGTAGTAATTTAATATGGGCCTGTATAAAACAGATGATGTAATCTTTTGTTAATTTATTCGTGCGTCGCGAGATAAATTTCAGGGTGCCAACCGTATTATATAAGCCACCTAGATATTTCCCATTAAATCCCAAGCATAAATTAACATAGTGTTTACTATATATATATACGACAGGAATTTGAAACTAAAATAAAAACACATACATACTTGTAGGGTACCACGTATGTTTTTATGATTGTAATTAACTAATAGATAAATAGGTTTATAAACTAATTAGAAATGTTACTTAAAAGCAATTGAATTTATTCTTAGTATTTTTATATTTTAAAAAAATCAACAAAGAGATTAATTTTATAAATCCATATTTGCTGTATGATTTTGCTAAAAGCTTTTCAATTATTACAATTGATAATAAATTGTTTCGAACGTGCAGACAATAGCTCTGAATAATCACACAGGTAAATGCGGGAGTTCAGTTAAAAGCAGATTTCAAGAATCAATATCATTCGATGTATTAATCGTAATCAACTGTAAATTTACGACTGTCAGGGCTATAAAATTGTCATAAACGCATGCCGAACGTTATTTTGTGTTTACAATTTACGCCCTTAAAAATTATCTGTAGAGTAAATTTATAATACCCATAAAATAAAATCGCACTATAAAAATTGTTTATAAATTAATTTACCTATAAGTGTGTAAGTGTTATAAGTTAAACTCATATAATGAAATATCTAGCGAAACATAATATTATTACAAATATCAATTCTCCGCATTTTTACCGAAAAGGGATCGAAGCCTGGCCTAGTCAAATCTCCACAAGGCAACATTTAATCCGGAGAACGTAATCCGATAATTAATGGCCCAACTGATTTAATATATTCACCTATTTTAAAAGCAATTACATACCTGAATAATCCCTTCGCGTAAAAGCCGCATAATCTCAAATTGTCAGTTTCATAATGGCCGCGGATAAAGGGTAGAAGCTATAGACACCAATTAAATTTATTTGTAGTAACAGTGAAATTTATTCCGAATTCACATCAATCATATACAAGTAATATAGTAAAATATCACCACTAATTTTATATACTACTATACCATCGTATAGTTTAATACACTTTTATATTATAGGATATAAAAAATGGTAATAATTTCCCTAAATTTTTCTCAAAAACTATGAGGTTTACACCAAAATCTATTTTTAATAATTTGTTCACTTTTGAATTCTCTACAATTATATATTATATAAGTTTCGCGTAACTAGTTTATTAGTAATTGGCTAAAAACGTCAAAATTTTTAATTTTTAATTTTTTTCTTGCAAAAAAAAACAATAAAATTTTATATGTAACAAAAAATAAACCATAATCCAAATTTAAGTCTAAATATAAATAACCTTCTATAGCCAATCTTATTTAATTTAGATTTAAAGTTTGCATAAAATTTTTATTAATTTATTCACTTAAAAATCTTATAGTTTCATTTACGAACTAATTTGTAAATAAATGCAAACAGAGTAGTTGTTAAAGCTTTTTGAAACAAAAATCTGTGTCCTAGCTTAAAAATTAATATATTTGTGGGGTTATTTAATCAGAAGTTAAAAAATTAATTTAAATGTTAATTCGATTATGAAAACAAAACTTGTGGAAAACCGATGTGATTTTTTTTCCGAAAAGTATTTAAAGTCTTGATCAATAAATAATTATTAATCACTTAGCGTCGATGAATATTCATAAGATTAATTTGTTTTGCCGACAAGTATTGAATTTTTGAAGCTATTTGGGAAATCCCCGGATTATTTTCTGCAAAATTAATTAGCCTAATCATTAATAACAATAAACCAGAAGCTAAACGGACCGGCGGGTTTTCGGCAATATTATTGGGAACTTAATTTATTACCGCGCTGGCGATTTCGAAAAATTCTTGGGGGCCATCTTCAACGCCGCCAACAAATAATATATTTAATTACATTTACAAGCGACATAATAATTCCTATTTCTCGATCGGTTCGTCGATAAAATCCGCACTGAGAATCATCCCGATCCACAATGGGGTGGACTGACCGTGATTAATTCATTTTATTGCAGCGTTTTTTTTTTTTAATATAATACAAATATAAAATTATTTAAAAATTATCTTATCTATCTTATTTAGGGTATTCTTTTATATGGGGTTTTAAATAAGCTTGATAGAGAGATGTTTTAAGGGCGGGCACTCAATCAGCACACATAGAGCCCTATTCCGTCAGTCCAGTGATTCACTTTGAGTCAATGAGGGTTCATCATGTCGAATCGTATTGATCCTTTTGTTAAATAGTAAATAAAATACAAGTTTATGTTATTTCTACATATTTAAACATGTATTTGCAACTAAAACGAAATATAAAAATACACACAGTATAAAATATTATTTAGGGATAATTTATGTGGATTATTTTTTTAAATTAAAATATAAACTCAGCAATGGAATCAAAATATTTTGACATATTACTTTAGATTCCTGAAAAGTGTAAATATTCACAATGCTGTACCAATGTGCCCGACATATGCACCAGATGTTGCACACCGCTGTCGCCCCTATTGAGGGAGAACTAGTCTTGTTATCAAATCGAAGTTAGTCCAAACACTTCAAATTGTAATAACCAAGTTAGCGAACACAACGGACATGCACAAAAAAATAATGAACGTAAATCAAGCAACATAAATATAACGGTTAAAAGATTATGTTATTATATTAAATAAATGCAAATAAAATCGTCTAAATATTACCACCAATTACATTTACAGATGAACAGACGTGCATAATCACAAGGTAATTATTAAATGTTGATAACACACACACGCGTACCATTTCTCTTTAGCCTTAACAAAACAAAATTTATTACTAAATAAATATCGTTTACAACCGATTAACGTGATATGCATACCAATAAATGGTGTTTATTGTGTTTCGCCCCTGTGTAAGCAAAGCAAACATAAATTCGCACGTAAAACTCACGATAACAAAGTTATTGCTTGCCGACTTTGCGTTCTACAACTTTATTGGAAGTACTCCACATACCTGAATGTTATTCGAACTTTTCCATTTCCAGTTAATTCAGTTTTTCTTCAAAAAAAAAAAAAAATGAGAAATATGCAAGTTCCAACCCAGTAACACATTTTTATAACTTAAAATGTGTAGAAGTTAGTTTTTATTTATTTAATTGTAATTATAAGTTTGATTAAATTTAAATATAGTTATTTTCACGTCCGGTTAGTTTTTGCATTAAAACTTTATTGACACTATCATTAATACGGTTAGGGTCGGTATTAGTATAAACTTGTCCCTGAGCAGAGTTCTAAAACCGGCCCTAGAGGGACAATAAAAAATGGAAATGTATGTATAAAATACTTACAAATCTCATTCGCATACATAAAGTATCGGGCCGCTCCTCTAATGTTATACAACCCTAGGGGTGCGGCTCTAATAAAATCAAAATATTTTAATACTAAAACAAATCGCGTAGATTCCGGATTCAGCGCCGATCTAAATTATTTCGGGCGGTGATCGGGACGCCCGTTACTTATTCATGGCAATTTTAAACTTAAATATTGACTTATTTCCCGCACGCAAAAAAAAAATAATTTAATAACATTGCAGTGACGGCCGCGGAAATCCGTGGCAATTTAAGGGCGGGCGAATTATTAAAAGTGTGGGAAATGAAGGTTCCAAAGTTCCGCGATTCCAAAAAGAAATATTAGGTTTCCAAATGGCATATAAAAGACACAATTCCGTAAGAAGTTTATTAGCAATTTCAGGCACCGAATTTGTGCTAACCCACCTCCCCTCACCCCCAACCGGCCGTGGAAAGTCTCTTTTAAATTCGTGTCCGCGAACGTGTAATTAAATTCTGTTGCTTAAATATAATGGTTTCATTAAAATATCGTAAATCTTGTTCAGGGCAACACTGATGCCGAAGAAGATAGGTTTTACGTCTTGCCACGAGCGTCACACGCAAGAAATAATTAATTTCCTGACAGGATGCTGTTTTACTTGGATTTCGGCTGCAAGAACTGCAATTGTGCAATATCAAATTTCCTTTGGTATTACCATCGCTGCCTTCGGCTTATTTATATTAATTACGTCTAGGGAGTAATTAATAACTTCTCTATGGATGAATAGGTAACCTAATTAAATTGTTATTCACAACACGCTCGCTTATAACATATTAAAATAAACAAAACAATCTCACTAACTTAATTTTGTATTTGTTAATCGCTCAAGAACGCGTCTGTGTTTAACTCTCCAGCGGAATTCCATTTCACGTTGTACACTTCAAAGAATTATCAATCATTTCCTGTTAGTTTTGTAATGATTGGATAACTTTACTGCAAGCCCGAGTAGCAGTTTTATTTTTCTTTCACGCCGGGAAAACCCCAACGTATACTGACACTGAAAAGTTTTTGGTTCATTTATTTGCCTGTTCACATTAAATTCGTTATACTGGATTGAATTATCCAACAAGATCGTGAAAATAAATTCTACATCGAGTAATATTATTTCTTTATTACTTATTTTCACATTAAAAAGTTGCATTTTTAATGTACACCAGAAATAGAATCTCATTTAAACTAAGCATATAATAATGCCAACTTTCATAATGAACATGTGCATTACGGCCTCAATTGTGGTATTATGAATTCTGGAATTAAAGTCGTCCATCAGTAGTATCTTGGAATGTCCTTATTGTATTTTCTCCCTTCCAATAAACACCGAGTATATCCGGTAAATACGTCTTTGTGATATTCAAAGGGGTATTTTAATAGACATCGCGTTTTAATTTTACTCACATATTTATATGAACGACCAGTTTTCTACAGTTAAATATTTTAAATTCGTATTTATTTTGTTTTCTCAAATATATTAGATTGGTTTTGCTATTGCTTAAGTATTATATACTCAATGTTAACAATAACGTGTAGAATGAAATTTAAAGGAATTAAGATTTCGCAAAAAATTTAAATGTAAAGGCTGTAAGACCACTGATTCTGTTGAATGGACCTGTCTTAATAAATACATTTATTTATTTATTTATTGTAATTAAGGGACAAGCTATTTAACAGGATTTTAAAAATATATTAATAAATACAAACGTTACAATTTGAGATACATGTCGTATCTTTATGGATTGTAGAAAATTATGTTACGGATTTAACGAAAACACCGCAAATAGAAGTTTTGTAATGTACAGACTAATGTTTGTGCTGTTTGTGCGCGCACCGTTTGTACGTACGCGA
Source organism: Ontholestes murinus (assembly GCA_963969525.1). Taxonomy (NCBI): domain Eukaryota; kingdom Metazoa; phylum Arthropoda; class Insecta; order Coleoptera; family Staphylinidae; genus Ontholestes; species Ontholestes murinus. Next base: position 10,036,685 of record OZ018399.1, on the reverse strand, counting down.
GCGTGTTAATTATGAAGTGGCCATCATCGCAGTTTCGATTGATGTTATAAATGAATAATGCATTTATGCATTTATAACAAAAGCCTATTTAATTACTGCCCTGACGAATCATCTATGCATTTAATCAAAATAATCTAATCAAAACGCCTGTAATGGTGCAATTAATTTGAGGGTTAAAGAGTCGCGTGTGCAGTTACTGCTGACACACCTAAAATTATTCAACCAAAGCAAATACACGTAAACATATAAACCTATACTGAATATGAATGCAGATAGTAAAATGTGGTATACAGTTATTGCGACTAAAGTTTCATAAAACATTAAACAAACCTAACAATAGAGACTCTAACGTGATGAAGTAAAGAAAAATAATATCATTTATGGCTTTTTATATTATTTTAATTGTCATCGATTACTAAGTTCATTCATCAATTACTAAGTTCATTAATTTTAAAATTGTGTTAATTACATTAAGGTTTGAAAGATCATTTGTTTAGTAATCTCAAAATTAATCTTTAAATTACTACAGTTCAAGAAAAGATTATTTGAAATCCAAAAAAAACTATTTTAAAATATACGTTTATTTATATTTTCTGCATATAGTGAATTATAATACTTGTTTATTAAGCTAGAAAAATGTTAAAAATAATTGCAGATATTAATAAACATAGATTTATTAATTAAAACAGTCCAACATATTTTTTCTCATGTAAAATTTTTAGTTTACTTAAAATTTTAACAAGATAATATTTAAAATGTACTGTTATGATTCATTAAGAGTAATCAGATGATAGATGGCGATTGACAATTAACAGACAACAGATGACAGATGACAAATGACAATTTATAGTTGATAGTAATCGTTGCTAGATAAAAAATAAAGGATGGCAGTCATCAATGATTTTTTATGTTAATAATCATTGTCAATAAGAGATTGAATATAATAGATAATAAATGATAAATGATGACTGTTGTCAAATTAAAAAAAATGACAGTCACCAATGATTATATATGTTAGATAAAAATTGACAATGACGAATGACAAATTAATGATGACAGATGACTCATGGCAATAGACAGACAACAATCTGCCATGATAGATCGCAGCTGATGGTTGACAGTTGATATTATACAGTTGACTGTAGCAGATGAAAAATAAATGATGACAGTCATCAATGATTATCTACCTTCTACATTTTAAAAACAAAAACATTATTATTATAATATTTGTTAGATAATCATTCATAATTAGAGATGATAAATAAATATTAATAGATTACTCATGGTAACAGATGACAGATGACAAGTAAATAATGACAGATGAGGAATGACATTTGACATTAACAGTCAAATGAAAAATAAAATCTGATAGTCATCAATAAATATTTAGGTTAAATAATTATTGATAATGACAGATGATAAATAATAAGATGACAAATAACAAATGATAAATTAACAGATGACTGTTGACAAAATATAAATGACAATTGATTGTTAAGATGTGACGGACGATAGATAACAACTGATCGTCGGTAGATAAAAAATAATTGATGATAGACATTAATGAATATATGTGTTAGATAATCATTGATAATAATAGTGGATAGATGACAAATAACAGAAAATAAATTGATAGATTACAGTTGATAATTGACAAATGACAGATGATGGATGACAGATAAAACATAAAAAACGAGGGTCAATAATTAATTATGTTAGATTGTCTATGACAGATGATAGATAATACATAATAAATAACACATGAGAAATGACAGATGTAAGATGATGGATGAGAAATGACGAATGGCAGTTTAACGTTGATAATTAACAATTACAAATAATAGACGATAGATGATATATGGTAGGTGATAGCAGCAGTTGATGACTGACACATAAGAAACGAAGAATGATAGATGACTAGTGACAGTTCACAGTTAACAGTTAATACTTTATAGTCAACGATTGATCAATAACTAGATGACAAAATATAAATGACAGATGATAGATGATAAATAGAAGTTCATTGTTGACAGTTGACATATGATAGAAGATATATGACAGTTAGCCATTTACAAACATGAAAGATGACAGTCGTCAATTAATATATATGTTAGATAATTATTGACAATTTTAGATGAGAGATAATACAATGAAAAATGACAAATAACAGATGACAAATTACAACTAAGAGATAATAGATGGCAGATGTCAAAAAATTATTACAGATGACTAATGACGTTTTGATTGATGATAGATAACAACGAATCGTTGGTAGATGAAAAATAAAGGATGCCAATCACAATGAATGAATAATAATAATAATAATGACAATGAATAATTATGTTTAGATAATAATTGACAATAATAGACTGTAGATATTAGCTAATAGATTACAAATAACAGATGATAGATTGATAGATGACAGTTAACTATTCACAATTGACAGATGACAGATGATGTTTGGTAGTTGAAACATGAAAAATAATAGTTGATAATCCACCCCTAATAATTAAATATAAATAGTTGAAATTTAAATATATATCATAACCGTTGACAATCATAAATAATAAATGATGGATGATAGATGACAAATGATACATGACAGAGGATTATAATTATAGATGCCAGATGATATACGGCAGTTGAAACTTAACAGATAACAGATGACATCTAACAGATAATGAATGCCAGCTTACGGATGACAGTTGACAACAAACAGTTGACAGTTAACTCTTGACCGCCAGCAGTTAAAAAATTGAAAGATGACAATCGATATGATATTATGTATGTACGAGACTGTTGAAAATGACTGATGATAGACAACAAATGACACGTGATAAATGACATGATAGATGATAAATGACACTTGACTGTTGTCAGATGCCAGATAGCAGAAAACAGATGATGATTGATAGTTGACAGTTAATAAGTTGTTAACAGTTGGCCGTTGATAGTTGACAGATGATGTTAAAAAATTAATGACAGATGACTAATGACAAGTGATAGTTGCTTTTTAATTGGTGATAGTAAACAACATATTGTTGGTAGATGAAAAATGGGGGATAACAATCACTTATGAATATCTATGTTAGACAATCATTGTCAATAATAGATGATAAATTACAAATAACAGATAATAGATTGATACATGACAGTTGACTATTAATAGTTGACCATTGACAGATGGCAGATGATGGTTAACAGCTGAAACATGAAAGGCAACACTCATCAATAATTATATATGTTAGATTGACAATGACAGATATTATATAATAAATAACACATACAAAATGACACTTGACAAATGACAGAGGACAGATGATAGGCGACAAATGCCAAATGATAGTTGATAATTAACAATTGATTGTTCGTTAACGGAAAAATGAAATTTAAATATAGATGATAATAGTTGACAATCACAAATAATAAATGATGGATGATAGATGTCAAATGATACATGACAGAGGACAGATGGCTCTTCGCAGAATATGACAAATTATATGTAGATGGCAGATGATATACAGCAGTTGACACTTAATAGCTGATAGATGTCATATAACACATTAAGAATTACAGTTGACAGTTAACTGTTGACCGTTGGCTGATAAAAATGAAGGATGACAATTATAATGATATTATGTATGTATGAGACAACCGTTGAAAATGACTGATGATAGACAATAAATGACAGGATAGATGATAAATAGCACTTGACTGTTGACATATGCTAGATAAGACAGATGATGATTGATAGTTGACAGTTAATAGGTTGTTAAAAGTTGACCGTTGATAGTTGACTATCAATAAGGATAGATGACTATTGGCAATTGATAGTTACTTTTTAATTGGTGATAGATAACAACGGATCGTTGGTAGATGAAAAATGAGGGATGACAATCACTTATGAATATCTATGTTAGATAATCATTGACAATAATAGATGATAGATAATAGTTTATAGATTACAAATAACAGATGCTAGACTGATAGATGACAGTTGACTGTTAATAGTTGACAATTGACAGATGACAGATGATGGTTGGCAGCTGAAACATGAAAGACAACCCCACCAATGATTATATATGTTAGATTGACAATGACAGATATTATATAATAAATAATACATCAAAAATGACACTGACAGAGAACAGATGATAGATGAAAAATGACAAATGATAGTTGATAATTAACAATTGATTGTTTTTCAATTGAAAAATGAAATTTAAATATACATATGATAATCGTTGACAATCACAAATAATAAATAATGGATGATAGGTGACAAATGATACATGACAGAGGACAGATGGCTCATGGCAGTAGGTGACAAATTATATATAGATGGCAGATGATATACGGCAGTTGACACTTAATAGTTGGCATATGTCATATAACAGATTACGAATGACGACAGTTCACAGTAAACTGTTGACCGTTGGCAAATAACAAATGACAAACCCAATGTTTTATTTATATATGAGACTACCGTTATAAGTGACTGATGAGACAATAAATGACAGATGGCAAAAGATAAATGACGATTGACAGTTGGCAGTTAATATGTGATAGTTGATAGTTGCTAACAGTTGACGCAGCTAGGCAACAAAAACAAATATGACAGTCATCTATGACCGATGATATATAATAGATGGTTCATACCACACAATAGATAATAAATGAAGAATGATAGGTGTCAGATCGCAGTTGACGGTTGTTAGTTGCCAAATGACAAATGACAGATAACATATGACGAATAAAATAATAAATGTTGGATGATATATGACAAATGATACATGACAGAGGAAAGATGACTAATGTCAGTAGGTGACAAGTTATAACTGTTGACCGTTGGGACATAAAAAATGAAAGATGACAATCCCAATAATATTTTGTATATGTATAAGACAACCTCTGGGTATGACTGATGATAGACAATAAATGACAAATGATACATGACATGAAAGGTGATAAATGGCATTTGACTGTTGACAGATGACAGATGACGTTTGACAGTTGTAAATTAATATATTAATATGTTGATAGTTGTTAACAGTTGACGTAGGTAGGAAAAAAAAAACAAATATACAGTCATCTAAGATTCTATAATATAAGTTCGATAACCGTTAATAATGACAGATGTTAGATAATAGATTACTCATGCCATATGATAGATAATAAATGACAAATTCCAAGTGATAGATGGCAGTTGAGGGTTATTACTTGCCAAATGACAAATTTTAGATGACTAATGACAGTATATGACAAGTTATAGATGGTAGATGATATACAGCAGTTCAGACTTAACAGTTGACAGATGTCATATAACAGATAATAAATAATAGATTAACAACAACAGTTTTCAGTTAACTGTTGACCGTTGGGAGATAAAAATGAAAGATGATAATCACAATAATATTTTGTATATGTATAAGACAACCTTTTGGAATGACTGATGATAGACAATAAATGACAAACGATACATGACATGACAGATGATAAATGACACTTGACTGTTGACAGATGACAGATGGCAGAAGACAGATGACGATTGACAGTTGGCAGTTAATATGTGACAGTTGATAGTTTTTACAGTTGACGTAGGTAGACAAAAAACAAATATGACAGTCATCTCTGATTCTACAACATAATCAACATAATACAATCATAAGTTAGATAACAATTAAAAATAACAGATGATAGATAATAGATGACTTATGCCACATGATAGATAATAAATGACAAATGAAAATAAAATGTTGGATGATATATGACAAAAGATACATGAAAGATGACAGATGGCTTATTGCAGTATATGACAGATCATATACGGCAGTTGACACTTAACAGTTAGCAGATATCATATAACAAATAATGAATAACAGATTACGAATGTAGTTGACTGTTAACTGTTGACCGTTGGGAGATAAAAAATGAAAGATGACAAACCCATACTATTTTGTATATGTATAAGTCAACCGTTGGTAATGACTGATGATAGGCAATAAATGACAAATGATACATGCCATGACAGATGATAAATGGCTTGACTGTTGACAGGTGACAAATGCCAGATGGCGGAAGATTAATTGATTGACAGTTGGCAGTTAATATGTTGATAGTTGTTAGATAAGTTAGATAACTATTAAAAATGACAGATGATAGATAATAGATGACTCATGTCACATGATATATAATAAATGACAAATGACAGGTGATAAATAGAAGTTGACGGTTGTTAGTTGCCAAATGACAAATGATAGATAACATATGACGAACGTAATAATAAATGATGGATGATATAAGACAAATGATACATGGCATAGGATATATGACTAATGGCAGTAGATGACAAATTATAGATGGCAGATGATATATATCAGTCGACACTTAACAGTTGACATATGTCATAGAACAAATAATGAATACGTCTACGAATTACAGTTGACAGTTACCTGTTGACCTTTGTTAGATAAAAAATAAAAGATTACAATCCCAATAATATTATGAATGTTTTAGACAGCCGTCGAAAATGAATGATGATAGACAATAAATGATGAATGATATATGTCATGGCAGATAATAAATGGCACTTGACTGTTGATAGATGACAGATGCCAGATGGTAGATGGCAGATGACGATTGAGGCTGGCAGTTAATAGTTAATTAATAGATAGTTGATAGTTGTTAACAGTTGACATAGGAAGGCAAAAAACAAATATGACAGTCATCTATGATTCTAAAATAGATAATAGATGCCTCATGTCACATAATAGATAATAAATGAAAAAATGACAGGTGATAGATGGCAGTTGAGGTTGTTAGTTGCCAAATGACAAATGATAGGATAACATATGACGAACGAAATAATAAATGATGGACGATAGATGGCAAATGATACATGACAGAGAACAGATGATTAATGGTAGTAGATAATAAATATAGATGGCAGTTGATGCTTAACAAATAATGGATAACAGATTGTGAATGGAACTTGACAGTTAACTGTTGACCGTTGGAAGATAAAAAATGAAAGATGACAATCTCAATAATATTATGTCTATATGAGACAATGCTTGAGAATAACTGAAGATAGATAATCAATGATATATATATATATGTATATATATATATATATATACATATATATATATATATATATATATATATATATATATATATATATATATGATAGATGCTAAATGGCACGTGACTGTTGACAGATGCAAATTTATATTGACAGTTGAGAGTTAATAGGTGATAGTTTATAGTTGTTAAGAGTTGACCGTAGGTAAAAAATCAATTATGATAGTAATTTGTGAATATATAAGTTAGATAAGCGTAAATAATGACATGATAGATAATACATTACTCATGCAACATGACAGATGATAGATGGCAGTTGTCAGTTGTTAATTTCCAAATGAAAAATGATACATGACAGATGATAATATATGACGAACTACAGTTAACAATTAAAACTTGACAGTTGGCCGATGGTTTTTTAAAAGTTGACCATAGTCACCAATAATAACTGTTGCACATAACAAATAATAGATAATAGATGTCAAATAATACAATATTACATGATAGACGTTTAATAGTTGTTAACGATCAACAGTTGACAGATAACAAATGATGGATAAGAAATATATTGTTAGATAATTATTGTCACTGACAAATAACAAGTGGCAAATGACAAGGGGAAAATAACAAATGACTAATCAAAACGGCAAGAGACAATTAACTATTGACTAATGACAGTTGCCTGTTTGCAGTTGACAAATTGCAGATAAAATTAACAATGATAGATAATAGATTACACATTACACATGGGAGGTGATAGATGGGAGTTGACAGATAATGATTGACAATTAGCAGTTAATATATGACAGATGGAAAATGATCTATATCAAATGACGAATGGCAGTTAATAATTGATACCTAACAGTAGACCTATTACTAGTTAAAAGTTTACGGAAGTCACCAATGATTATAAATATTAGTTAATCATTGACTATGATAGATGATAGATGATAGATGATAGATGCTAGATGATAGATGATAGATGATAGATGATAGATGATAGATGATAGATGATAGATGATAGATGATAGATGATAGATGATAGATGATAGATGATAGATGATAGATGATAGATTCCTTGAAAATTTCTTTTTAATTTTCCTGACTTTCTCAGCTAGTTTTATCTTATCAAGATTTTCTCTGTATAAATTAATTTTAAAAATGAACGGATTTACATCTGTAGCTCTTAATATCCCTAAAAATTTTATTATCCTACCACTCTACGAATTTTTTTTTTATCAGCGGGCTTATCTGTATGAATCTGGAATCATTCCGATCGATTGACCGTTACGCATTGCACTGGTAATGGCGACCATTATTTTTACGCAATCGCGTGATAATTTAATGCGACCATTAACAAAATTGTGTAAAACTACAAGGATTATGATTACCGTTCCGTGATTTATTCGCTCGGCGATAAATTCCGATCGGAATCAATAGCACGCCGCGAACAGTCTCCTCGGCTCAACCGTTCTTCCGCAAAAGTTCTATAGCAATACAGTTAACTAAACTGAGTAATTAAGACTTAACGCTAACCGCAGAGAGCACCAGCATTAAGAGATTCGGAAGTTAGGGAGTGGTATGTTATGAAGGGATTTGGAAAATAATAATTAACGTCATCAAGTGGGTCCTACTTATAAACGCGAATGCTATAATCATCAAATTAATGAATAACTTTCTTCAATTATTATACAAAAATAATACTTTTTTATATATATTCATTAAGAGGACTTATTATTATTATTACACAGTTAAAAACAGATTTTAGTTTATAAAATTAACGTGAAATAAAGGGAGTTGTTGTGGCTTAGTAAGTACAGATCGTGCTGGAGGTATGGGTTCGAATCCCAGACGGAAGGTATTTTTTTTATAATAGTAAAAATTATCGTGTATGTGTCATATCTATTAATAAATAAATACATAAATAAATACATTTTATACGTTTAAAAATTATAAATAAATACATTTTTATACGTTTAAAAATTATATCTCTCTTAGGTGATGTAAAACGAGTATTTTTGTTGCGTGTCTCCCTTATGAATTAAAGACAATTAAGTGACAATACACGTGAATAAGACCGTTTCATTTTTACACGCATTACACACAGATTGTTCCCTTTTTTTTGTTTGCGGATTTATAACATCACTAACCATTTTATTACGGTTATATTACGTCACAAAGGACCTTATTTTGAGTTTTGCGTGAAATTCACGCAGAGCCTCCCCTAAACAGCATCGCGTCCCATCACGCACGCCGAAGAATTCTTGAAATCAAGACTAGCGCTCGGCCATAAATTCGATTTTCAGGATGATCGAACGTTGACATTTGTCAATTGTTTGTTTTTCAGCGGCGTTGTTGAATAAATATATCCTTAGCGGCTTACCCCGGCGTATCGCGTTACAAATGTTTTCCGGGGGTGAGGGGGCGGGGGCGTAGGTAGGGGGGCAAGGGAGGGGGGTCGCTTTATATCATAATAAGCCACAATAAAAACGAATCATCCTAAAGCTAGCGTTATTATACTTTTACTGGTCTAGACGCGACCGCACTTAAAAGTTTTAACAGTAACATCGTTATTTTAAAATAAAATCTTAGGAGCTCGATACGGAGTGGATTTAAACTCATCTCAGAAATAAATGTTAAACGCCCGGAATAAGCATTTTCGGGGCTAAACAAATTTTACCCGAAAATAAATCTTTGTTTGGGAAGTTCCATAAATCGTTGTTTAATACTTTTAAAACGGTATGGTTTGAATATTTTACATCAGCATTAAATATTATACAACTATATTCTTACCAACATATTCTCATTTATAAAGAATTTCGAAATAAACATCATATTTATAGAAATGAATTAAATTGAATGTTTTGTTTAATTTAAAAAATTAGTTTTAAAGTAATATTAAAATATTTAAAGTACAAATTTTCTGGTCATTTATGATTTTTAAAAATATAATTTAGTGTTTGTATTAACGTGGACATTGTGACACAAGGAATTTTAAATTAAAATATGTAGTTTAGAAGCTTATTATTTATTAATGCCGTTTTGAATTATTCCTTTATTCTTATAGATATTCAAGTATATAGATATAATATAACAGGAGTGTATGTTATTTTACATCCTCCATATTTCCATATTTACATTTTGCACCGGAAACAACAAGAGTTTAAATCTCTTCTCATACTTCCGTTGTATATACTTGTGCTACTGTATAAAATTATTATTTGGAAAGAGCGTAGTGGTGGAATTACTTGCTGCTGAAGAGGTTGGAACAGTATATGGTGATGATATTGATGATATAACAATAGTTATTTAGGTGACAATAACATAATAATTCATTTTATGTAGTTAGTATGTAGGCATGTGAAGACAGGAATCAATACGTTTACGATTAAATATAGAAAATTAATATAGAAATAATGCAAATTATGATTACAGAATCTCTATGGAAACAACAAAGGATGTGATCCTATTGTGCGACATAGGGCTTCATTCCTAAAGAGGATAGCACCATTATAATTCATCGGTATAGGTTGGCCACCTTCACAAATGCGCCTTTGTATTTTAATGAATTAATTAAGTGCTAATATTTACTTATTATTAAAAAGTATAAACTGTATAATATAAAAAATAACTATACTATTAAAAGGGATAAATTATATTTACAGGAAGCCCTAAAATATATCAGTGTATTAATTTTCGCTTATAATATTCAATAAATTTGCGTTCGATCGTGAACCAGATTTATTGTGCTTCGTTTAAACAAGCAGTAATTACGAATCCCACGCGTGACAGTGATATAATTTATAGTTAGTCTAATGATTATTAATTAGAATAGGGTAGGTTATACATTGAAATTGATAGGGTTGAAAACTTCTGGCGAAAAGACAGTTTATTTGCATGAATTGCGAATCAGTGTGATTCGTGTTTTGATACCGCTAAAACCATATCGAATTCCGTGATATCCATAGTTACACACCCTATAATTCCGATGTAATTTGTAATTTATTAATAGTCACCCAGGCGCAAATACCCATTAAGCCGGGCTTATTAAAAATAATCGCGCTTATAAATTAACAACTAGTCCAGCCTCCGACAAATTATCAAAAGATAAACAAACTGCACCCATTAAAAAATAATAACAACACACCCGATACGCACGCACATAGGGGCATAATCTGCCCTCTAATTATCCCCAATTACAAATTCATGGCAATTACATAATTCACGCGGTGCGTAAATATTACAGCGCTTAACAGATACATAACGGCGACTTGATATTGACCTTTCGTGTTTCTGCGAGGGCCCTAATAGACATTTCATCTTGGAATTTTGACCGGGCGTTTTCAGAAGGGGCCTTCAAAAAGATATATTGGCCCATAGGGCCGCCACTCCGTCACGAACTTACGGCATTATCCCCTTAATTTTTATCATCGTTATCCTCATAAAAGGGCACCGCGTTTATAAACATAATGTAAAATTATACCAGAAATTTCGATACATTAATTTTAAGCAATTTATTATTTAAAATATATTTTCTTATGATTTAAGTAAAGCTGCTAAGTAAATTACTGATTAAAACAGTATAGATATTTCAATAGTATTTTTTTAAATATTAATATGGATTTTTTTAAGTTTTTAGTTTTGGTGGAGGCGCCTGGATTTAAAAAAAAATATTAACATTGATGTTGTCAAATCTTTAAAATTACATAAAATAAAACAAAAATATTTGTATTGTTTTAATGTTACTATTAAGAATGTTACTATTATTATTATAAATTAGTAATATTAATAATAATGAAGTAAATAAAATGAATAAGTAGTTTTGCTAAAAATATTTTTCATAGGGCCCAAAGACCGACAGCGAATGAAAAAACAAGAAGGGAATAGGCATAGTAATTGTCCTATTATTAGATGTAACACTATTTTTCAATAAAGATGTTTATCTCTCTATTTTCTAGGTGTGAAGTTTTAACATTTAAAAATTAATGTATGTTTTATATTACAACATTATGAAGTGTATAATTTTTCCATGAAAAATTAATCAATCTGTTCGTTAAGTAAAGATATTTATTTACGAGGATTTATTCTGTTTATGTTTATTTACTATTAATTATGGATAAATAAATATCCTCAAACAAGCACAGACCGGCGTTGGGGTATCATCCTCTTCGAGGGTCTAGAGGGTAGGAGGCGTGTAAATATTTCACCGCAAATTATGGTTATTATAGATTAGAATTAGTAAAGGATCTAGGATAGATATAATTTTACGTAACTATCATCTTACACTTGAAGTTAAAGTAAAATACTCTTTAAACTAGACGAGATAAAATGTTATATTTTTAAATTAATTAATTAACTAAATTTAAGATATAAAGAAAAAGAGTTTGACTTGCATCTAAGGCAAAAATTAATTATATGGTGATATGAATTCTTATAATTAATTAATGTTTGAGGCGTATATTTAAATTCTTCTATTATAAAACAACTTAAATTTTTCACATTGATATTAATATAAAAATAAAATTTATATGAATTAATAATAACTGCCATTAAATTTAATTTAACCTCTAAAAAAATTAAACCTCCGAAAGGCGATTTAAATATTGTGTTTAGACCGGGCCGTATAATAAATTCAATCCCCTCAAAATAAAACCGGCGGAATAATTCGCGAATCCGAAATTTACGCTATCTTAATCTCGGTAAAAATCTAAGGCCATAAATCTAAATCACACCCCGGCGCAAAACAATCGGCCATAATTACGAAACGAGCGGAACGAAACGAAAAAAAAAATGAGAGATATATATGTATGAATAATTGCAATTTAATTACGGCCGGCCGTTCTATAAAATTATGGGAAATAATTGGTGACGAGACATGTAATTACACGTGGTTGTGTATTAATTAACGAAAAAGTGAGGACGTAATTGAATTGCGGTCTAAATGATTGAATTATGGCGGCTGGCATATTGCAATATCTAAATATAAATATTTCACGGTGACGAAATGTAACGATTATTGCAGGTGTTAATGAGTGTTGTCGGGTTTTAATTATGGCGTTTAATTAATTCCAGTTGCTCTGGTGTTAAAAGTCTACAATAAAGTATATTGCGTAATAATACATTGAAAACAAGTAATTTTAATATTAGTTGAATTTTATTGTTAGTTAATATTTGCGAAACATTATACCTAATTAAATATATTTATATGTCGATATACTAAATTTTTTATTAATAATTTATACTAAATTCATTGCAGATGCAATATAATAAAAATAAGTAGCTTGAAAGTGAAATCGTCTTACATTATGTAATAATAACAATAGTTATATAATGTAAATAGCTTCAATAAAGATGATTTCTCTCTCTAAAAGCCTTTACTTCGTTATATATTTGAAAAAATATAAAAGTTTTAACTTTAATTCTATAATTATAGTTTTGGTGGAGGCGCCTGGATTTTAAAAATATTAGCACTGATGTCCTCAAATCTTTAAAATAAAATAAAACTAATTTATAACAAAATTTCAATTCTAATTATCTTTTTATTTTGTATAATATCATTTGGATTAGGTATTATCAAACAATACAATTGTTTGATCGACTTACGTGATTATCGAACGACGTTAGAGGATGGATGAAACTCTACATGCGCTACAACTTCATGTGCGTGTTATCAACCCCGAGACTTCATTCAAGATTTAGACACGTTATTATTGTTTGTCTCATAATAGACGCTCTCGGTTTCATATACGGCGTCCGTAAGGAATTGGAGAGATGCCGCACGTAAAGGTGCCGCCCTGATTCTCTCTTCTTTTTTTTTTTGGTTTATTTTAACTGTAAGGACAGCAATGAAGGGGGTCACGAAACCGGGGTGGCAAATGACCACCTAATAAAAAGGGTCTGATTTTTATTGTTTACCTCTTTCCGTGGAGGGCGTATGAAGAAGGAAAATCTGGTGACCGTGTGTACGTAATTCAGGCGATATAGTCGTCACAAAGTTTATGACTTATGCTCCGCATTCGCAATATAATTTCTCTTTCGCATAAACATTTTTATTGAGTAATGGGTAAAAAATAAAAATAATTGCAATTGCAAATTTGGATTGCAATGCATTTGTCAACTGGGTATCGACCAAACTTTCTTTTAAAATTGCATAAAACTCTTGTGATTATTTGATAGGCAATGATTACTAATGGCCTTTCTGGTTTTCTTGTCTCAATTATTATTATCATGATTAAAACGTCGTTGAAATGATGAAAATATTTGCAGGTGATATATAGATATATATTTTGGCTATTTATGGGTTTTAAGGGAGGTTATTTAAGTCTGTGAAAGAAATTTTGCAGGTCTGAATAGTGTCATGTTAAGGGTTTTAGGAGTAAGATCGTGGTTCATTAGAGCATTATCATCGACGTAGAGAATTTATTAAAATATTTTGGATTGCAATAGATATTGTGCATTAATGGTCTCACCCCAAGGAAGAACCTTGGGGTAGAACTTACTAAGAATAAATCAGGGTGGAAGTGGAACTGCGGAGTTTGATTTAAAGAGAGTGACTGTGTAGGAAACTACCAAAAATATTTAATAGGTGTGTCACGAGTCTGAGTCTAATGCAAACAGAATATTTTTCCAGATAAGGTTTTTTAGCAAGGATTTTAGAATTTTCTTGCAATTTCTAAATATTTGTGAAATATTCGTACAATTAATTATACACTTTAACAATTTCTCAAGAATTTCTCTTTAAATCCTAAAAAGATAAAGAGAATTTTAGAATTTTCCAGTAATTTTTCGATTTATTCGAATTCATAAAATTGGCAATATTTCAATGTTTTTTCATTTAAATTCTAAAAAATATATATTTCTTAATAACCTTTTTGAATAATGTAGAATATACACGTAATTACACTTTTTTTACAATTTTTTTATGATTAACTCTTTTAAATTCTAAAAAAATATAGAAAATTTTAGAATTTTGTTCTTATCTATCGATATTTTTTTCGAACATTGTAGAATATTCAGTCAATTTAACATTTTTTCAGGACATCCTCATTAAATTAAAATAATAATAATAAAAAAAAAAAAATTAAAAATTTTAGTATTTTCTAGAATTTTTCGTTATTTGTATCAAAATTTTTCAAGGGTTGTAGAGTATGAAATGCACCTTTTTGTCAATTTTCATTAAATATCTCTACAATCCTTGATATTTTTGATACAATTAACGAACAATTCTAGAAAATACTAAAATTTTTGAAGAGAAGTGTCCAAAAATCTTTTTTTTTGTCAATTTTTATTAAATATATCTTTTAAATTCTGAAAAAGAGTGTTTTGAAACTTTTCAGCATTTTTTGATAATCTTTCTTGAATGGTTTTGAACTTTTTTGGCAATTTTTCAGAATTTTTTCTTTCGAATTCTAAAAATTTCATTAAGGATTTTAGGAATTCGCTTTAATTTCTCGAGATTTTTTGCAAGGGTTGTAGAGTATGAAATGCACCTTTCTGTCAATTTTCAATAAATATTTTTTTCAAATTCTAAAAAAAATTATAGAGGATTTTGAAACTTTTCAGCATTTTTTTGATAATCTTTCTTGAATAGAATTTTCTCTTTCAGATTCTAAAATTTATTTGAGGATTTAAAAATTTTCGCATTTTTTAATGGTTTTTCCACTCCAAATTTTCAGGATTTTCTCTTTCGAATTCTAAAAATTTTTATTAAGGATTTCAGAAATTCGCATTAATTTCTCGAGAATTTTTGCAAGGGTTGTAGAGTATGAAATGCACCTTTTTATCAATTTTCAATAAATATTTCTTTCAAATTCTAAAAAATTATAGAGGATTTTGAAATATTTCAGCATTTTTTGATAATCTTTCTTGAATGGTTTTGCAAATATTTTCGATTTTTCTCTTTCGAATTCTAAATTTTTTTTTGAGGATTTTAAAATTTCGCTTATTGAATGGTTTTGCACAGCAATTTTCAGGATTTTCTCTTTCGAATTCTAAAAATTTTATTTAATGATTTTAGAAATTCGCATTAATTTCTCGAGAATTTCTAAAATCCTTGCACCTTTTGTCAATTTTCAATAAATATTTCTTTTAATTCTTAAAAAGTTATAGAGGATTTTGAAACTTTTCAGCATTTTTCGATAATCTTTCTTAAATGGTTTTGCAAATTTTTAGAATTTTCGTTTTCGAATTCTAAATTTGTTTGAGGATTTTAAAATTTTGCATTTTGAATGGTTTTGAACAAGAAATTTTCAGGATTTTCTCTTTCGAATTCTAAAAATTTTATTAAGGATTTTAGAATTGATAACCTTTTTGAAAATTGTAGAATATACACATAATTACACTTTTTTGACAATTTTCTAAGATTAACCTCTTTTAAATTTTAAAAAAAATATAGAAAATTTTAGAATTTTGTTCCAATCTCTCGATAATTTTTTTGAATATTGTAGAATATTCAGACAAATTAACATTTTTTCAGGGCATCTTGTTAATTGAAAAAATATATACAGGATTTCAGAAGAAAATTTTAGGCAATTTCCAAAAAAAAGATTTTCAAAAATTTTAGTATTTTTTAGAAATATTTGTTAATTGTATCAAAATTTTTCAAGAGTTATAAAGTATAAAATGCACCTTTTTGTCAATAATTACCTCTTTCAAATTCTAAGAAAATATAGAGGATTTTGAAACTTTTCAGCATTTTTTGATAATATTTCTTGAATGGTTTTGCAAATTTCAGAATTTTCTCTTACGATTTCTAAAATTTTTTTGAGGATTTAAAAATTTTGCATTTTGAATGATTTTGCACACCAAATTTTCAGGATTTTCTCTTTCGAATTCTAAAAATTTATTAAGGATTTTAGAAATTCGTATGCATTTCTCCAGAATTCTTGCAAGGGTTGTAGAGTATAAAATGCACCTGTTTGTCAATTTTCATTAATACATCTTTTAAATTCTAAAAAAATATAGAGGATTTTAAAACTTTTCAGCATTTTTTGATAAACTTTTTTGAATGGTTTTGCAAATTTTTAGAATTTTCTCTTTCAGATACTAAAATTTTTTTGAGGAATTTAAAATTTCGCATTTTGAATGGTTTTGCACACCAAATTTTCAGGATTTTCTCTTTCGAATTCTAAAAATTTAATTAAGGATTTCAGAAATTCGCATTAATTTCTTGAGAATTTTTGCAAGGGTTGTAGAGAATGAACGCACCTTTAGCCAATTTTCAATAAATATTTCTTTCAAATTCTTAAAAAATATAGAGGATTTTAAAACTTTTCAGCATTTTTTTGATTATCTTTTTTGAATAATTTTGCAAATATTTTAGATTTTATTCTTTCGAATTCTAAAATTTCTTTGAGGATTTTAAAAATTTCGCTTATTGAATGGTTTTGCACAGAAAATTTTCAGGATTATCTCTTTCAAATTCTAAAAATTTTTATCAAGGATTTTAGAAATTCGCATTAATTTCTCGAGAATTTTTGCAAGGGTTGTAGAGTATGAAATGCACCTTTTTGTCAATTTACATTAAACATCTCTTTCAAATTCTAAAAAAATTATAGAGGATTTAGAAACTTTTCAGCATTTTTTGATAATCTTTCTTGAATAGTTTGCAAATTTTCAGAATTTTCTCTTTTGAATTCTAATATTTTTTTAGGATTTTAAAATTTCGCATTTTGAATGTATTTGCACACCAAATTTTCAGGATTTTCTCTTTCGAATTCTAAAATTTTTTTAAGGATTTTAGAAATTCGCATTAATTTCTCGAGAATTTTTGCAAGGATTGTAGAGAATGAAATGAACCTTTAGTCAATTTTTCATTAAATATCTCTTTC
>OZ018399.1:9965070-10018573 GCA_963969525.1 Ontholestes murinus | reverse complement strand
CAGATAACCATAAATCAATAAAACGCAAAAATAGGCATATTTTCACTATAATTAAACTTGAATAAAAAATAAATAAATAAACTGTTTACATTACGCATTTTATTGATTTTGACTTACACTTTGAAAATAATTGTAATCATTTGACGAAAACGTAATGAAGTGTTTGTTATAAATAAATTCTAATATTTGTGTTTTGTCATAGCAACTTTTTTTAAATTTTGGATATATATTTTATACCTTCTGCATTAAATTTGAATGGTTCAGTTAAATTTTCATGATTAATACGATAAATTAATTAATATATCACATGATTTTCTATGTTTTTACCACGGTATATTACTGATTTTACATTAATGAATTATCTAATAGAAAATCGTGTTTTATTTCATCCAACATTTTAAAATGAAATACCACATAGTAACGGTCACCACCATACTGATTCTAAATTTCTCACTATTTGTATTAAGTAGATTGTTGATTAAAGCAATTGGTTGGCGTTTTTAATCAACAATCGACTTCCATATTTGAATTTAATGAAGAAATTTAAAATATTCTCTAAACAATTTCTTCAAAATCCTACCGACTGCGCCGAAAATGAATAAATCATTAAATCATAATAAAACATTTTAACTGACAGTAAAAATTACAAACTAATTACTCCTTTTCGTGATAGATATTAAATTTATTTATTTTGTTTCTTGTTATAGAAGAAAAAATCCTACCGACTGTGCCAAAAATGAATAAATCATTTAATCGTAATAAAACATTTTAACTGACAGTTAACATTACAAACTAATTACTCCTTTTCGTCATAGATATTAAATTTATTATTATTATTATTATTGTTGTTGTTGTTGCTATAGAAGACCTACTATACATTGAAAATTTTAGAGCAGAAATTCTATATTTTATTTATTTACAACTCACGTTTTCGATATTATTATATAACAATATTACGTGTAGTCGTTAAATGAAAAATATATATATAGTGAATTTTGCATTCGCCCTGAATGACATGTGAAAACGTAAAATTGAATAACGAAGGAAAGCAGGGACACCACACAGGTCGGAAAACGTTGACTGGAATGTGAAAATAGGACGCCGCCGTGGCCGAATAAATTCGAATAAGCACTGATAAAATACGAAAGACACGTGTGTATTATACATACCTAATATGCGGTACGTAAAGCTTTAGATTATGTAAGTACGTGTACGTAAAGTCCTTTTAATTTCCCTAAAATCGTCTTATAAACCATCGACGAGTGCAGGGAAATTATTTTACCGCTTCCGTTTCCCGTGTGTACGAGGTTTAGGCGGGCCCGTTGGTTTTACAGCACTCGGACCTGATTAGGTCTTTTACCGAAGTACCACTCTAATGGGTGATGATGTTACGAGGGTATAATTGCAATTATTGTAGCTAAAGTATTAACGTAGAAACTATTAAAAAATAAACGCATTATTTACACAAGAAAAAATATATATTATCTACACTATATATATACGAGGGTCGGTCATCTGAAAAGTAGTACCCGTTTGGGAATATTAAAAAGATATATATTAACAAATATTATCGTTTTATTTATAAGGAACGTACCTTAAACTACTTTGTAAATTTAAGCATTTATCATAAAATGTGATGAGTTTTTGTAACTCAGCTTCATATTCCTTCAGCGTTAGTGTTTTGAGATTTGTAATCTTTCTTTCTTGCCAAAAAGTCCTGGAGTTTTGTAAACTGATGGAGGATGAAGGAGCTAAGTCTGGACTATAGGGTGGATGGTTAATCTGTCATCTCCGCTTTCTACTTTCTGGAAATACCTCGTATTTAAAAAAAATAGAAGTACCTGAAAAATTATTATTTATTTATTTAATAACTTAATAATTATAAACATATATTATATTATGAGTGCTGTCACATTTAAAAAGTATGTAAGTACTTCTAGAAACGACTGTAATTATTCTTGAAGCAGCAAATAACTACAAACTATTGTTGAAGCGGCAAAAAATCTCTACAAATTTCTAAAATAACCGCTGGCAGGGTGCAGAAGCTTAAAAATTCAATTTAAAATAATTTATGCTATACGGCAATTTCGAGCCATTATATTGAACAAAAACCTCAATTAGGGGGAGATTAGGTCGTTACATATTCAGGAAAAGGGATTAACATGAAGTCTATTAGAAGGTATGGAGATCAGAAGGGCAGCTGAGGACACGGCGCATGTCGTAAATAACGGCCAGAGACTTTCTACCATATTTTTTTTTGGTGCTTAATCAATCGAAAGAAATGTTATAAAATCGCAAATGAAATGGTTCTTAATTTAAAACACACAACATCGTTTACATTGTATTTAGTAAAAGGTAAGGGCGAAAACGTATTTAACGCGGGTTAATTATTCGAATGTTGATATTTTCATGATTCCGCGGCCGCGTGAAAATAAATTAAAGAACGAAATCCAACCGTACGCTCCTCTTAATGCAAGTTATGCATTTAAATATTCCACGCAAATGACCACCCTTTGTGGGCCATTCCGCGCGAGCGCACGTTTAATTAACATTTCAGTTACTTAATAAGGGCGAGAGATGGCTGCTTGTAATATTTATTCGCGGCATGATTAAAACTCCTTAAAATAGGGCGGTTATCGCAAGATTATTAAGCGTTCAGTTTGCATAGTTCAAGCCCTAGAATCAATTATATAATTTGCTAGACCAGGCTTCTCGCCGCAGCCATTTCTGCAATATGACAGACACAACTAAAGCTCACCCTCTGTTAAATTATATCCTATAACTAAGTAAATTCCGTGCCGCTGATAAAATATTTATTTTTCTTTATTTACATTCGAATTTTCGGATTGATAAGATGTCGAGTATGAAGTATAAGTTTATTACTCGTAGCTAGTTCTGCAGTTATAAAACCTACACATTTATGAAAGTTTCTGATGTTGGTATTATGAGGGTAAAACTTAAATCCATGACTTCCATGTAAAGGGGGTTTCAAGTGTTATAGTACTTCAACGCCTTCGCCCCTCTCATGTTACTTTAATTATAAACCTTGAAACCTTGGACACACATCTCGCGCAGTCATGCATAGACGCCTAACAGGTAACTCCATCATGCATCACAATAGCACCTTCATGGGTATTGTAATGGAATAACAAATTAATTAGTAAGTATAGTCCCTCATAAGCCGTCCTACGAATTGCTTAGTATGCATTTAAAACATCTTTAATTAGGTTAGGTAAAGTATAAATTACGTAATTAAGTAATTGTTAATGAGTTACCAGAAATTGGTGTGCACACATTTGAGCAATATGCGTTGGGATTGTTTAAATCTAACCTGTCCACAATTCGTTGTTTACATAATACATCTGCACCTACATCTACTCATCAGGATAGCTGTGACCATTACCACGTGGTAATCTATAATTAAACACTCAGTATGTTTAATTTAGATAATCGTACACAGGCATATTCCTGGGTCGTAATTTGCTTTGTATAAATTCCAAACTTCATCAGCGCGTAATTACTTGGAAATAGTGATAACGTGTCGAAAACGGTTAACATTCATAAAATTGTTAATCCTTATTAAGTATAAATAACCAGTTAAAACATACGACGGTCGCCACCGCTCCGATTTGAAATGATTGAGTACACCGCGGGCTTACCGCGGAAGATCTATACTCGAGTTTTCTAAAGGAAGACACTTTGCATAAATTGATATAAGTTACGGGACAGAAAAATACATGAAGGGTCGGATTATTGGGTGATAGCTGTACAAATAAGTTTTCAAGAGGAAATGAAATTTTGGGATAACCGCCACGCAAAATGTACGGGCGTATTTCAATGATTTTATTTATTTGATTAACAAAATATTTTAATAAAAATTAATTTACAACCACTAACACAGAAAATAGATGGATGGCCAGTACCCTTCACTATTAAGTTATAATTAAAGTGACGATGGCAATTCTTTCAAGTAACAAGTTCATTTAATATATTGAAAGTTTTCAATAGCAAGTAAACATGTAAAAACATCAAACATGAAGTCATGAAGACAGACAGACAATATGAACTGGAGCCTTACAAAATCCGCAATAATTATGCATCGACCTAATATATTGATCTAGTGACCTAAAATAATACTTTTTATATTATCTTATCGTACTCCTGACCTTCCACACTAAACTGTATACTGACCTAGCGTATTTTAGA
The DNA here is from genome assembly GCA_963969525.1 of Ontholestes murinus. Taxonomy (NCBI): domain Eukaryota; kingdom Metazoa; phylum Arthropoda; class Insecta; order Coleoptera; family Staphylinidae; genus Ontholestes; species Ontholestes murinus. Next base: position 10,014,367 of record OZ018399.1, on the reverse strand, counting down.
CCTACCACAACAATGGTGTTAACAAACTATGTATTAACTTAACGTACCATTGACCAATTACAATGAATTATATATTGTCATAGCGTATTCTTGACCTACCACAATAAATCATAAAAATGCAACCGATGAAAATATAAGAATTTAAAATTCAAACATGAAATCTTTAAAATTTCGTTATGTAAAAAATTATTTTATTAGAAATTATTCACACACAGTCCATTTATTCATTGATAGTCTATAAAAAATTAACTTACATTAATATACCAAAAAAATACTCTAACCTTTAGGTTTCGACGTTTGAATTAATTAAAAAGTTACACTTATACAAATGTAAAAATCTATATTGAATACAATAATTGTTTTAGTTTTATGAATTGCCACGTCGCAATCATCTGTATGATCAATACTGGCGTTCTTCTGCAAGCGTCATTATTTCCATCATACTTCAAGGGGTTGTTGATGTTCTAATTGGATCGCATGTGCCCCATTATTGCCGGCGCAAAGGACGTAAAAGAAATATTATTATCATTAATTTAATAATTGATAGACAATTCGGAATGGAAATAAAACACGTACACTGCGACCAGCGCTTGTCAATTCCAGCGGCGCTTTGTTCGAACGGTTGTATATTATTGAGGGACGTAACAGGTACGTCGGCTAATTGTGTTCCATTGATTCGTTTGTCTTAGCTAGATAAAAGGCCTCGTTAATGCTGATAAATAAAAATCATTCTCGTGTTTGTCTACGTGCCTGTGAAAAGTTGATATTGCATTCTCATACTTCCTTAAGTAATTACATAAAATTACGAAATTTTTTGTAAATATACGATAATGCTTTTAACTTCCATAAATTATCTCTATACTATCTTCATAGAAACCCTAGTACAAGCCCTAAATAAACAAAACAACGGATTCATTTTATTTCGTCATTTCATCTATCCATGCATTAAGCCTGAACAAAAATAAGCAGAAAGACCTCTGATTGATAACCTTTTGACATATTAAAACATTAATTTTGATGCATTTATTTGTCAAATAAACTTTAAGAATTTTAATTTAGGTTCACACAAAAGAGTGAATTTGGTGTAAAAACTATTAACAAAATGAATTTACAGTGATTTTATTGTAATGGAAACGAAACATTTTAATAATCAATTCTAATCTAACATCATCTACAGACATGTGCTTCTACGTATTATATCTCATCAGTGTAGCTTTTTCATTAACTTGGTTTTAAAAAGAAGCAAAATAAATATACAAATTAAATATTGAAATTTGAGTGCAGTAATTACCATTAAAATAAATGTTTGTGTCGCTAATGTTGCCTTCTTTAAAAACCTAAATAATTAATAAAATAAATATAACTATCGCTTATGTTGTCTTCATTCAATATTTTTACAGATTTTACCAGTTCAGTTTTGGACTCAGTTTACCATCATGTAAAGTTTATCGTCATGCACAATTTAATATTATTATTATTTCGACCAATACGGTGATTCCGCCTGCCACTCGGACAATATTATATAAATAATATACAATTCGTTTAACGAATGTGTACATTATGATGAAATTAATTAATTCCAACATCTGCACCGCACGTTGTTACCAGTAAATGATGATATTTCTATGAATTACATTTTATCTGATGAATTGATTGATCAATTATTTCGCGTTAAATCCAATTAGCGATCGTTACACACAAGAATTAAATTTTGCGGAAAATTAATAGCAATAATTATTATATTAACAATTTAGATTGTGTCCACTATTCGATAAATTATAATTTCGTTCGGAATCCAGCGCGTAATCGAGTTTGTCTGAAGCGGCGATTGCCGGCCATGATGAAACGATGAAATGCAGTAAAATAACTCCTTTTGATATCCAAGGACACATATTTAAATAAAGTGTGTTTAATGTTTAACACAAAAAATTAATTAATTGCTGATGTTAAACGGATAACTTCACGAACCCTGGCAGAGTATCAATTTTTAAAGCGGTCGCCGCTATGAATTACTTTCATTAGCAGAAATTACCCAAGGCCTTAGTCAAGTTTCAAGTTCTGCTAAGACCAAATTATATAATTACCACCATCGTCAACATTCGCGACTAACTAGGGCGGGCCCTTACTTAAAAATGAACGCCGCTCATTAATGCTGAAACAAACGCACGACTCGAATCGCAAGTGGAATTCCTCAAGGTTGTCAGCGCTGAAATACTGTCATTCTGTTTGAATTGCACCGCACGACCGTCGAAGTAATTAAGAATCTCGATCACGCGGGGAAAAGGCCGGTCCCGGATCCACGTGGGATTGATTAAATCATTTCACCACATACAATTCCGCCCCCGCTCAATCGAGTGAAACAACAACTCAATTTACCGATTAAAAACAATGGCACGCTTTAATAATAAAATGTCGGATAGTCAATCTTCCGGTCCTCCCGACCCTGGCGAAATGAAATTATGCAATCGAAATGGATTGATGAAGAGATCTGCACTACGCTCACGTACGGTCGTAGGCATTTCAACATTCTAGCGTCAACTTCAACTAAAAGTCAACTTAATTTAGAATCTATATAGCCGTGCAGTTCCGTTCTGAAAACAAACGGTAACTAATTCCGCACAGTGGCCCACCGTACACACCTCTATCTCCTCGTGATGGGTTCGCAAAAATCATAAGTAAATAATTCTATTAAAACACAGCGCGGAAGTAAGTCGGTTTTAATTGGTCAATTATTAACTTCCTTTAGCTTAATTGAATCTACAAGGGTCTACGCTAGTTAAAGTTAGTTAAACTCCACCCATGCTCTTAATCGGGCATTAAGGTATTCCAAAACGCTGTTTCTAACCTCTGCAACTCCGGATTTTGTATCTGTATTCAATTACAACAAGCATCCGCGCGTTATGCTGTTCGTAAAACTGTTAGTTCATCCAGTATCTTTGTCTTATAGGTGACAATTATACACAACATTTTGATAACATTGTAATTAAGCAATTGCTAAGCATAATTATTAACACTGTTTAATCATTTTAATAATGTCAAAATATCTGCTTATGTATTCCTCGTTATAAAGGGTATTAGAGTATGTGTAAGTATAACATTTATAACCTACTACAATACTTTTTTTTAATTACCATAGCTCACTTTACACCTACCTCAATAATTGTTTCTACGTCGTATCTTACTCTTTGCCTATTCCAATAACTAAATCATTGCTCTGGCGTATTGCTGACCTAAGCCAATACATTATTCATTACCTTAGCGTACACATCCGAATAAATAATTCATTGCTATGTTAGTAATCTTGTTTTAGCGTATTATTGACTTACCTCAATAACTTATTAATTGTGCTTGCGTTCGCCTGATTTAGGTTAAAAAAATTTTAATTGTAATAGCGTACTCTTAACCTATCTCGATTAATTAGATTGCCTTAGATCAATAAATTAATTATTTCCCTAGCGTAATCTTGACTTTAATCATTACCCCATCATGTTATTGACCTAGAAAAATACTTAACTCATTATCCTAACCTAAAGAATATATAAAAATTCATGAGAAACAATTATTAATTGTCAAAAACAAAGATTTGCTGATAAAAAGAAATAAGATATGAAAATAAGAAAAGAAAGACATTTTTAATAATATAATAGATCAACTAGGTTTTAATTAAAGTAAAAAAAATATATTTATGGTATGTGATGCCACTATTACTTCAATTTATTGAAATATAGGCAGGAGTTTTTTGTAATAATTTTATATATTACTCAAAGAATTTAATTTAAATGTTGCGTTTTTTGGTAATATTTAAATAGTAATTAAATCTTTGTTTTAATGCTCAAAAAATTGTATACTGGTTAGAGGCCACCCACCCACCCTACATATACACTGTAATTTAAGCTACGCACAGAGTTTGAGTTTGTAGAAATAAATTCACAGAAGGGTGACTGTTTTTAATGTAACATATAAACTATTTTCTAATTAATTTTTTTAAAAATATGTAGGGTGGGTGGCTACTATCACACTCTCCAATTATTAGAACAAAAGCAAGAGTTTTCTGTAATAATATTATATATTATTCAAAGAATTTTATTTGAATATTGCGTTTTCGGTAATTTTTAAATTTCAATTAAAATTTTGTGCTAATGTTGAAATAATTGGATGGTGGTAAGAGGCCACCCACCCACCCTACATATACATTGTAATTTAAGCTATAAACAAAGTTTTAGTTTGTAGACATATAATCGTAAACAAAAGGGTGACTGTTTTTAATATAACATATATACTAGTTTCTAATTAGAGTTCTAAAAAAAATGTAGGGTGGGTGGGTGGCGACTATCACACTCTCCAATTATTTGAACATAAACAAGAGTTTTCTATAATAAAATTATATATTACTCAAATAATTTTCTTTGAATGTTGCGTTTTTTGGTAATATTGAAATTTTATAGAAAATTTTGTGTTAATGGCGAAATAATTGGATGATGGTTAGATGCCACCCATCCACCCTACATATACATGATAATTTAAGCTACAAACAGAGTTCAAGTTTGTGGAAATAAAATCACAACCAGAAGTTTTACTGTTTTTAATATAATATATGTATAAACTAAGTTCTAATTAAATAGTACAACATAAGTAGGGTGGATGGGTGGCCACTATCACACTGTCCAATTATTAGAACATAAGCAAGAGTTTTCTGTAATAATATTATATATTACCCCAAGAATTTTATCTGAATTTTGTGATTTCGGTAATTTTTAAAATTTAATTAATAATTTATGTTAATGCTTAAATAATTGTATTGTGATTAGAGGCCATCCACCCACCCTGCATATATATTGTAATTTATACTACAAACAGAGTTTTAGTTTGTAGAAATAAAATCATAAACAGAAGTTTGACTGTCTTTGCTGTAACATATAAACTTGGTTATAATTAAAGTTGAAATAAATATGTAGGGTGGGTGGGTGGCCACTATCACACCCTCCAATTATTAGAACAGAAGCAAGAGTTTTCTGTAATAATAGTATATATTACTCAAAGAATTTAATTTGAATGTTGCGTTTTTGGTAATTTTTAAATATAAATTAAAACTTTGTGTTACTGCTAAAATAATTGTATAGTTATTAGAGACCACCCATCCACCCTAAACATACACTGTAATTTAAGCTACAAACAGAGTTTTAGTTTGTAGAAATAAAATCATAAACGGAAGGGTGATGGGTTTTAATGTAACATATAAACTAGTTTCTAATTAAAGTTTTAAAAAATATGTAGGGTGGGTGGGTGGCCACTATCACACTCTCCAATTATAAGAACATAAACAAGAGTTTTATGTAATAATATTATATATTACCCCAAGAATTTTATTTGAATTTTGTGTTTTCGGTAATTTTTAAACTCTAATTAAAGTTTTGTGTTAATACTAAAATAATTGGATGGTAGTTAGAGGCCACCCTCCAACCCTAGATATACACGATAATTTAAGCTACCAACAGAGTTTTACTTTCTAAAAATAAAATCATATACAGAAGGGTGACTATTTTTAAAGTAATGTATAAACTAGGTTAAAATTAATGTGTAAAAAAATATATAGGGTGGGTAGGTGTCCACTATCACACTCTCCAATTATAAGAACATAAACTAGAGTTTTATGTAATAATATTATATATTACCCCAAGAATTTTATTTGAATTTTGTTTTTTTGGTAATTTTTAAACTCTAATTAAAATTTTGTGTTAATGCTGAAATAATTGGATGGTAGTTAGAGGCCACCCTCCAACCCTAGATATACACGATAATTTAAGCTACCAACAGAGTTTTACTTTCTAAAAATAAAATCATATACAGAAGGGTGACTATTTTTAAATTAATGTATAAACTAGGTTAAAATTAATGTGTAAAAAAATATGTAGGGTGGGTGGGTGTCCACTATCACAATGTCCAATTATTAGAACATAAACAAGAGTTTTCTATTATAAAACTATACATTACTCAAAGAATTTTATAATTAAAATTTAAATTTTTTTATTAAAATTTTGTGTTAATGTTGAAATAATTGAATGGTGGTTAGAGGCCACCCACCCACCCTAAATATACGTAATATTTTAAGCTTCAACAGAGTTTTAGCTTTTATACTTAAAATCAAAAACATAAGGGTGACTGTTTTCATTATATTCTAATTAAAAAGTGAAAAAATATTCAGGGTGGGTGGGTGTCCACTATCACACTCTCCAATTATTAGAATATAAGCAAGAGTTTTCTATAAGAAAATTATATATTACTCAAAGAATTTTATTTGAATTAGTTTTCCTTAATTTTTAAATTTTAATTCAAATTTTGTTTTAATGCTCAAATAATTGCATTGTGGTTAGAGGCCACCCACCCACCCTACATATATACTGTAATATAAGATACAAACAGAGTTTTAGTTTGTAGAAATAAAATCATAAATAGCAGTTTGGCTGTTTTTAATGCAATATATAAACTAGGTTATAATTAAAGTTAAAACATATGTAGGGTGGGTGGGTGCCCACTATCACACTCTCCAATTATTAGAACATAAGCACGAGTTTTTTGTAATAATATTGTATGTTACTCAAATAATTTAATTTGAACATTTAAATTTTAATTAAAATTTTATGTTCATACTAAAACAATTATATGGTAGTTAGAGGCCACCCACCCACCCTACATATACATTGTAATTTGAACTACAAGCAGAGCTTTAGTTTGTAGGCATAAATAAAATCAAAATCAGAAGTTTGATTGTTTTTTTACTGCTTTTTGTAAACTTGTAAATTGTTCCATTGTATTCTTGATATAGAACAATGTATTATTCATTTGTAAAAACTATTTTTGCGGCCACAAAGTGTTTTAAAATCGTTAAAAAATAGAAAACTTAATTTGTAATATAAAAATGTTTACATGTGCTTCTAATTATTAGTTAATTTTTAAAATGATAGAGTAAAGCAATTTTTGAAAGAACATTTGAAAATTCTAAAAAAACATTAACCGCGAAAATTAGAGAAATGTATTTGTAAGTAGTATTGACTTTTTTGTTGCCCCGGCATGCTCTGCGCCTATTCCAATAAATATTACAACATTCTATCTTACCTATTGCTATAAGTAAATCATTGCTCTAGAGTACTTTGAAACCGAACCAATACATTATTCATTACCCTAGTATACGTCTAGCTTATTCCAACAAATAATTAATTGCTAATTCACCTTTCCCTAGCATACTGTTGACCTACCTCAATAAATTATTGATTACCCTTGCGTTCACTCGATCTAGGCTAATACATTATTCATTGTCTTGGCGAGGTCTTGACCTATTCCAATAAATTATTAGTTGATTTAGCCTACTCCTAACTTATTTCAATAAATTAATTATTAACATAGCGTACTCTTAACCTATCCCAATAAATTAGCCCTTGCCTAAGCCTAATCTTAAACTATTCCAATAAATTAATGAGTACTCTAGTGTAATCTTGACTTAAGCCAATCAATTAATCATTACCCTAAGGTGATCTTGACCTAGGTCAATATTTTATTTATTGTCTAAGCTCAAAGAACATATAAATTTACTAATCCCAATAAATTATTTATTGCCCTAGCGCACTTCTAACCTAACCCAATAATTTATTATTTTTACCCTATAGTACTTTTGACTTAGACCAATATTGTATTCATTTGCCTAAACCAAAGAACGTATGAAAATTCACGAAGAACAATTTAACCTATTTCAATAAATTAATTATTACTATAACACACTCTTGACCCAGGGCAATACATTAAATAATTATTGCCCAATGGCACTCTTGACCTAGTTCAATATTTTATTTGCCAATATATAGAGTAATGTATAAAGATTTTTATACATTTATTCGCATTTTTATAGTTGTCAGAAACGTAGATTTGTAAAAAAAAACAATTGATCAACAAATTACTCTTATTTCTAATAGTTTAACTCCTTTTCCTTGCAAATTTAATCAAAACTATGATTTTTTAAAAATGTTACTCTTAACCTATCTGAATAAACCTTTCATAACGTACTTTTGACCTAGGCTAATAAATGAATCATTGCCCTATTGTACCTTTGACCTAAATCAGTATTTTATTCATTAGCCCTGATCCAAAGAATATATGTACATTCATTCAAACAATTGCTAATTGTCAAAAACGTAGAGATTTGTCAAAAAGAAAAACATTGAAGAGATCCCAAAAATCAATTGATAAGGAAATCACCGTCTTTCTTCATTTCCAATTTGTGATTATTTTCAACAATTCAACAATGTTTTGATTAAGATTGTTTTTTTTTCACAAATAATAAATATAGAAGACAAAAACCAATCAATGTTTTCCCGCAAATATTTTAAAACAATTTTATTGCTCTAGCCTAAAGAACATAACTATAAAACTGTAGAACTATAGAAATATATATCTATAGAACTATAAATTATAGATCTATATAACTATAGAACAGTGGAACTATAAAACTGTCGAACTGTACAATTTTAGAACTGCAGAATTGTACTGCAGAACTGTAGAACTGTAGAACTTTAGAACTGTAGAACGTAAAACTGCAGAACGTAAAACTGTAGAACTGTAAAACTATAGAATTGTAGAAGTGTAGAACTGTAATTCTGTAGAACTGTAAAACTGAAGAGTTGTAGAACTGTAGAACTGCAGAACTGTAGAATTGTAGAATTGTAGAAAACATTGAAGAGATCCCAAGAATCAATTGATAAGGAAATCACCGTCTTTCTTCATTTCCAGTTTTTGATTATTTTCAACAATTCAACAATGTTTTGATTAAGATTGTTTTTTTTCACAAATAATAAATATAGAAGACAAAAACTAATCAATGTTTTAAGAACATAATTATAAAACTGTAGAACTATAGAAATATATATCTATAGAACTATAGAATTATAGATCTATATAACTATAGAACAGTGGAACTATAAAACTGTCGAACTGTAGAATTTTAGAACTGCAGAATTGTAGAACTGTAGAACTTTAGAACTGTAGAACGTAAAACTGTAGAACTGTAAAACTATAGAATTGTAGAAGTGCAGAACTGTGATTCTGTAGAATTCTAGAACTATAGAACTGTAAAACTGAAGAGTTGTAGAACTGTAGAACTGCAGAACTGTAGAATTGTAGAATTGTAGAATTGCAGAATTGTAGAAAACATTGAAGAGATCCCAAAAATAAATTGATAAGGAAATCACTGTCTTTCTTCATTTCCAGTTTTTGATTATTTTCAACAATTGAACAATGTTTTGATTAAGATGGTTTTTTTTTTACAAATAATAAATATAGAAGACAAAAACCAATCAATGTTTTCCCGCAAATATTTTAAATCAATTTTATTGCTCTAGCCTAAAGAACATAACTATAAAACTGTAGAACTATAGAAATATATATCTATAGAACTATAGAATTATAGATCTATATAACTATAGAACAGTGGAACTATAAAACTGTCGAAATGTAGAATTTTAGAATTGCAGAAATGTAGAACTGTAGAACTTTAGAACTGTAGAAAGTAAAACTGTCGAACGTAAAACTGTAGAACTGTAAAACTATAGAATTGTAGAAGTGTAGAACTGTGATTCTGTAGAACTGTAGAACTATAGAACTGTAAAACTGTAGAACTGAAGTGTTGTAGAACTGTAAAACTGCAGAACTATAGAATTGTAGAATTGTCGAATTGTAGAATTGTAGAAAACATTGAAACGATCCCAAAAATCAATTGATAAGGAAATCATCGTCTTTCTTCGTTTCCAGTTTTTGATTATTTTCAACAATTGAACAATGTTTTGATTAAGATTGTTTTTTTCACAAATAATAAATATAGAAGACAAAAACCAATCAATGTTTTCCCGCAAATATTTTAAAACAATTTTATTGCTCTAGCCTAAAGAACATAACTATAAAACTGTAGAACTATAGAAATATATATCTATAGAACTATAGAATTATAGATCTATATAACTATAGAACAGTGGAACTATAAAACTGTCGAACTGTAGAATTTTAGAACTGCAGAATTGTAGAACTGTAAAACTGTAGAACGTAAAACTGTAGAACGTAAAACTGTAGAACTGTAAAACTATAGAATTGTAGAAGTGTAGAACTGTGATTCTGTAGAACTGTAGAACTGTAAAACTGTAGAACCGAAGAGTTGTAGAACTGTAGAACTGCAGAACTGCAGAATTGTAGAAAACATTGAAGAGATCCCAAAAATCAATTGATAAGGAAATCACAGTCTTTTTTCATTTCCAGTTTTTGATTATTTTCAACAATTCAACAATGTTTTGATTAAGATTGTTTATCTTTCACAAATAATAAATATAGAAGACAAAAACCAATCAATGTTTTCTCGCAAATATTTTAAAACAATTTTATTGCTCTAGCCTAAAGAACATAACTATAAAACTGTAGAACTAGAGAAATATATATCTATAGAACTATAGAATTATAGATCTATATAACTATAGAACAGTGGAACTATAAAACTGTCGAACTGTAGAATTTTAGAAGTGCAGAATTGTAGAACTGTAGAACTTTAGAACTGTAGAAGTGTAGAACTGTGATTCTGTAGAACTGTAGAACTGTAAAACTGTAGAACCGAAGAGTTGTAGAACTGTAGAAGTGCAGAACTGTAGAATTGTATAATTGTAGAACTGTAGAACTGTAAAACTTAAGAACTATAGAACTATAGAATTATAGAATTATAGAACGATAGAACTATAGAACTATAGAACTATAGAATTATAGAATTATAGAACTATAGAATTATAGAACTATAGAACTATAGAACTATAGAACTATAGAACTATAGAACTATAGAACTATATAACTATAGAACTATAGAACTATAGAACTATAGAACTATAGAACTATAGAACTATAGAACTGTAGAAATATATAACTGTATAACTGTAGATCTGTAGAACTGCATAACTACAGAACTGTAGAATTGAAGAATTGTAGAACTGCAGAACTATAGAACTGTAGAACCGTAGAACTGTAGAACTGTAGAACCGTAGAACTGTAGAACTATAGAACTGTAGAACCGTAGAACTGTAGAACTATAGCAAGGTAGAACTGTAGCACTGTAGAAATGGAGACACTGTAGAACTGTAGAATTGTATAACAGTAGAACTTTAAAACTATAGAACTATGCAACTATAAAGCTTAAAAAATATAGAATTTTTTGTTAATACGTAATATTTATTAAGAAGTAGTAACTTAACTTCATTAATAATTAAACTTTGTATACAATTTTATAAATCATATTTATGAACTTAAATGTAATACATTTTCATACTTAATAAACTTATTTTCGTTATTAAAATTGAGATATTCACGATAGTAATTGGGCAGCAAATCACTAAACAATTTCAGCGCGAAATTCACGCACACCCTGAACTCGACAATTAGCCGAAAATAGAACAATCCCTTGCGAGGAATCAAACTGTAAACCAGCGTTACTTGAAGCGCGAGGGTTAGCAATGCGATTTTCATATTTTATGAATGCCCACTGTACTACTGGTGAAGTATATATTTTTTTTCGAAATAATTTAATTGTGTTCCTCTCTCCCGGGTGGCTATAAATAGCTTTATAAAGATTCTACAAACCCGTCAAAAATACATTTCAGGCGCTGAATAATTCCTAATGGTTTGTCAGTCCTTTCGGATGACGGTGCTGCGGGGGTGGGTATCACTGTCGCTTTTCGCGAAGGTATAGAAAGTTATTTTTAGTGCCGCCGAAAAACTTTATTAGTTTTTGATGCAATTAAAGATTTTTTCGTTTTCTGCGGGGGATTTATGCTGGTGTTAGCGTAGAGTCTAGTTGTTTTTAAGTAAAAGGAGTTTGTTATTGTCATTGAAATAGATGCTTCCTGGCTCGAAGAAGCCGCAGAGCGGAGAAACAATTGTGCTAAGTTAGACTAAATACGTTTCGGGGCGCGCGGCGTTTTCGTGTTTGTTTTGGTGGGCAGTACTCAAAATCCGCGTTATATTAAAAAAGATAAATCCAAGCAGGGAGAAGCGCGGCCGCGTAAGTCTTCTTTGGAGTTCGCATTACGAGTTAATTTCATATAATTCTGGTGGTAAAATAGACCGATGTCACTTTGTATACGTCACTTAGCGGTTAGTGGAGCTTTCGTTAATTGCTGTCGGGGGTCTTGCGGCGGTTGTAGGGCGGCTGTGAGGCGGCTGTAGGGTGCTGGGCCGAGGAGAACACCTTTCAGCGGGGCTGATTAGCGGAGCGGGGGCTGTGGGGGCAGTGGGGGTGTGTATTCCGCCGCCGAAAGGGCGCAGGCGCTCCCCTGGCCCTGGCTGACTCACCCTCAGTATCCTTCGATACTAGTCGCGAGATCGCGCGTGTCCCGCAACGCCCTTGAATATACCGGAAAATATTGCTGCCGCTTGCATGTCAACTTCGCCCGAGAGTGTTGTTGTCTCTGAAACTCGCATGGAAGCTTGAAAACTTACATTTACAAAGGTAAGAATTTTTCTTATTCATTTTTTTCCACAAATCCCGCGTGTTCTTTTAAAATGAAAAAAAATGGATTTTAATTTAACTTTCATTCATATTCAGATTACCCGCCATAAAAGTGTAAGCGTGCATGTAATTACATTACATATGCTGGAAATTTGAATAATATCACGAGGGGTGCAGTCGAAGCCGCAATAATTCCTAGAAAACCCAAACAAACACGCCGCATTGGTCAATATTATTCTTTCTGCGATTCAAAGGCTATTATTCAGCGGAAGCTCGAGCGGGCGTGAAGAATGTGATGTCTTAATTCCGATCAAATTTCGCACCATGTGGAGATGTAAATTCCGCGCCGAACACCCCCGCGTCGAATATCTTGTTTATAGCGGCCCTTTCACTTTTCGCGTCGTGATGAAATAAAAGTTGGCCGAGCGGAAACTCTACACGGCCACTTTTCGACTGAAATATTTTAATTTATTATCCGCGTTTCGGTGTCGCCGCCGTGGAATACATGATTAATGAAACCGCGCTTTCGGCGGCGGCAATGCAGGAGATAAGATACGCGCGTGGGTTTCAATTCTTCACGCTTTTTTTTCCGCCATGTGCCTCGCGACGCAAAAATCCGTCCTTCCGTGCATGTTTGTATTATTGCCGGGGCCCGTGAATTCCTTTAATCTCGCCGCCTTCCCCACGCTCACGCACCACTTGGAAAAATGTTGACAACACAAAAGTTCCACAATATATTTAGATGAGCAGATTTAAAGTTGCGTGCTTTATCTGTTGTGTGACAACTTCCTGTCGATCGGTGGCTCCGTTTTTTCCTTCCTCCGAGCGAAGTTTCAATTTCACAAATAGGATCTCACCCCCGCGCCGAGTTTTTTTTCCACCCTTATCTGCGAACGTTTTCTACTGATTAAGTTCAATTTCTTAATAACGCAATTAAACGTCGCAGCGTTTAGTTTCGGCGGCGCGATGGGGTTGTGTTAGTGTCGTCTGCTCATTACACAGTCAACTACTGTTCGACTCCGCTCGGAGTTATAATCACATGGTAATATTTAACGGCCCTCAAGTGCTTTCGAATAAATTTTAACGCAGAAATATAATTATTTTTAAGATTTAAAAATTTTACCAATTAAAAATTATAAAATTTGTCTAATCAGGCCTCTATTAAAAAAAAACCATTTATACAATTCCTTATGGCAAATGGTATAATCTTGTTTCTACATGTATTTATTTATATCTTTTTATTGAAACGTGGCCTTAATAATGCAATTAAATGGTGCGATACGGTTTTGGTGCGTGTATTTTATTTTCATAGAAGCTTTGTAAAATACAGAAATCTAATTTTCATAAAGAAAAGTTAAAGATGAAACACTTTTTTAATTAAAAAATAACTTTTATTGCTTAGACTCTACAATTGTTTAGTTTTTTAGGTGAAGAAATTGCTGAGTCTAAAAAATAAAAGCTTTTCAAAAAATATAAAATGTTTTTACTTTAACTAAGCAATAAAGGCTTTTAAAAAATTATAAAATGTTTTTACTTTAACGTTTAAATTGAAGATGAATTCTTAGAAAATGAATATTAAATCTTTTGCATGATGTACTACACATTTATACTGAAATCCATGTTCTATTCAGAATTTATTTTTATTTATTTGTTAATTATTACTTTAGTAGGATATGTTCATCCGTTCCCGTCTTGATTTAGCTGCAAAGCTTCTCCTCAGTCCATATCTTCTGCCTCTACATTCCATCCGTTTCCTTCCTCCCATGCTTTTATTTCCTGGCTTTTGCTTTTGCTTCATATATAATTTTTGTGTTTCCTCTCTCACTTATTCGTTTCATGTCCAGACCATTTAATCCTCCAAGTATCTGTAAACTAAGATAATAATTAAAATAGATCTAAATTGTTAACAGCGAACAATAATTCAATGTTTCTATAATATTATTGTTGACAGCCCCCTGTGATTGTCAGAGGTTGTTCTACCAACTATAGAATCATAGTGAATTTTGTGAAAGAAAACACTTGTTATGTTCCATGATATTTTTATTTTCAATCGCCTGAAACGTGTTTTGATCATTAACAGATCATTTTCAAAGTATAAACTGAACTGAAATGATCTGTAATGATCTTGTTATTCACTAAACTGACATACTGGCGTACATTTGACCTAACGCAATAAATTCTATATAAAACATGACATAGATACTGATCCGGCGTTATTCCGACCTATCACAATACAAAGTATATTGAGTTAGCGTCACCCTGACCTACCTTAATAAACCGTTTATTAAGTCAGGACAGTCGTTAAGTTTATTGTGTTAGGTCAGGAGTGCGAAGAAGACTTTTTATTTAGAATATTTTTTAAATTGTAATCTATGAGATATAATTAATGACCGCTTTCGCACATGTAAAAGCTATAAACTAAATTTGCATCATTTCCAATACTAAAGAACGCGTATTATAGGAATTTCTTGTTAATAAAATGTAAAAATTCAAATTTTTCCTGCAGATATTAAAAAAAAAATCATCTCGCGGGACCTCAAAATAGTTTTTGATAAAAACACTTGCACTGCCAATTGCATCCAGAATTTCGCGCAAAAAAATGAGCGCAAATTCAATTGAACGTAAAATTAACTGTCAGTTCGTGTAAATAACAAGTTACGGGTCTGGCGCATGAAGGCAACTACTGCATTCGGAAATTCGGCTCCGAAATTTGAAATAATTTCAGCGCAGCGGCGTGAAACGCGAAAAAAAATCATCGATTTAATATTCCCAGCACTGTTATAATTTCCACCTGCTCCACTTCCCAGGAAGTCGACAACATCACTTTCTGGCCCCAGAGGACCAGCACCAAGTTTCCATAGCTGATTAATTCACGAGTTTGTGGATCAACAAAGATTCCTCACTAACTTCCCCATCAGTTAATTTTAGATAATTGATGTTTAAATGAATCGGTTAAACAAGATTTGTGCTTAAAAAATTTTAATTTAGTTGCCAGAATATGATAACTTAATTTTTTTTTCTGAAATAATTGTATCAATGTCTAGTTAAAAATTTAAATTATTTCAGCGTGATTTTTTTTTTCAGATGACCTCGTAAAATCCACATTTCAGCGCACCCATTCGCATCTACATATTCATGAATTTTCGTACTTACATGGGCGCAGTTATTCGAATACGTGATTTAGAAAAAAAAAATTCTTTATTACGGTGCTGAAGTATTATCAAATTCCATCGCGTTTACATTTTTACCGTGCCGACGTTAAATGCACATTATGAATATCTTGAGTAATTCCGCGAAGTTCACTTCTCGTAAACTACCCAACTTGCGCTATTATTGGAGTAATTATTGAAGTTTTTCGTGCATGAAAACATAGTTCTCGGCATTATTTCCTTTCGATCGTGTGGATTATTATCTGGCACTAAGTTTCCCCGTTATTGGGCTGTATCCTTAGACACTAATTTAAAGTTGCGCAAGTGGATATTTGAATGTGTTGCAAAAGAATAAATACATCTGCGTTAATAAGGGAAAGTAATTTGGAATATATACAGGGTGTTTCATTAATATACTAAAGTTTCAGATTAGAAAGTTATTACGCCTAGAGTTTATTAGTTTTAATTAATTCAACTCTTTGTGTTGTGAAAAACATTTTGAAAAAAAAAATTTGAAACAACACCAACACCAATTAATCCGAGATTGAGGTTTAATCCTCGGATCGGACTAAAACGCGCACAATAGTCGCTATAATCCAGGATTAATTCTACAAATAATCTTAAATACGGCAATAAATAGCGATTAATCTAAGATTCTAGAATCTGAGATTAATCCGAGAATTGTTCTCTGTCTATTATTTATTTATTTATTTATTTATTTAGTTATCTTCGGTCTTCTTTCTTAAATAATACACTTAAAGAAATTATTAAAATAGATTCACAATTAAATATGTTCTTCCACTCAAACCTACGAGAGTTTAATTAACCTCTAATTAATATAAAAATGTTTCACCACGGGTTAAGTGAGAATTTAATTCATCGTTTATTAGCTTTATTTACGATGTTGATGAATTCATAAATTTTAATACCCTTCTTAACGAAGTAAATTAACAGAATTTCTTATGAACTGCCCAAGAAATTTTCTAAAGTACCTTTAGCGTAACACTTATATTAAACATCTCCAAAATTGTTAGATGACGCATAAAATATAACACCTTTCGCAAATTTCACATCCTGTCGCATATATTGGCATGTGGCGCTCGGAAATCTTTAATATTACACGTAGCCAATTTGGCGTCTCGCGAAAATAAAAACACTCCGAATTTACGAAAGAATTTCACGAATGGTGCGCGGCATAAGGCGTAAATAATAAATTCCGAAGACAAAAGATATACGAAACGTTTAGCGTGAATAGCGCGCAAGAAAAAATAAATTCCGAAAGTGACTAACGCATCTTCGCGGAAGTTTCTGGCCGGCGGCACTGCAATAGTGCCGCGTTTAATTGTATTCATTCCTATTCCTTTGATTCCTTGTTTATTTAGCAATTATTTAAATTAAATGGAAATAAATTAAAACTTCGCCCGCGAAAACACGTCCGCGGTCTGGAAAGTTCATTAAAATATGACTCCGTGTGTCATGCCGTTGACGTATTTGGGTTAATTTTATAATTTATTTAGTACCGGTGGTCTTATTCATAATCGCATATAAATATCAATTATTATTTATAGTCAGAAATATAAATATCTTATTAACTAATATATTGCTGTCAACTGTCAAGACATAACCTATAAATTGTCGTTTTGTACATTATTTTTGATAGTGACATTAAGCCGAAACTAGTTAAAAAGAGAAACAAAATTTTTATCACTTTATGTTTGTGATGAGGTGTAAAGTCTATTATTATCAATTAGTCAGTGTCTTAATCCACTACAGTTTTGGCTGGAGATGATTATACTATGGCTTTTTTGCTTCTTTTCCTGCTGGTATATCCTTTCTGTGATAATCTTTTTCGTTTCTTTTCAACCTGATCACGTAGGTTAGCCATAATTTCTGGTGATGTCAAAACGGTCGATTTCATAGGCTTACGGCCAATGTTTAACTTTTTGGTCACCGTGCCGGCATACTGATTTCAAAGCATCACGGAGCTCTTCGGCCAAAACAACAGGTGCTTCGCTTTTGGAAGATGCAGCGTTTGTAGATTAATGGAAGGATTGATTAACAATATCAGAGTTGCTTCCGTTGGCCTTTTCTTTAGCTACTTCCGTTCCAAATTACATGCGGTTCGAATGATGTGGCATTGAGCATAGACGACAGATTATTGAAGAAGGCATCGACATTCTCTTTGCTGAAGAACTTTGAATGGTTCTGGCTCACTTTTTCCATTGTTGGCAATGACAAATTCCGGTGATGTTTCATGAAGGCGAATTGCTAATTCGTACATCCCACAAACAGTGTTTTCAAGTCGTTAAATGTTTCAGCAAACTCTTCATCACATCATCATAAGCTCACTTGTTCGGGTGTTGGCAATATCAAATTCCAGTGACATTTTATGAAGGCTCTTGTCTCTCACAATCCCACAACTTACTATTTTTCAGGTCGCTGAACGTTCTTTCAGAAAATTCTTCATCATATCAACATTTGCAGTTTTAAAATCAATGTTTTCCTTATCAAAATTCGCACTTTTCGAAATGTTGCGCGCCTTTGCATCATCATCTCTAAAATATTTTCGATCAATTGATTTCATTTTTTGGGCTTAATAACTAAAATGTTTTTATCGAGCCAAAAAACGATTAGAATTTGCGGAAAAACTAATGATGTGTTGAGATCCATTAAATGCATCACACACACAAAGTTATGTCGTCAAATTTCAAGAACTTAATGTCCCCGATAAAATTTTCCGAATGCTTATTTTTACAAAATGGCGGCGTATAAGTAACACAATGCAAACTTCATACAAAATACTTTTGTGCGTCGGAGGCTTAAGTTTCCACGAATTTTATAAATAAATTTTCCCGGGTTAGTTCGACGAAAGGTAGTCAAAATAAAAAATACTAGGGAAAAATAACTTTCGAGGCATACAATTTATATTTGCTATCGCAGCGAGGTAATAGTGTGTGTACACAGGTCGAGTGCTCAATGAAAAATGAGCTTAACATGAGACGATTCGATGACAATTGATTCTAACCGTCGAGCATTACTGGGGAAAAAAATATCGCGCTGTCCAACAATACCCCGTCTCCAAGAACAACCCGACTTCCCCTAATAAATCTGAAAAGTTGGAAAAATAATGTAACGCCAGAAAATTGTATTTCCTTGGAAATGCTGTCCGAATAATGAATATTAATGAACACGGATCTTAAAACCGAAACAAATTGTTTATACCGAAGGAATAATCACTCCTTTTAAAAGTTACCAAATTACGTAACTATTTTAAAACTAGGAATTGCACTTTGAGGACATGCACATTATCCTCTCGCCGAGATGGAAAACGCAAATACTTCGGGAACGATCCTCCGACGCCGCGGGGACGCTCGCGACGCCCAAGGCCGCCCACGCAGATCATTTATAATTTCCTACCTTCGTTTTACGATTATAAATAAGGCCAGATAATTGTAATTGCCGGTCCTTATTTATATCTCTAAGTCGGTAATCAGAGATAATGCGCAGAAATTAATAATAATAGCGCGGCGGCGGTCCAAATTGAGACGGCGAAATTGCGGGCGAATAATAAATTCTCTCACTGGCTCTTATTTGACTATCCGCCTGTCCTTTTTCGCAATCGTCATCCCCGCGTCTTACACAATGTACAAGCATGCGAACGGCCAGCCCTTAGTTCTTACAAAGATTAGGCATCCCCGCAATCCTCTTTAAAACCCTTCTAAATCAACAAACCCACGTAATCACCAATGAACAACGTATAATGTACCTCTCTAAAAATATTCGCAAATAATGCCAGAGTATAATCCCCTATAAAAACAAACATTGATTTTACGATTCTCAACGATTACGATTCTCAACTTGGTGGAATAACTTTATTTACATTTTTGATTATGTTACTGTTAATTAAATTATTATAAATTATACAAATAAGGAATTATTTATAAAAACAATAAAAACTTCAACCTTGACATGATAAAACATCATTATACATTGAAATAAAACAACTCAGTTTGGAGGATTTCACGTTAATTGTTAATCATTGCATATTACACCTAACAGTGGCATCTGCTTGACGAAACATGCTGCAATCATCAATTATTTGCGAAACTTAATTATTGATAATCAAATCAACTTCTTATCTTATTTAATTTTGTAGCCAAAATTGATGATCTACGTGTTTCAATTCCACCCATCAAATTGTGCCTGATCGTATATTTTTTGTTTTGGTAAAAATATCTCTGTATTAAAAACAAACACGAAATGAAAAATTGCGGATCAATAGGACTTTTATGAAAATATATTAGCTTATGAAGATTGATTGCAACTCCTTAAATACTTAAATTTTCACTTCATTTCACCCAAACAAATACGAAGGTTTATTGTGAAGGGGACCATTATCAACATTATTTTTATTCCCTTTTCAACACTGTTTATCGGAAATGGCGCACGAGAAAATGGCCTGATTAAAAATGTGTAAACCATTCGAATTTGCTACGATGGAGCGACAGCCATTTAAGTATCATTTTAATGTGTTTATGGATATATTTATTAAAGCAAAAAGTATATTTCCTGCATTATTACTTCTTAGTTTAGTTTAAAAATAGAAGTCTGTATCCAGTTTTCTTTAATAGTGGCGAATATGAAGTTAATAATTGATTTAAAGAAATAATCGAAAAATATAAAATAAAAATTTAGAGCACAAGACATCCGAACTAGTAACAGGTAAAGAAATGATCAATTAGATTTTGAATACAAGATGCTTCTACATCGTAGAATTATCAATTTTTTACCTATTCATAATTTTCACCAAGAAAAATTTATTCAAGAAATATGTGGGGTGGTGTTCTTCAACTCAGATCTATTATTTCTTTCCTAGTCAGCTAAACATTTCAACTTTTTAGAAAATCTTTTGATCATTGCTGGCTTATTTTTAATCATTTAAATGATAAATTTTATGCAATATTACTTGAGGCTAATTGACAAATATACAATATTTTATATGATTTATAGGAAAAAATCTAGTAGTGTCATGTCTCGGTATTCAATTGCTTATCTTCTTCCAATCTAAAGTTTTAGGAAAGTTTATTCCAAATAGTAGCGAACCAGAAGTTCATAGTGCAGAGGAGCGCCGTCTTGTTGAAACTATACCCTTTAATTGATAAAGTTGCGGTAAATTATATGTAAGAAGAGTTCCACAAGCGTCTGAATAATAATATTACTTTATAGTAATTAGTGATATATCTCATATGTAATGTTTCATTTTTATCAAAAAATTGATAATTTGTCTCTTAATAATGCCACTCCAAATATTACCTTTCTTCAGGTTGTTAGTGTGGATGGATTCTATCTAATGTGGATTGCTTTAAGTCTAAATTAGATGAGACTAGCTATAGTAAGTCATTTATATTTAACTTAAATTTTGATTTTGTTTTATTTTTTATTACATAAAGGGTTTGATTATTTTTAGGAGCAAAATAATCAACGATTATCAATTAAAGTTATCATGTATATGTAGGGTGGGTGGGTGGCCTCTATCCCACCCTCCAATCAATAAAACATAAGCGAGGGTTTCAGTTAAAAGTTGTAAAATGTAAGCAAACACAAAATAATTGCATTATTTTAATTGATGTATTCGTACAAATATTACAAATAATTTTTGATAATGTTTTACTGACTGGAGGGTGGGATAGTGGCCACCCACCCACCCTACATATACATATAAACTTTAATTCCTAATCGTCTCGTGGTTTCCAATAAAATTAATTACAAAACTTTGTGAGTAAACAAGAAATTAAAAAGGTAAAATTTTTGAGTGAGTAAATTAGTAAAAATTTGATGCATGATGGGCGTGCAGACTTTAAGTCTAAATTAGATAATATTAGCTATGGATGTCATTTATATTTAAACTTAAATTTTGATTTTGTTTTATTTTTTTGCATAAAGGGTTTTATTGCTTTTAACAGCAAAATCATCAACGATTGGCAATTAAAGTTATCATATATATGTAGGGTGGGTGGGTGGCCTCTATCCCACCTTCCAATCAGTAAAATATAAGCGAGGGTTTTAGTGAAAAGTTGTAAAATATAAGCAAACACAAAATAATTGCATTTTTTAATTGTACGTATTCATACAAATATTTCAAATAATTTTTGATGATGTTTTACTGATTTGAGGGTAGGATAGAGGCCACCCACCCACCCTACATATACACATAAACTTTAATTCCTTATCATATCTCTCTTTACAATAAAATTAATTACAAAATTTTTGAATAAAATTGAACTTAAAAAGGTAAAATTTTTGAGTAGGTAAATTAGTAAAAATTTGATGGATGGGTAGACTTTAAATCTAAATTAGATAAGATTAGTTATAGAATGTCATTTATATTTAAACTCAAATTTTGATTTTGTTTTATTTTTTATCGCATAAAGAGTTTGATTGTTTTTACAAGCAAATTCATCAACGATTTGCAATTAAAGTTACATGTATATGTAGGGTGGGTGGGTGGCCTCTATCTCACCCTCCAATCAGTAAAACATAAGCGAGGGTTTAGTTAAAAGTTGTAAAATGTAAGCAAACACAAAATAATTGCATTTTTTAATTGATGTATTCATAAAAATTATACAAATAATTTTTGATGCTGTTTTACTGGCTGGAGGGTAAGATAGAGGCCACCCACCCACCCTACATATACATATAAACTTTAATTCCTTATCGTCTTGTGGTTTCCAATAAAATTAATTACAAAACTTTTTGAATAAAAAAGGAATTAAAAAGGTAAAATTTTTGAGTGAGTAAATTAGTAAAAAAAATGAAGCATGATGGGAGGGCAGACTTAAAATCTAAATTAGATAATATTAGCTATGAATGTCATTTATATTTAAACTTAAATTTTGATTTTGTTTTATTTTTTATCACATAAAGAGTTTGATTGTTTTTACAAGAAAACTTATCAACGATTGGCAATTAAAGTTACATGTATATGTAGGGTGGGTGGGTGGCCTCTATCTCACCCTACAATCAGTAAACCATAAGCGAGAGTTTTAATTAAAAGTTGTAAAACGTAAATAAACATAACATTATTGCAAATTTTAATAGATTTGCTCAAACAAATTTTTCAAATATTTTTTGATGATGTTTTACTGATTGGAGGGTGGGATAGAGGCCACCCACCCACCCTACATAAACATATAAACATACAAATATTACAAATAATTTTTGATGATGTTTTACTGACTGGAGGGTGGGATAGAGGCCACCCACCCACCCTACATATACATACAAACTTTAATTCCTTATCGTCTCGCAGTTTCCAATAAAATTAATTACAAAACTTGTTGAATAAAAAAGGAATTAAAAAGGTAACATTTTTGAGTGAGTAAATTAGTAAAAATTGAAGCATGATGGGTGGGCAGACTTTAAATCTGAATTAGATAATATTAGCTATGGATGTCATTTATATTTAAACTTAAATTTTGATTTTTTTAAATTTTTTATCACATAAAGGGTTTTATTGTTTTTACAAGCAAATTCATCAACGATTAGCAATTAAAGTTACATGTATATGTAAGGTGGGTGGGTGGCCTCTATCACACCCTCCAAACAGTAAAACATAAGCGAGGATTTTAATTAAAAATTGTAAAACGTAAATAAACATAACATTATTGCAAATTTTAAAAGATTTATTCAAACAAATTTTTCAAATGATTTTTGATGGCGTTTTACTGACTGGAAGGTGGGATAGAGGCCACCCACCCACCCTACATATACATATAAACTTTCATTCCTTATCGTCTCGCGGTTTCTAATACAATTAATTACAAAAATTTTTGAGTAAAAAAGAAATTAAAAGGGTAAAAATTTTGAGTGTGTAAATTAGTAAAAAAATGAAGCATGATGGGTGGGCAGACTTTAAATCTAAATTAGATAATATTAGCTATTGGATGTCATTTATATTTAAACTTAAATTTTGATTTTTTTTATTACATAAAGGATTTGATTGTTTTTAGGAGCAAAATCATCCACAATTAGCAATTAAAGTTATCATGTATATGTAGGGTGGGTGGGTGGCCTCTATCTCACCATCCAATCAGTAAGAAATAAGCGAGAGTTCTAGTTAGAAGTTTTAAATTGTAAACAAATACAATTTACAACAATTGCATTTTTTAATTGATGTATTCATACAAGTATTTCAAATAATTTTTGATGATGTTTTACTGACTGGAGGGTTGGATAGAGGCCACCCACCCACCCTACATATACAAATAAACTTTAAATCCTTATCGTTTCGCGGTTTCCAATAAAATTTATTACAAATTTTTTTGAATAAAAAAGAAATTAAAAAGGTAAAATTTTTGAGTGAGAATATTAGTGAAATTTGATACATGATGGGTGGGCAGACTTTAAATTTAGATTAGATAAGATTAGCTAAAGAAAGTAATTTATATTTAAATCAAAATTTTGATTTTTTAAATTTTTTTATTACATAAAGGGTTTGATTGCTTTTAGCACCAAATCATCAACGGTTATCAATTAAAGTTATCATGCATATGTAGGGTGGGTGGGTGATCTCTATCCCACCCTCCAATTAGTAAAACATAAGCAAGGGTTTTAGTTAAAAAGGTAAAATGTTAACAAATATAAAATAATTGCATTTTTTAATTGATGTATTCATACAAAATTTCAAATAATTTTTGATGATGTTTTACTGATTGGAGGGTGGGACAGAGGTCACCCACGCACCCTACATATACATTTAAACTTTTATTCCGTATCGTTTCGCGGTTTCCAATAAAATTTATTTCAAAACATTTTGGATAAAGAAAGAAATTAAAAAGGTAAAATTTTTGAGTGAGTAAATTAGTTAAAAAAAAGCATGATGGGAGGGCAGACTTTAAATCTAAATTAGATAATATTAGCTATTGGATGTCATTTATAATTGAACTTAAATTTTGATTTTGTTTTATTTTTTATCACATAAAGGGTTTGATTGTATTTACACGCAAACTTATCAACGATTGGCAATTAAAGTTATATGTATATGTAGGGTGGGTGGGTGGCCTCTATTTCACCCTACGATCAGTAAAACATAAACGAGGGTTTTAGTTAAAAGTTGTAAAATGTAAACAACACAAAATAATTGCATTTTTTTTGTATTCATACAAATATTTCAAATAATTTTTGATGATGTTTTACTGATTGGATAGTGGCCACCCACCCACCCTACATATATAATAATTAAATATTAGAAATTGACTGTTATATTTTTGAACAACTTCAACAGAAAATCTACTGTTAAATTTTAAGCAGAACAGGGCAAAATATTGTAATGGTTAAGAGTGTATATGTAGGGTGGGTGAGTGGCCTCTAATCTACCCTCCAATTATTAAAACCTACACAATTGTTCTATTAAATATTCACCACTTTCTAAGTAGGTTTTTTTTATATATTTATTACGTAAATATTATTTTTATGTTATTTTATTTTTAAGTAATTCTTTCCCTTATGTAATTATAATAGGGTGGGGAAGTGTTCACGCACGCACCCTACATATTTAATGATTACATAGTACAATTTTGTAATTATATTTTTAAACAAGGTTAAAGGAATTCAACTTTTGAATTTTAGGCAACATTAGGTTATTTAGTATGTTAGATAACAATGGGTGGGTGGCCTCTAACCCATACTTCAATCCCTTAAGCCTTCTTGAATAATTTACCAAAAGCTCATTTAATTATGAGAAGTTTACTTCTTTATTCATTATCAAAATAGGTTTTTCTTGTTTAATTCATTTTTGAATAAGCCTCGTTTATAACGTAATTTTTGGAGGGTGGGATAGTGGACACCCACCCACCCTACATATACAATAATTAAAAATTACAAATAGTTATATTTTTGAGCAACTTGAACAGAAATTCTACTGTTAAATTTTAAGCAGCCTAGGACAAAAGAGTGGAATGAATAAGTGTGTATATATAGGGTGGGTGGGTGGCCTCTAATCCACCATCCAATTTTTAAAATCTATTCGACTGTTCAATTAGATATTCCTGAGTAAGTTTCTTTCCGTAGAGTGAACTCCCCCCTGGATCTCTTACGTCAAAATTATAAGTACTACATATTTTTATCTATCCATTTGTATAAATTTATTTATTGTAAGAGAAACAAAGAATTAAATACAATTTATTTATTACGTAAATATTATTTTAATATAGACTTGCATTTAAATAATTCTCTCTTGGATGTAATTACTGCAGGGTGGGACAGTGTTTACCTACCCACCCTACATATACAATGATTTCAAGGTATAACTGTGCAATTGTATTTTTAATAAACGTTAACAGATAATTTAGTTTTGAATTTCAGGCAACATTAAGAAAAATAGCGTATTAGGTAACAATATATATGTAGGGTGGATGAGTGTTCTTTAAACCACCCTTCAATCTCTCAAACCTGCAATATTTAACCTAAAACACATTTAGTTCTCGGTTGATTTATTCCGTATTCATTATCAAAATATGTTTTTCTTGTTTAATTTATTTTTGAATAAACCTCGTCTGTTATGTAATTGTTGGAGGGTGGGATAGTGAGCACCCACCCACCCTACATATGCAATAAATAAAAACTACACATTAGCTGTTACATTTTTGAGCAACTTCAACAGAAAATCTAGTGTTAAATTTTGGGCAGCATTAGGGTAAAACAGTATAATCGAAAACATTTTATATGTAGGGTCGGTGGGTTTCCTCTAAACCACCCTCCAATTTTTAAAACCTACACAACTGTTTTATTAAATACTCACTACATTCTAAGTAGGTTTTTTTTTATATTTAACATATTACGTAAATATTATTTTTATGTAGATTTCTTTTAAGTAATGTTTTCCCTAATGTAATTATAGTAGGGTGGGGAAGTGTTCACGCACGCACTCTACATATTTAATGATTACATAGTACAATTTTGTAATTATATTTTTAACCAAGGTTAAAAAAATTAACTGTTGAATTTTAGGGAACATTAGGTGATTTATTATGTTAGATAACAAAGGGTGGGTGGCCACTAACACATGCTTCAATCTCTTAAGTCTTCTTGAATATTTTACCGAAAGATCATTTAATTATGAGTAGTTTTCTTCTTTATTTACTATCAAAATAAGTTTTTCTTATTCAATTTATTTTTTAATAAACATCATTTATAATGTAATTGTTGGAGGATGGGATAGTTGACACCCACCCACCCTACATATACCATAAATAAAAGTTACAAATTGGCTATTATATTTTGAACAACTACAACCGAAAATCTTGTGTTAAATTTTGTGCACCATAAAGTAAAACCGTGTAATGGATAAGGGTGTATATGTAGGGTGGGTGGGTGGCCTCTAACACACCCTCTAATTTTTAAAACTTACTCGACTGTTCTATAAAATAATCACCAACAGGACCAGAGTTGAAGGTGGTTTGTTTACATACAATATTACGTTAAGAATTGTTTTTTCGATTGTAACAGTTATTTTAATGGATTTAAACTGTCTGTGCTTGTGAATTAATGACAAATAGCGTTAAGGTTTGGATGTTCATTATTAAATAAATGACATATACTTCTAAACTTAAATAAAACACTTTTAACTTTGATTTACCACAATAGTTTCTTATCGCCAAATTTAGTCATCATAAGGATTTTTATTTGTTGTCTTTCAGTCAATCCCTCCATTATTACAAATCAATCCGTTTTTAAATGAAGCTAAATTGAAATGATATTTATTTAAATAAAAATGCCAGATATGTCTGGTCAAAATGAACACAATCAAGATTTTGTGTAAGAAAGGAAAAAAGGCTACAAACAATAGGAGAGGAATTGTGAAAAATATGAGGAGAGTAATAAATTAAAATTTAATTAAGCAATTTTTTATAGGCGTTCTTAAAATAGTACACATTCAACATACACGAAGTCAACTCCGTTGGATCCCTCAGGAGAATTTTATGTATTTGTGTCATCGAACAGCATCTCAGATGTGACTTCGTATTCATCCTAGTGTAGTAAATGATAAATGGAATGGAAAGGAATAAACAGACGTTCCATTAATTTGTTTCGCAACCCGAAAGAATTCTCTGTTACTCTTATGCTTTCATTATAGCACGTCAAAATTGTAATTAATTACAGTTACAACCGATAGGTAAATAAATAGTTAAACGTATTTCGTGTATTATTTACCGAATTGAGATTCTTCAATTTGAAAGTACCGAGTTTGCGGAGAACAAATAGTTGCAGTTTCACATTAGCGCTGTTTCCATTTCGCTGTTTGTTCGCTGATTTTCTGGTTTTCAGCAGCGGCGCTGAAAACTTTTCCTTTTCGGCCGAATATTCAGGTTTCGAGATTTAAAATTTCACCCGCGGAAACTAGCGCGTTAGGTTAAGGGTAGGCCGCAATATTCGCGCAAAACAACAAACACTTTATATAAATTTATTATACCACCTTAAATATGAAATTTAATTTTGAAACTAAACAATTTGTTAATATATATATATTTCGTTTAAAATTGCACTTGAATGCAATAAATTCACATTAAGACACTTTTTTTTTCTTTCGTGTAGCTTGTGTGCATCTGAAACTAGTTGTGATTCATAAATTCGTCATATATGGTATAAACTTATTCATCCGCCATGGATTGCGAAACGTATACATAAAACATGAGCATTGTGTATTTTATACACTTTTTCTTTATGATAATTGTAAAGCTGGTAAAAACGTAAAGCACATTGTGCAACAAATGCGTTCTTCTGTTGCGAATTTTAAAAATTGGTTTATATTATTTTTGTAACCATATTAATGGACTTTGAGTCTGTTAGGTTTTATAAATCATTTAAATAAATATATAAGTATTTAATTTGATCATTAATCAAAAATAGATTGAACCCGCTCCGCCCTAATAATAATAATAAAAAAACAAATGCCGAACAATCGCTTTCGCGCTCGCGCTCCAAATTGCATTCGAGTAAAAAAGTAAACAAAAAACGTAATTTGCATAGTTTGCGTTAATGCCGAAACGTTTGCTTGAATATCTAATGCGAGTGGTTTAAAATATCTACGCTAATGCAACCACTTAAGCGGACTCCTGCTAAACGATCCGAAGTTCGTGTGTAAAAATCATCAAGCAAATAATGCTTCAATTAAATTATTAAAACAACCACTTTCATGTAGAAATAATATACTTATAATATTTAAATTGTCCAGACTTATAATATTTGCATTTCAATTTCAAAGCTCAAAAAAAGCTCACTGTTAATTATATACTGCTCTTAGATTAGAATGATAAAGTATAAGCTATAAAAAATGTTCACTTTTTTTTAAAAATACTTTAAACTCTAATGAATCATCTAGACTGTAGAAAAAATTAGAATCTAGAGTAAGAAGATATTCTAATTTTTGTAGATATATTGTTATGGTGTAGATGCCACGGATACAAACTAGGAAATATTCGGTCGCCCAAAAAACGTTTTATGATTCAGTGCATCATAATTTGAGTTTTTAAAGAGTTTTCCTGTCCGGGCCATTCGATGAGTTAATTTCTGTCAGTGCGCGTTAATGTGTATCGATGATGTGATCATTTACGGTGGCGGATTAGCGGGCATGCATAATTTTTGGCTAGTTGGCTAATTCACCCTATCGTTTCAAAAAACTACACATGAATAAAAGAAAATTAGATTATCGCCATTTACCTAATCGGTATTATTTCTTAGGAATAGTTTATCATGCGTCTGAAGTTATTTTTTATGTTATTTCAGTTACTCGAAAATTGTTGATTGATACTTGTTAGAATTTCGTGAAGAACCTTTGTTATATTCAATACTATTATCTCAATTTTTAATAACGATTATTAAAAAAAAACAATATGAAAGACAAGAAGTGTTTTCCTTCACCAAAACCCGATGAATTGTCTTTTAAATCTACTTAAGAGTGATTTTCTCAAGGTCACGACTCTTAAGTAGATTTAACTTAAGAGTGGTGACCTTGAGAACTTTTCGTGTCTGGTAATTCTAAAATTAGGTCGCTTAGTTGTAATGTTATGCAAATAAAATCAAACCCGATCAATTGTCTTTTAAATCCACTTGACAGTGATGACCTTGAGAAAATTTCGCGCCTGGGAATTCTATAATTAGATCACTAAGTTGTAATGTTAAAAACAAATTCCAAAACTCTCGAATAATTTCTAATTTTGAGAAAAAGTCTCGAAATTGTAAAAAAAAATCTAAAAAATTGTAGAACCTTCAAAAAGAATTTTCGTAATTGGAAAATTTCGTTAATATAGATATTAACAAAAAAACACTCACGAAAAAATGAGGTAAAAAGGTAGAAACATTTTGGAGGAGAAATTGCTCGAAAAGTTTGGAAAATTCGAGAATTCTCAAAAAATTTACGTACTTTGAAATAAAATTTCCTGAAAAAAAGATAAAGAAATAAATATTTGAAAATCCTAAGGATCTGAAAGAAAAAAGTATAATATTCTTGCAGTCTGGAAAAGAAATTCGTACAAAATACTAGAACTTAAAAAAGGTGTTGGAATATTTCAGCATTCTCGCAAAAAGTTCTAATACGATGAAGCAAAATTATTCTTGAATTTAAAAAGAAATGAGGAAGATATGGTGAAATATTTCGATTAAATAAATAGATAGAAGAGAAAAATTTGTTGAAAGTGAAATTATTTGAAAATTCTACAAATCTCGAATAAATCTTGCTGCTAAATTCTATAAAATAATAGAATCTTTCAAGAAATTATCTACAATTTAGAAAATAAATGTCTACAGTTCTAGAAGGAAAAGTTTAGAAATTTAGATACATTTTTGAAAAATTGTAGAATCTTAAAAAATGCACAATTTGAAAAAAAAGTTAAGCAATAAATGCTAGAAAATACTAAATAACCTAGAAAAAATTGCTAAAAAATCCCAAAACATTTGCCATTTTGAAAACAAATTTCTGAAAAATTAATTTTGTATAAAAATTTGTTAGAAATTTCAAGAGAGTTTGAAAGGAATTCTCCTAGTTTCAAAATTCAGTTAAGATCAAGTCAAGAAATCATAAAAACTTTCGAAAAATGAAAAACTACTAATGAAATAAAGCCAAAAATTGTTAAACTCTGAAATTTTTTAAAAAATCTACAAAATTTTGATAATTTAAAAGAAGAAATTCAATAAGATAAAGTAAAAAATGCAAGACAATCTTATATGGTGTGTAAAAAATTGTTGGCAAATACCAGAACTCAGGAATAGTTTGCAGTTTTGAGAAGAAATTCTTGAAGAAAAGCAAGAATTTGTGCAAAATTTGAAGAAAAAATACTAGCAAATTCTAGAACCCTGAAGAACAATTCTCAAAATTTAGAAGAGAAAAATTTGTTGAAAGTGAAATTATTGGAAAATTCTACAAATCTCGAATAAATCTTGCTGCTAAATTCTAGAAAATAATAGAATCTTTCAAGAAATTATCTACAATTTAGAAAATAAATGTTTACAGTTCTAGAAGGAAAAGTTTAGAAATTTAGATACATTTTTGAAAAATTGTAGAATCTTAAAAAATGCACAATTTGAAAAAAAAGTTAAGCAATAAAGGCTAGAAAATACTAAATAACCTAGAAAAAATTGCTAAAAAATCCCAAAACATTTGCCATTTTGAAAACAAATTTCTGAAAAATTAATTTTGTATAAAAATTTGTTAGAAATTTCAAGAGAGTTTGAAAGGAATTCTCCTAGTTTCAAAATTCAGTTAAGATTAAGTCAAGAAGTCATAAAAACTTTCGAAAAATGAAAAACTACTAATGAAATAAAGCCAAAAATTTTTAAACTCTGAAATTTTTTAAAAAAATCTACAAAATTTTGATAATTTAGAAAAAGAAATCCAATAAGATAAAATAAAACATGCAAGACAATTCTATAGGGTGTGTAAAAAAATTGTTGGGAAATACCAGAACTCAAGAATAGTTTGCAGTTTTGAGAAGAAATTCTTGAAGAAATGTAGAAATTGTCAAATCTACAAAATTTTGGTAATTTAAAAGAAGAAATCCAATAAGATAAAGTAAAAAATGCAAAACATTTCTATAGGGTGTGTAAAAATTTGTTGGAAAATACCAGAATTCATGAATAGTTTGTAGTTTTAGAAGGAATTCTTGAAAAATTGTAGAAATTCTGAGAAATGCTTCTATAACATTCAGAAGAATTTTGGTAATTGGAAAATTGTGCTTAGATACAGAAACAAATAGTAAAAATACGTCCAATGGAATTATGCAATAAATGGTGAAAAACTCTGTAAAAAAAATTAAGCAAAAATGCTAGAACATTATCAACTCTTCATAATAATAATAATAATAATAATATTAATAATAATAAACGTATTTATTCAAAGTAGTAGTCGTATATAGCATAATCATAATTAAGCATTGAATACGTCACAAAATATAGAAGAAATTAATTTGCATTGATGTATTCTATTACGGAGTAATATTCTTTTTCGATTAGGAAGTGTTTTAATTAATATTTAAATAAGAAACTTTCAAAATTTGTCAGAGAACATGCTTTAAAATTCTAGTAAAAATACTAGAAACTTATAAAGCTTTAAAGAAATATTTAACATTTGGTACTCTAATAATAAAAATATATAAGTCCTTTACGTTGTAGAAATATTTTCGTATTTTTTTTTCTAATTATTTAGTACTCTTGTTTGAACTGTTCATATGCAATGTATCTCAAGAATCGAACTTAACCCTTGAACTTTATATATTTTTTTTCCGTAAAAGGAAAGTTTTTGGTCAAGCATTTTGTTTATTCGAAGCCGTTTTTGTTTTTCGGAATTTTCTTTAATAAAATCAAGAAAAGAAAATTTTTGTATTTTGCTTCAGAAAGTTCTGATACTTTGAACGTAAATATTTTCTATATTTTTTGAAGAGCTTGAATTTTTTTGCGACTATCTGTTTACTCAATACACTTTTTTGAGTTTTTCCGGGTTTCACAAAAAAACAAACCTATCACTTTATTAACTCTGTCGACCAATTTTAATTTCAAAAAATCATAAATCTTCATTACATGTATAATTAGGTCAATAACTTTCCTTACAAAAAATTGTTAGATTTTTGGATTTTGAGAAGGTTTCGTTTTCATCGGCAAAGTACCTCTTGTAATTTAAACTTGCCAAATAACTTCTTTACAATTTTTTCAACATTTTTGGATTTTGTGAAAGGAGCTTGGTTTTGCACAATGGAGTCCTATACAAAAACTTCCTCCTTCCTTTCACTTTATTAACACTATCGACCAATTTTTATCTCTAAGATAATGAAGAGTTATGCTTCATTACATGTATTATTAGGTCAATAACTTTCCTTACAAAGATTATTGGATTTTTGGATTTTGAGAAGGTAGTTTCTTTTTACTCGGTGAAGTACCTCTTGTAATTTAAATATGCCAAATAACTTCTCTTCAATTTTTTCAACATTTTTGGATTTTATATAAGGACCTTGGTTTTACACAATGGATTGCTATACAAAAACTTCCTCCTTCGTTTCACTTTATTAACACTATCGACCAATTTTTTATCTCTAAGAATCATAACTCTTTATTACATGTATAATTACGTCAATAACTTTCCTTACAAAAAATTGTTGGATTTTTGGATTTTGAGAAAGTAGCTTCGTTTTCTTCGGTGAAGTACCTCTTGTAATTTAAACATACGAAATAACTTCTCTTCAATTTTTTCAACATTTTTGGATTTTGTGGAAGGAGCTTGGTCTTGCACAATGGAGTCCTATATAAAAACTTCATCCTTCGTTTCGCTTTATTAACACTATCGACCAATTTTTATCTCTAAGAATCATAACTCATTGATGTTACATGTATCATTAGGTCAATAACTTTCCTTACAAGAAATTGTTGGATTTTTGGATTTTGAGAAGGTAGCTTAAAACTTGCCCAATAACTTCTCTTCAATGTTTTCAACATTTTTGGATTTTGTGGAAGGAGCTTGGTTTTGCACAATGGAGTCCTATACAAAAATTGCATCCTCCGTTTCACTTTATTAACACTGTCGACCAATTTTAATTTCAAAGAATCATAAATCTTCATTACATGTATAATTAGGCCAATAACTTCCCTTAAAAGAAATAATTCCATTTTTGGATTTGGAGACGGTAGTTCAGCTTTCCTCGGTGAAGTACCTCGCGCATTTTAAACTTGCCAAATAACTTCTAGATTTTTGGATTTTGTGACAGTACCACTGGCAATTTAAATTTGCCAAATAATTTCTCTTCATTTTTTTCAACATTTTTGGATTTTGTGAAGGAAGCTTGGTTTGCAAAATGAAGTTCTATACAAATACTTCCACTTTCCTTCCACTTTATTAATATTATCGACCAATTTTTATCTTTAAGAATCCTAACTTTCCATTACATGTATAATTAGATCAACAACTTGAAAGAAATTATTGCATTTTTAGATCATGAGAAGGTTTATGTTTAGTTTAACTCGGTAAACATGTTTTCCTTTTAATATATCGTTTCACTTTATATACAACTATCATTTGATATGATAATTCCAACGTTGGAAAATAATCTGATTAATCGTCATCAAAAAAGTCTTCATGGAGCAACTGATACCAGAAGAATAGAATTCCAGCCTTTCCAAATACGATCAAAATTTTTGAAGATTATTATTATGTATAATATTAGAATATTTTGTAGTATGTTGGATAAATAAATACCTATATACCCAATAACAACTTTACAAATGACTTATCTTGAAAAAAATAATTTCAATTTTTGATGTTGAAAAGGTAGCTCGTTTTATAATGAGGATGTACTATACAAATGCTTCCTTTCTAATATGTCTTCTTACTTCCTCAAAATTATTGACCAATTTTTATTCCTAACTATAACTTCCTAAAAACCTTATATTTGAAATAAATCATTGCATTTTTTTTTGGAATTAAGGAGATAGTTCGGTTTAGGCAGTTAACTCCTTTACAAATGTTTCCTTCTTACTATCCCTTCTCACTTCATTAATATTATCGATATATTTTTATCCTTGATGATTCTAACTTGTTAAATAATCTTTCTTGCATTTTCAGATAATGAGCTTTATTTAGTATAATGGAGTACTGTAAAAATGTTTCTTTTTTAATATACCTTTAAAATAATAGGCCAATATTTACTTCCAATTAATCCAAATTTGCCAAACAACTTATCTTGAAAGATATGAATTTGCCAAACAACTTATCTTGAAAGATATGAATTTGCCAAACAACTTATATTGAAAGATATGATTGAAATTTTCGATTTTGAGATAGTAGCTTGATTTGGTATTGTGAAGTACTTTACATTACTTTAATTTATGAATTATTATCGACCAATTTCTACCCTAATAATCTAAATTTAGTAAACAACTTATATTGAAAGAAATGATTGCAGTTTAGGAATTTCTGAAGGTAGCTTGGTTTGGCATAGTGAAGTACCTTACAAAATTTATTATAAAGTTCTTCATTTCGCAAACACCATCGACCAATTGACCTTGAAAATCCTACTGTTTCCAAATTTTGTAGGAATTATTGCATTTTCAAATTTTAAGAAGGAAACTGTTTTTGGCATAATGAAGTAATACACAAAGGTGTACATTTTAATTTAGGTAAGATTATACAATATTGACTTCTGGTAATTTTATGTTGCTAAACAATTTATCTTGGAAAAAATCATTGCATT
The DNA here is from genome assembly GCA_963969525.1 of Ontholestes murinus. Classification (NCBI taxonomy): domain Eukaryota; kingdom Metazoa; phylum Arthropoda; class Insecta; order Coleoptera; family Staphylinidae; genus Ontholestes; species Ontholestes murinus. The sequence goes on along the minus strand of OZ018399.1, from coordinate 9,978,971 downwards.
TTTTTGACTTTAAAAACGTAGCCCAGTTTGGTATGTTAAAGTACTTTACAAACTTTATAAATGCTGCCTTCTTAATACACCTTTTCACTTCATTAATATTATCGACCAAATTATAACCTTGATAATCCTTATTTAACAAATAACTTACTTTGAAGGAAATTATTGCAGTATTAGATTTTAAGAAGGTAACTCTGTTAGCATGATGAGGTACTATACGAAAGGTTATGTACCTTTTCACTTCAGTACGATACCAATTTTTATCTTTAAGAAACCTAACTTTCCAATAAATGTGTAATTAGGTCAACAATTTGACTTGAAAGAAATTATTGCATTTTAGGAAAATGAGAAGGTATCTCGGTTTAGCTAGGTCAAAATGTTTTCTTGAATTCTAATATATATTTTTTCACTTGACATTCTTTGATAATGGCGTAATTGTCGAAACTAGTCAGATTAAATAAATAAACAGTAAAACAGACCAAGGGTAAATTCTGCATTACAAATTTTCACGACGAGTTACATGAGAAACTAATTCAAGAAATATTTTTACTTTATATACAATTGCAACCAATTTTTTCCTCTGATAATTCTAACTTTCCAAAACGACCAATTTTTAACTCTGTCAATCCTAACTTGCCAAAACAGCCAATTTTTAACTCTAACAATACTATCTTACCAAATAACTTATCTTCATTTTTGGATTTTGAGAAGGTAGTTCAGTTTGGCACGATGAAGTACTATGCAAATGTTTTTTTTTTCTTAATTATTTTAAGCTTATAAATATTATCGACCATTTTATGCAATATTATGGATATATCAATCTAATTCAAATTATTTCAGCCCAGACTAGGGAGTTGCTATAGAAGCTCTAAATATTTACTCTTCCAATGTGGTATAATTTAATCTTGCATCAAATGGACCTGTTCTGATTACAAAAATGCTAAGCTTCAAATCAAACAGTTACCACTGACACTTTAAACACTCGTTCATTGCAGGATTCTATTGCTTAACTTATACCTTACCTCTAATTTTATCTAACTTTATTACAATTGATTAACTTTTGGATCAATTATTGCTGATTTGTTCAATTAAACTTTGTGCTTACATAATCATAGAATATTTTAACACAATTATTGTGGTTTAATTTTATTTTCTTGCTTCAGTAGGTTTGTTTTTTCTACTTGAAACCACGTTGTTACGTTTTGCCCACAAACAAAAAAATTAAATACGCTCATTATCTTAATATAATCTCCATAATAAAATAACTGTTGTAATCCCCTGACATTACTGGCGGCCAATTTAGATATCTATGCTCGCGCTGTCTTTCTTTGTCATTCGCATTCCTTTGATCATGATTGCCCCGTTGGCTAACAGATATGCACTTTGTGCCACGAACCCATAAGACCGAGCTGCACTGGCAGAGATAGAAATTACATCTTGCAGGAAAACAATGCTGTGACAGAACTCAACTAATCGATCGATTGGAAATGGAGAGAAATGAAAATGAAAAAAAAAATGATAACAGTTCAATATGTTTTCTTTAAGAAATTGAATAAATGACATAGATTTTAACACATGATAAAAAAAAAATCGTTTTTTTTCAGATTTAAAGGATATTGTTTGAAATATTAATTTATATAATTATTTAAAATATTTAATAAAAGCCGGTGTAATTGTCGATACGATTATTCGTAAACATTAGACAAAAATAAGCATGAAATTAGTGTTGCTTCAATATTTGTGCTATTTGCAAGTCTTAATTTTGAATAATTCAATACCTGTCGCAGTTTCGTAGTCATAATAATACGCATCGCTGTAGATTAATTTGTCTCGCATTTTTAAATTATTTGTTGGGGTGTTTTCTTTTTTACATTATAGATCAGAAATATGTGAATGCCTGAAATTTAGATTTATTAATATCAGACATTCACATATTTCTGATGATGTGAAATAACATGCATGAATCTCTAAACACCGTGATAGTTAGTTAGTGTCCCATAAATATAAATGGTGGATGTGCCGGGTAAAATTTGTATTAAAAAATAGTGTTTACAATAGACAGTTAGTAATTTAATATTTAATGTATAATTATTATTTTTTATAGACTATATTATATATTTATAGTCTTTAAATTAATTATTTGTTCATGATTTAAAGTTAATTTTTATATTAATTCTGTTATTTTATATTTAAAATGAATATTGTTATAATATTCTTTAGTTGAGATAGTAATCCAATTATTCTATTTATAGCACAATTAATTATACGTATATTTTTTTTATTTGTAAGAGCAAAGCTGGATATTCGCCAATTATACAAAACGAAGTTTGTTCGTTAAACACAGCTGCATCAGTTCATCTTTGACGCTAATTGACTTAGTTGTAATCTAGCCTTACGGGGCGATTGTGAAACTAGATTAAAACTCGGCTCGGCTCAAAATATATCGCAAAAAAATACGTCAGACGGCCCTCGTTTCGGGGAGGGGGGAGGGGTGGTGACGCGCTCGTTGAGTGACAGTCGAAATTCCCACCTAATCAATTACCGGCCGCATAGTTCCGCGCTCATAATTATTTCCATTTAATCGGCATTTGTTTTATTAAATGGATAACAGCCTCTGCGAGAGCTCGGGAATTTCCACCCCCTTGCTAAATGCGCAGGTGGAAAATCTCTTTGTTGTCGCGGAAACCTTTACGCGATTAAGCCGCCCGGCCTAGCTCTCCAACTTGTCAACAGAGAAATGTTAATATTTAACTTTTCATTAAAACGGCACACACAAGGTCATAACGAGTGGGTAATGACGCTTAATCTTCCATTACTTATGTCGTATCATAATTAAGTTATGTAATAAGAATATCTATCAAAAAAACAAGAACTATTGTCTTTCGAATAAAGAAATTACGCACGAAATTTTTGATATAGCTTCACTGACGAGCTGTAATATAGCGAAACATATGTCTAGAGATTGTCATCACGTAACAACTTCTTTTATACGTTTAAAAAAGACACGATAAAATCGTTCTATTGTGCGACTTTAGTTATGTAATTCAATTATGATTCTTTACATACATTAATTATTCATTATTACTATAAAAACCTGATTGATGATGAGAAGGTGAGCAATTAAAATTTTGAAAGCTTATATAATAACTGTGTTTATATATTATCGATTATTATTTGTTTTCCGAGCGAAAACTAATACTAATATGTCGGAGCTATTGTTTGGAATCGTACACACACAATTCAAAATTAACGATTGCCTATAATTACGGTGTACTCTCGACAATATAATTGACAATGTAATTTAGCGCAGTTATGATGAGATCAATCTGTTCGTTGTTCGTTGAACCAGATGTGAGGCACAACATCAAAGACGATGATATTGTTATTTTAGCGCTTCAGATACAGGCGTTCATCCCGCACATACTAAGCAGGAGCAACTACTTAACGGCAATAAATAATAATCAGGCGCATGTTAGTACAAACATTCAGTATTCAAAAATAATAACAAATCTGCTTATATTATTACATTCTCATAACATTTTTTTTTAAATTTTAGATGTGTAAAAGCACAGATAATGAAAAAAGATATGAATAATAAATGCTTCTAAATGGTGGATGCGCCGGGCAAATGCTATTATTATTTTTATACGACACACAAGCTTATATTAGTTTTGTACATATTTTTTTGTAAATTTTAATGGACACAACAGTTTTTATTTTAAATTCGTATGTGTGAATTTACAAATATAATTAATAAAAACCATTCCTTGTAATTTTATGCCTACATAATATTAATCAGTAATTCGGTACGTAAATGTTAATTTATACGCTTTATATTAATTAATTAATTATTATTCAGTGATAAGCCGGGGTTATTTTGCAATGCCCTAGTATACGCTGTAAATCAGGGCATAGGTATAATTAATAAACTCGATTCGTGTTGATTTTTTGATGTGCATTTCAGCGGATTCGGTGCATGCAGTAAAATGCAAATATGGCAATTAATTATTAAACGTAATTTTTACTAAGGCCCGCGGAAGGAAAGGTAACGCCGGTGCGCCGTTAACGAATTCATTTAAATGCAAATTAAAAAACGAAACGCGGTAATGATTTTTTATAGTCAACTTTTTTCCAGGTAGACTCAAATATTTATTTCATAGATTAATTGGGCACACCAAGAATAAATAAAGTATTAATTGGATTGTAAATTTAAACATCTTAATAAATTCGACCGCAGTATAGAAGGCATAGATAAAAATCTAGTTTATCGTTATTTAGTTCATATATTTTTTTTTGCGTCGGGTAAGGTGTTGCTAGGAATTCTGATTCTGCGGTAGAAAATCGTGACCGTTAATGCAATCTCGGCCTCCAACCTCTCGCAAAAAGTAAATACTCGATATAATATCGTAAAGTGGCGGTGAAAAGTTTTGTGGAGAATATCCACAAGTGATATTCCAGCACACAGCCTTTGCATACGAAATTTTATCAGGTTTTGCTTTCCTTTTTTTTTTACACCACTTGAACATGAACATAATTATAGAATCAAAATTTATTTATGAATTAATATTGTATATTGGCGACCGTTAATAAGAATTAATATTGTCTTATATATTATGTATAAACCATGGTGTTGAGGATTTGTTGCTTGAGAATGACAACGATATACAAATATTGCATGTAGATAAGGAAAATTCGATGCCGAGTTGTGGATATCCGGCGGAAAAACATGCGAAACTTTCCGTTTATATTCTACAACTTTTTAAACGTGGCTGATACGTTTTCACCCCCCTCCCCCCGAGAAGTTGCGATAGTTTAATGCGCGCACACTAATTTGCATGACGTAATAAATCCGCCGGCCGCGAATAATACACAAATTTAATAAATTGCGGGCCGCATTTTCGGATCGTGCATTTTTAAATATTATTTCGGGGCGGATTTCGAAAGCGCTCCCAAGCCGAATAAGGGTGAAATATTCAAATGCATCACTAGGCCGGCTGCGAGGGCGGGAGGTCAACGGACAATGCAGCTTTTATTGATGGAGCCGTGAGGGCTTTCTTTTCCCCTGATAAAAACTTCGACGATTTCATTGCGTTATCCAACTTGAAAACAGGATTTTATTTCGCACCAATTTTAATAATATAGATATATTTTTTAATCCACATGGAATATAATTAATTTTTACTTTAAAGAATTCGAAATTGAACAAGTTTTATTAAAACATGTTTTTCGTATAGTTGCAGGAAAATTTAAACAATAAAAATTTTGACATTTTTTGCCTATTGCTAATAAACTGCAAGAGTTACATGAAATTTATATAAGAAGTAATTGTAAAGAATCCAAAATTAAGCAAATTGCTAAGAATAGCCTTTTTCTGTAAAACATAGTTTTCGAGGAATTTGAGGTGGCCATCAACCATTTTAAGTTTCTTTACATTTTACAACTTTTAACTAAAACACTTATGTTTTACTTATTGTAAACCCTAGGCCACCTAGTAAATATTTTAGTTTAGTATTTAAATTCCTGTTTTTAATTTGAATAATGTAATTAAATTATAAATTAATCTTTCAATACACTAAATACAAAATTGTATCCTTTCTTTACACTAACATCGATACTAAATACACTACAATTGTAATACTAACCTATATTATGCATCAAGCATCCACTACATCCATTGAATTTCAATATATTACTATGTTCTAATATAGTGTACACAGGATCATCGTCGATTAGTCGCTTGTAATTACACCACTAATGCAAATCCCATCCGTCCTTCGACCAATCTGTTCGGCCAGTTGTAAACCGAAAACATCTTATTTTAAAATCTGTAAAAGCACCAAAACACATTACTCCATACGCAAATGTTTACTTGATATTTACAAAAACACGCCGGCATTTAAATTGGAGAGGGGGTGGGTGGGGGTCGCGTTCCGATAGATTTACCCCGCCCGGAATACATTAAATTAATACTGCCTCAGATATGCAGCATCTTTTTTGTTCCTCAATTTGAAATTCAATTCACCCAAAACGCATTTCAATCTGTGTGCTTATTGATGAATAAATGAAATTTGGAAAAAAAAGATGTGCCGTCATGCGGACGAGTTTTTATGTGCCGCGCTACCTTTATGTTTTTGCCGAGTTTAAAGCGCTGCTTTATCGACTGCACGCTGAAAATATATAAAAATGTATATACTATACGCCCGCCGCGAAATCTTTTAAATCCCAAAATGCCGGCGTAATTCCCGCTTGCGGTTATTCGCAAACATCTGCTAGGGTGTTTTCTTTTGTATATTTTAGATATTTCAGATCAGAAATACGCTCGCCCGTATGTGCGTGCGCGAATATCCGAGCTCAACAAAATTAAATAACGTTTATGAGCAATAATCAATAGTACACATAAAATAATTATAAATGGTGGATGCGCCGGGTACACAATTAAAAGCTCTTTTGTTATATAATTTTTATATGAATCTTAATCAACGTTCGCAGTCAATTAAGTTTAGTTATAAGTAAATTTATATCTATATAAGATGAAAGACCACACGAAGAAAATAATTTGCATTATCTTACATAATAATTGATTTTGTTACATTTTTTTTAAATGTGTAATTATGCGAGCTTGGCAAAATTAAATAACCTTTAAGAACTCTTATAAATTACAATCATTAATAGTAAACACTAAACAAGTATAAATGGTGGATGCGCCGGGTACAGTTTTATCAACTTTTGTTGATTATATATTTCTTATATGATCTTCATCGGTGTACGTAATAAATATAATTTAGTTTTAAGTGAATATACTCTTAAATGTAAAACCAACAGGGGATGAAATATAATGTTCGAGGAAGGAGCCGTATAAAAACTCGCAAATAAACTGAGATTAATTGAAGTTAGAAACTGTCTGGAAAAGAAGTAACTAATTACGTATTACTTCTTTTGTTGCTTTCCTTCTTGTGTGTGTGTGTGTGGTCGAATGCTTTTAATGCAATTAAATTATTTAAAGATATTTTTTAAATCAGCACAGCTTTTCAAATATCATAATATTACTATAAATGATCAATATAATAAAGAGAATGGTTGCGACCGTTACTACGTGGTAATTCATACTTACACTGAATTGAAAAATTCAATATGTTTTAACCACAAATTATTTGTGGTTAAAACATAGTGAATTTTTCAATATAATATTTTGAGATTAATTTCAGTATGAGATTAAATTCCACAATAAAATCCACCTTGTAAGCATTCAACATTAAAACAGTTACGATTATTATTATTATTATTACATCCGTATTCATGGTAGAAGCAATCAATTGACCTTCGAGCACTTAAGGCGGCAGTAAAAATAGGATTGTAGCAAATAGGGTCGTATTTAAATTTCATTTCTACAAGTCGATGATCATTCCGCCCCGAAGCGGTATTGAAACATAATTTCCGGCGAAATTATGGAATCATGTTCTGCACCGGCGCATCCAGATTAGATGTAACAAACGGCTGCGAATTTAACACGCCAACGACACTTTATTTTTATAGTTTTGCCGATAGGATTCCGGGGATAAGGCGCGGAAATGGCCCCGGATCCGCAAGACCACAGTAAAATGTGATACTTTGCAATTGTGCGCCACCGTTCTTTTTTTTTTCTCTCACAATTAGGCCGCGCCTTTCAATTTCCATTCGAACGCAGGAGCGGACTTTCATATTTAAATGAGTACAGACGTTATTGTCTTAAAGGTCGCATGCGAATTTCTTTATAAAATAAATGCACGGTTTGGGCGGAATTACTTGGTGCATTCTGGCGCTGCAATATTCAGCTGGATGCATCGCAACAATGTGTGTTCCCCTTAAAATTGCTGCAAATCAACGAATTGCTCACGTATTCCTGAGTGAATACGGCAATATATGCATACACATGTGACGAAATGTATTTTATTACAGCTTTGATGTAATAATGTTTTCGGGCGAGGTAAATAACAGTGTTTTAATTAAATCGGATAAATTTATCCGCTTTGTAATGTTGTTTGCTTATAAAATATCTCTTATTAATTTTAATGATATGGCATTATCATTTATTACACGTAAAATGTATACTTTGTAGGATAATAATGATAAAAAAAATCATGAAAAACCAGCTTAAGCACTAATATTAAACTAACCACGAGAATAGTTGACCTTGCTTGTATACACTTCTCTATCGGTGAGGGTGAGTTTCTATGGAGCTCGCCAGAGGCCAATCGCACATTTATCTCACAAAAGAAAGCGGACGGAACCGTAGTCGGAGCTCCCCACGATACGAGGATCTTAAGTTTATTAGTGCTCCAGCATTATACGTTCTGCAGTGCCTCACTTATGTCAAACAAGATGCTAATCAGGGACAGAACCGGCTGACACTCGCACACAGAAACCGCGCCCAATATACCAGAATCCATAGTCAACCATTAAATAACGTTTACGGGCTTCCAGAAATCGTGGTAATTAACGTAAATGTGAAGCATTATAAATGGTGGATGCGCCGGGAACGTAAAAAATATAAGTTGATTCAACATTCAACCATTTAGACTGAATCATTACATTATCTTAATTACTAACTTTTAAGTATAACATTAATGTTTAAATTTAATTAATCTGGCACAGTTATTTTCTAAATAAACAATTTTAATAAAGATTATCCCGTAACTTATAATTGAATTATTTCTAGGTGGTTTTATTCTATCCTAGTGTCTGCGGAGTTAAATTTTATTTCTTTATTACATAAAAGCAAGCCAAGTTGGATTTACTTGAGGTTCCCTAAATTATTTGTTTCCACGAACTTACAGCACTGTCGAGATTGTGTTTTCGATGATTGGTACTTTAGTACTGCACTAGCATCGCCCACATTCAATTAGCTACGCTGTTTATGTATTATAAGTATTTCAATCATATAAGTATGTATCTTTTAAGAAAACTATAAGAGTATCATCAAGGTTTCGTATATTTCCTTCTCCGGTTTAACGAGTTGTATTATGCTATAACATCATTATTTTGTTGTCTTATATCCTCGTGTTATTTCCCCCAGTTCTCGTGTATGTGGGCGGGATAAACAGATAATTTAACAAAGCCTGCCCTGCGACAGTATGCCACAAGATGACGAACGTATATCATCCTTTTTTCATTGTGCCTCGCATTGTGCCCTTATAGATATCACCGAAATAAAGTCGACATTTCAATCCACCACCAGCACCATTACCATAACACGCCCCGAACGCATTTTTTTATATATAACACCGGCGTGAGGTTTTCCATTTAATTAAACCGTCCGAATTTGTTTGTTTTAATAATACGTGTTCAAGTAATTGATTGCGTTATACACCGGGGCGTTTAATAAATTCGATCCGAAATCCCAATTCCACCGATCGTTCGAGTGACAAGGTTAGGCCCAATAAGAAGGGAAATTTAAAGCTATAAAGCCATTTCCGAATGCAGAGACATTCGATTTATCTTTTATTAGGGACCGCCATATTTTTTCCCCGGCGCGGCTTGTAATTGGGGAAGTTCCCGTTATGTGAACTGCACGTTCCATCACGGCCCGTAAGTAAAACTTTCGACTTCCCACATAAGACTATAATGGATGTGAATTTGAGGACAGTACTGGATTTCCGAATCACTACACGCATTCAAACCGGCGAGTGCCACGTGGTGCTAATGCGTTCCACTTATCGACTACGGACGATTGCCTATAATTTTCAGGCACGCTTTTTCACACAGGAACGTTTCTACAAATCGAACGCCAATTTGTGCCCAGTAAAGGTAACCTAAAGAGAGAATAACATCGGTAATCACAAGCAGCTGGTAATGCAATTACAAAACAAAGACATTACCGAACTAAATATGTGTTAATCCATTCATTTACTCTATAGAGCTTTTTGTCCTGATTTATATCAACAAAAAAAAATAACGTTGGTCGAACAATTAACCTTTTTAGCGTATCACTGACCTACCCCAATAAACCATTTATTGATCTCGCGTACACTTGACCTACCTAAATGAGTAATGCATTAGCCTAGTGCACTTCCAACTAACTTTAATAAACTATTGCCTTAGTTTAGCGTACACTTGACCCACTTCAATAAACTATGTCCGTGTTTAGCGTAAAATAGATCCTCCATATTTTTGATATGAAAAATATGGATCATAACAAGTGCTTTTCTTCATAAAACTTTTGTTTTAATTGATTTTTACGTTAAAAGCAAACATTTAATTTATTTAAAATTAAAACAGAAACATTAAGTCTTTAACTGGTATCTCGAGGAAAAAGTAAAGCAACAAGAAATTTGAAGTTTAGAAATTGAGTTTTTACAATATATAAAATTCCTCCAATACTTTTCTTTTCTCACTTAACTTAATTAAATGTGATTGACCTAACTTCAATAAAATTGTAAAGGGTTATTGAACTGATGTTTTCGTACCTGATAAAATTATATTTTCAATCAATAAAGACTATAGTTACAGACGTTTTGGTAATTCATTACCGGCATTAAGAGTAATTGCATCATAAAGATTTGATGAATAAAGTTAGGAATCACTCGTTTGCCATTAGCGAAAATCAATGTTCGTGTTTTATGACAACTGTTTATAGGATTAGTTTTATTTCTTTTGCTATTTAAACTTACATTTTAAATATTTTTAAATAATATACAGTGTGTAAAGTGATTTTTGATATGAATTTTAGGAGAAAAACTTATTCTTTATAAAAAAAATTGCTTACTTCGAAACCCCTTATAGTAAAAAAAAATCAGTAAATACTTAAGATAAAATAAAAAAAAATTGAAATTATGTCGAGTTGTTGATTTTAAATATTTAAATATGACTAAGTCAGTGTTTTAGATCAGTATCGTGTTACTAGGTAATCAAAGCGATGGGTTGAAAATGACGAAATGAAATATTTAATTTATATTTAATTACAATCTTAGATTAGTAAAACATACCTGAAAATCGGGGATAATTTTTTATCCATGCAATTAAAAACATTTTTAAATTTTCTCTCCATCACAATTAGTTATCATCTTTTAGCTCAAACTAATACATTACTCATTCACCTATCACAATCAATTATTCTTTACCCTTTTGAATTATTTATTAGCCTAGCGTACTGTTGACCTGGACTAGTAATTTTATTATTGGCGTAGCATCTTCCTGACCTATCTTAACAAATTATTCATTGCCCCAGCGTACGCTTGACCTATCTCAATAAAATGTTAATTGTTCTAGCGTGCAATTGACCGAAGCTAATAAGTTATTAATTACTCTAACGTACTCTTGATACACACAAGAATTGATTACATTGATACAGCGTACTCCTGAGCTTACTCAATAAATTATACATTACCAATATCTATAAGTAATAGATAAGCATTTTTTATATATAAAGCTTCAGATACAAAAGAAATAAATCTTTTTAAGCAAAATTGTATACAATGATATAATGATAATGTTTTAATAAACGGAAGATATTTAAAACATTTATTTACATATCAAACACACCATAAAGCAAATCTCAGTTAATATTTTAAAAGATAAAGGATAGAACAGTGGACACACTCTCACCCTACATTCAAAATTTAACTCTAATTAAAACAATGTTTTTAATTTGATAAAAAAAATATTTATACTTTTTTATAGTTTACATTTTCCTAAACTGTAAACTCTGTTGGTAACTTAAGTTAATATAAATATGTAGGGAGGGTGGGTGGCCTCTATCCCACGTTTCAATTTCTTTGACATTAACATGGAGTTTTTGTCAGATCAATTGCACAGAATAAGGAAAAATAATGTTAAAAATTTATTTACAAATAAAAAATATTTGCCATTATACCTCGCTTGATGTTTTAGTAATTGGAGGGTATGATAGTGGCCACCCACCCACCCTACATATATATTTTAATTTAAACTAAAACAACATCTTAATTCTTTTTAATATTCATACTTTTGATTTTTTTAGCTAAAATTTTTCTAAATTGTAAACTCTATTTGAAACAAGCTAACGTTTATATGTAGGATGGGTGGGTGGCCTCTATCCCACCTTCCAATTTCTTTGACTTTCACATGAGGTTTTGTGAGAGAAGTTACACACAATTAAAAAAAAATATGATGTAAAATTTTATTTGTGGTTTAGCAAATCTAGGTTAATGTTTTAGCAATTGAAGGATAGAATAGTGGCCACCCACCCACCTTACATATATATTTAAATTTTAAGTAAAACAATGGCTCTACTTCTTTTAATTTTCATACTTTTGTTTGTAGTTAACTAAACTGTAAACTGTATTTGTAACTTAAGGTCTCATAAATATGTAGGGTGGGTGGGTGGCCTCTATCCCACCTTCGAATTTCTTTGACATTCACATGGGGTTTTTGTCAGGTCATTTGTACTGAATAAAGAAAAATAATGTTGAAAATTTATTTACAAATAAAACATATTTTCCATTATTTCTCGCTTAATGTTTTAATAATTGGAGGGTATGATAGTGGCCACCCACCCACCCTACATATATATTTTAATTTAAACTAAAACAACATCTTAATTCTTTTTAATATTCATACTTTTGTTTTTTTAGCTAAAATTTTTCTAAATTGTAAACTCTATTTGAAACAAGCTAACGTTTATATGTAGGATGGGTGGGTGGCCTCTATCCCACCTTCCAATTTCTTTGACTTTCACATGAGGTTTTGTGAGAGAAGTTACACACAATTTAAAAAAAATATGATGTAAAATTTTATTTGTGTATTAAAGACGATTTTTAGCAAATCTAGGTTAATGTTTTAGCAATTGAAGGATAGAATAGTGGCCACCCACCCACCTTACATATATATTTAAATTTTAAGTAAAACAATGGCTCTACTTCTTTTAATTTTCATACTTTTGTTTGTAGTTTACTAAACTGTAAACTGTATTTGTAACTTAAGGTCTCATAAATATGTAGGGTGGGTGGGTGGCCTCTATCCCACCTTCGAATTTCTTTGACATTCACGTGGGGTTTTTGTCAGGTCATTTGTACTGAATAAAGAAAAATAATGTTGAACATTTATTTACAAATAAAACATATTTTCCATTATTTCTCGCTTAATGTTTTAATAATTGGAGGGTATGATAGTGGCCACCCACCCACCCTACATATATATTTTAACTTAAACTAAAACAACATCTTAGTTTTTTTTTAATATTCATACTTTAGTTTGTAGTTAACACTTTTCTAAATTGTACACTCTGTTTGAAACTTAAGTTAACGTTTATATGTAGGGTGCGTGGATGGTCTATCCCACCTTCCAATTGCTTTAACATTAACACGAGTTTTGCCAAAGGGGTTGCACAAAATAAAGATAAATAATGTAAAAATTTATTTACAAATAAAACACGTTTTGCATTATATCTTGTTTGATGCTTTAGTAATTGTAGGGTAAAATAGTGGCCAACCACCCATCGCACATATATATATATATATATATATATATATATATATATATATATATATATATATATATATATATATATATATATATATTTCAACTTAATCTAAAACTGTCTTTCATTTTTTATAATATTCATACTTTTGTTTGTAGTTAACATTTTTCAAAACTGTAAACTCTGTTTGCAATTTAAGTTAACGTAAATATGTAGGGTGGGTGGGTTACTTCTATTCCACTTTCCAATTGCTTTGATATTATAATGGGGTTTTGTCAGAGAAATTACACAAAATTACAGAAAAATATGAAAATTTTTATTTTCGTATTAAAAAGTTTTGTAGAAAATCTCGGTTAATATTTTAGCAATTGGAGGGTGGAATAGTGACCACCCACCTAACATGCATATATATTTTGACATTAACTAAAACTATGATTTAAATTTTTTAATATTCATTCTTTTGCTTTTAGTC
>OZ018399.1:9853188-9964870 GCA_963969525.1 Ontholestes murinus | reverse complement strand
AAAAAAAATTTTTCCAAAAAAAATCACGATCACAATACTTCCCCTATATTTCATATAGGGAAAGTAAAAATGGTGATGTGGCCATCATAGTACTTTCCCTATATTTTACACGAAAACTATAAGGTTCACGCAAAAATGCTATTCTTAATGATTTGTTCACTTTTGAATTCTCTACAATTATTTGTAATACAAGCTTCATGTAACTCTAATAATTTATAATAATAATAATAATAATAATAATAATACTTTCTTAACGGTATCACCTTTTTACAGAAAATAATATAAAAAATAAAACAATTCAAAAATAATAAAACTAAAACTAAAATACAATCTACATGTAAAAATTTTCGTGTGCGTGTGCTACATGTTCGTGTGAATTATATAAAACCTAATTGAATATTATTCAGCTTAATTTTAAAAGAAGTATTCGATTCTCTAAATAAGTCAAACCAATGATTATTCCAATATTTATTAGCAAGATTAATTATGCGTGTTATAGAGTTATGGGTGTCGGCTGTTGTCCTGTATATGTCACTGTGGAAAATCTTCACCGAACGAGTTTGCCTCTGTGGTATGTGAACTGGTAACTGCTCCAAAAGATATGGTGAATCTAAAGTTCCATTCAGAAGACGATGTAAGAAGCATAAATCAGCTCTTATTCTACGCTCTTCCAACGTTGATAAATTGAGACTTTGTCTTATAACCGAATATTCACCTTGTACGTGTGGTATTCCCATCTTATATTCCATAGAACGTAAGAATTTCTTTTGTATTGATTCTAGGCGAGTACAATTGGTAGATGAGTATGGAGTCCACACAGGAGACGCATATTCTAAGTGACATCTGACAAGGGAGCAATATAATGTCTTAAGGCATTCTACATTAAATTGTATCCCTATTTGCCATACATAACCCCATCTCTGCAGAGCCCTACTTGTAATATCAGTAATATGTGTGGTAAATGAATGTTTAGAATCGAACGTAACACCAAGATCCTTTATAGTTTCAACTTTAACCAAATTCGAAGAGTTGATATTATATGTAAAATCAATGTTACTTTGGCATCTTGATGTAGTCATGGAATAACATTTGTTTACATTAAGATATAAACGGTTTTTAACACACCATTCATTCAGATTATTAATATCATCTTGAATAGATATACAATCATCATAAGTGCGGACAACTTTGAATAATTTTAAGTCATCAGCATATAATAGAAAATTACAGTTTTTGATTACTAATTGCAAATCGTTGATGAACAATATAAATAGAATAGGCCCACAGTGTGAGCCTTGAGGCACCCCTGAAGTGACTGAGATTGGCTCAGATAAGAAATTATTTATTCTAACAATTTGGATTCGATTTGTAAGAAATGAAGATAGCCATTTAAGAGTACTGAGACAAAAGCCGTAGGATCCTAACTTATCTAGTAACAAGCCGTAATCAACCCTGTCGAATGCTTTGGAAAAGTCGGTATAAATAGTGTCAATTTGGCACCGGGATTCCAAGGCATTCGACAGAAATTGCTTATATTCTACTAAATTAGATGTAGTTGAGCGGTTAGGCACAAATCCATGTTGGTTATTACACACTAGATGCCTTGAAAACCAACCTAACTGTTTTGCCACCAACTTGTCGAGCATCTTTGGAATGACGGATTGTATTACAATCCCTCTGTAATTCGGAACTAGATGCCTAGGGCCTGATTTATGAATCGGAATTATGAAGCTCCTTTTCCATTCATTTGGCACTATACTAAGTGATAAGGACAGAGAAAATAGCTTGTATATTGGATGACACAGTGAATAAACACAACTCTGTAGAAAGTAGCTGGGTACTTGATCGGGTCCGTGTGCGAGTGACGGTTTTAAGCTAATAATAGCAGTAAATACCTCTTCAAGAGAAATTGATAGGTGATTATCCAGAATACGATTTGAGCATGAACTTAATTGAGAATGACCAGTTGATGAGGTATAAACTGACGAGAAAAATTTTGAAAATAAATTAACAACATCGGCTCCATTATCAGCATTAACATCATTATAACTCATTATATTTGGATAGCCATCTTCTTTTTTGAGTTGTTTAGCATATCGCCACAATAGTTTTGGGTCCGCATGAAGTGAAGACTCGATATTTGATAAGTGATTATTATAACAAGTTTCACTTAATTGTTTACACTTATCGCGTAAATTTGAGAATAAACAATAATCATCTTGTAAACCAGAACGGAAGATGCTAAAATTTTTGAAAAGATATTTATAGCAAACTCTAAAATCATTAATAAAATGCTACAATCTAAATATACAAGAAATAATAACATTGAAGAAAAAAAATAGTATACTCCTGAGAGAAATTTTTAGAACTACAAAAGAAATTGTTGGAAATTTCTAGGAACAGATTTTCTAGAAAAAGTTCTAGCCTCCAAATTTGAATATGAGTTATTGGCAATTTCTGAACTCTCGAACAAAAAGAGTCGAATTCTGTAAAAGATTTTTTTGAAATTTTTAAGCCCTGAAGAAGAAGATCTTTGCACTTTATAAGACAATATTAAAAACTGGAAGAGAAATTACTGAAAACAACGTCAAAAAAAATTCTAAAAATATTGAAACGAACTTTATAAAAAATCTAGAACTCCCTAATAAGACCTTTGCTAAAAATTCTGGAAATATGAAGAAGAAATTACTGTTAACTTCCAGAATCCTCCAAATAAGTTCTAGAAATCTATAAGGAAAACTTGTGAAAAATTCTAGAATCCTTGATCAAAATTCTTTGGAAAAGAAGATGCAAAAATGAAATTCCTGAAACTTTTAGAAGCCTCTAACAGCCGTACTAATAGTCGCGAATTAATTCGAGTATAAGGATTATTCCTTTACCTCGAATTATTTTTAAAGATAAACGTCAATTCAATAATCCTGCGCGACGCAAGAATATTTCGAGATTATTCGCGAACTGTCAATTTCTTACTTGTCAACAGATATTTTTATAATTCATTATAGTTAATATATTGTTATTATAATTTTACCTTTATCCATTTCTGTAAAATGAATTACCATTATTATGTACCATTTCCATTAAAAATAAGTATTAATTGAACTTACTATATTCGTAATTTAATAAATGGCGCTCTTCAACTGACAGAACATGACGATTCTGCCAACGTAAAACCAGTAATAATTAAATGTCACTAAAAAGTTCCCGTATAGTGCCAACGTAAAACCAGTAATAATTAAATGTCACTAAAAAGTTCCCGTATCGAGGATAATTCTTCGAAGTCGCCGAAACTACCCGTAAATACCCGACTAATAAATACGACAAATAATTCAGGATTTTTCAGTTCGAGAATTAATTCGCGACTATTAGTACGGCTGTAAGTGAGTTCTAGAAAATTAGACGGAAATTTCCTAATAAATTGTAAAACTCTCGAATAAAAACTTTGCTAAAAATTCTGGAAATATCTATTTATTTATTAGATAAGAAAAAGAAGTTACTGTACAATTTTAGAATCTTCAAAAAAAGTTTTATAAACCTAAAATGAAATCTTGTGAAAAATTCTAGAAACCTCAATGTAAAAGAAAAACTAAAAGTATGGATCATCTGAGAAAATTATAGAAATTTAGAAGAAAATTTTCTAATAGAAAAAGTTGAACAAAATCTTGTATAGAAACTACGAAGAAATTTTTATAAATAAATATAAATAATGACTTTTTGAAACTCTTTGATTTGATTTGATTTGATTTATTTATACGGATACACCTTTTACATAAAAATATAATAGAAAAATTATGATATTCCATAATATGTTTGGCAACATAAACTTAAAATAACAAAAACATTTAACAGAAAGTAATACATAAAAAGAACATGAAAATATGAAACTTGGCTCGATATTCAGTTCTAAATAATGTCGACAGGTTCATTAGTTGAGTCATTAATAGCATGTTACTCCTACGTTGTATTAATAGTACAAGAATTAATAAAATAATATTGATAAAATTAAACTCTTGAATAAAATCTTTGCTAAACCTGTAAAAATTTCTAGAATTCTCGATGAAAATTCTTTGGAAAGGAAGTTGCAATAAAAGTATGGAGGCGAAATTACTGAAATTTCAAGAATCTTTAAAGAAAAATCTAAAAAATTTTTTGAAATATTCTTAAGTTAAATATTTTTCTCACAAATTAAGAACTCTACGAAAAACATGTCTTTATAAAACTTGTTCAGTTTCTCATTCCCTTTGACTTTTGTTTGAAAAGTTATGTAATATTTTTTAAATTGAGATTTTAAATATTGAGAAAAAACAAAAAAAAGACGCCTCGAGTAAACATCCACTTCCGGATTATGATTGTTCATCAAAAGCTTTTCAATTCCGGTTTTTAATGATAAAACATTAATAGTCCACAGAGATTCTTATTCACGAAAACAGTACTTTCCCAAATAGTAATGTGGCGGCCATCATAGTACTTTCCCTATATTTACTCGAAAACTATGAAGTTTATGGAAAAAGCAATTCTTACTAATTTTGGATTCTCTACAATTATTGGTTATGTAAATTTTATGTGACTCCAGTAGTTTATTAGCAATTGATAGAAAATATCAAAATTTTCAATTTTTATTATTTTTTCTCGAAGGTTAGGAATTTTGCGAAAAATATATTTTAATAAAACTTGTTTAGTTTTTCATTCCCTTTAACTTTTGTTTGAAAGGTTTTGTAATATATTTCACTTTTAAACCAATATCGAAAAAAAAAACAAAACACAGCCTCGAGTAAACATCAATTTCCGGTTTTTTAATGCTTACCAAAAGCTTTTCAGTTCGAGTTTTTAATGACAAAACCTTAAGTTTAAAGTTTCTTCTCAATCAGATCATTCCTTTTTGAGATACAGCGCCCACAGACATTTTCACGCACGAAAACAATACTTCCCCTTTATATACTACATAGGGAAAGTAATTTTATGAAATAAAACCTTGATAATGACTTGAAAGAGTCGAAACTATAGTAATTTATTAATATTTTAAATCATTAATATAGAGTGGTAAAAAAAAAATAGAAAATTGTGTTTTATTTCATCCTATATTCACCTTAAAACCTACAAAGGTTTAATTTAATGGTTTTTTATCATTATTTTTTTAATCAAAACTATTTTTTAATGTATACAAAAATACTATTTAATTTTTTTATTTGGTTAGAATGATTGATTTTATAAAATCCCATCCTAAAATTATTCCTGATTCGAAATCACAATACAAATAACACTTTGAAAAACTCTACAAATATTCACTGCCTCCCTACATCTTCAAATTAATGAAAATTTAAGCGAATTATAAAATCCTGCTTCAGGTACATTAAAAAAATACATATGACTTATTTCACACTTTTTTTGTTAATTAGTTCCAATAAAGATAACTATAATATATCATTATAAATATTAATGGAGTGCACAAGGTGGTTCAGGATGTTTGGGGTAAATGTGTGACTAAACTCTATACAATAGCCCGTCCTCCTAGTTACTCGGATGTTCCATTAATTTTACTTTCCGCACCGGACGTAAAAAAAGAGAAAAAAAACCTACACCATACGACTATAAATATATTCAACGGACTTTATTGCAACTGATTAACTGATTAAAACCGGCCATCATTTTTTTTATGCGGGGAACTTTAATGTGTTTTAAATTATCATTTCAGCTCTTGATTTAATCATTTTTCTAGAGAGAGCGCGGATTATAATTAAAATAAACAAAAGTAATCCTTATTTAAAGCTCCTATTAGGATTAAAGTTTTGGCACAAGGACTGCACTCTCGGTGCTGCCGTTAAATCCACCCATTCTTACCATATTTTACACGCCGGTGTAAAAACTGGGATTTACCTTTCTAAAGTCCTAGTCGATATATTATTCTCTCTATTTTCTACAAAAAAATGTATATTTTATGTTACACAAACTATTTAAGAAACTATTTCAGTTGTTTGAAATATACGTAACTAATAAAATATTGAGTTTTAATTATATGGTAGAAATAGAAAAATTCTTCTGTAATATTATTTAAAGGCATTTGGTTTCAAAAAACGTAGAGGGTAAATATAGTATACATTGAAAAAGTGATTGTGTAAATTTTCTTCATAACTATTTCTATATTTTTTTTGGTTTCTGGAATGAGCACAAGTGGAGACGTTCTTCCATCTTCATTTGTGTGCTGATAGAGTCATATCTTGCAGTATGTTTGAAAGATTGATTTTGGTTAGGGACACAGGCTTCTATTCGATTTTCAAAGATGCTCCCTCTTTTACTAGAGCTTCAGCCATATCATTCCCTCTCGTGTTTAAGTATGCCTTTACCCATAATAAGGCAATTCTGTTATCTGCAGATACCGTCTCTAGTGTCATAACACATTCATTTGACAGTCTTGATGAGAACTTGGAATGTGTTAAGCTAGACTGACTTCACTATCTGTGTGGATGCAGATGTTTTCTCTTTTTATTCTCAGTTCAGTTGTTTTTGGGCCCTAATAAGTATCCCTGTGAGTTTCACCTCGATGATTGTAGGGGTATTTTTAATTCCAAATTCAGTTCGGTACAATATATGCCTTCATCTATTCATCCATCAATATTTTTGTAGTATTTTCAGGAGCCTCGGAATTTTGTAACTTGTAGTGTCTTTTGAAAACGTAGATCAGAGTAGCTCAGTTACCTAGAAAAGCGTCCCACTGAGTCATTTTTCAAAGTATTGCTCCATGTCTAGTCTAGTCCGCCTTTCGATACCACAGGCCGTTGGTTCTTAATCTTATTGCCGTACTTAGGGCATTTTCTTGTATGTATAAATCGATGGGAGACAATAACGCTTCCATTGCTAACGTCGGTATGGTGCAAATAACGCAATTAATTCGTATACATGCCAGACGTTAAATATGCTGTAGCTTATTTGTTCCAGTTTTGATTTTAACTCTAGGCCACCATACATCTGTTGCATATTTTAGGGACTGTCTTACAATGGCAGTGTACAGCCACTTGATAATTCTGGGTGATAATACCCATTATCTTACAAAGACTCTCCGAAACTGCAAAAACGCCATACTCGTCTTCTGTACCTTGGTTTGAAGATGATTACTCCAGTTCAGTTTAGGATGTAGGATGACTCTCACATACTTTACCTGTAAAGCCAGTTAGTGTGATGTTGTATATCCTAGGCTGCTTCATTCTGTCCTGTTTCTTTTTATTGGTGAACATCTCCGTCTTAGTTAGATTTACGGGAGGGTCTGTGCACCATTTCTCTACTATATTGAGGGCACTCTGCATTAGTTCACTGAGTACACCTTCATAGAGGCTTTTAAGCAGAATATTATGTCATATGTATACCCTACGGCTGGAAAGCCAGATTCATTTAATTTCCTTAGCAAGTCGTTTATCAGGATGTTCCACATGAGAGGAGATAGTGCTCCTCCCTGTGAACACCCAAGGGTCATCCTTGCTTTTGGAGACTTTGTTTCCTATTGATATTTTTCATAGAATCTGTTTTATCCATTTACTAAGTACTTATTGGAGTGGCGAGGATAGAGAGTTTGTCCTACGATATTGAAAGAGGCTTTGTTAAAATGTCAAATAAGCCTAATACCGCCATTTTATTTACAAACTCCTCCTCAATATGATGAACCAAACAATAGATTTCTGATTCGGCTGAGCGTCCTGGTATATACGCGTGTTGATTTTGGCGAAGATGATTCGTCTTTAGAATATGGTCCCTGATGTTCCGATCGGAAATCTTCTCCAAGATTTTCATCATAAACGATGTGAAGCTTTTCGGTTTGTAGTCCTCTTTGTCTGGTTTAGTTAAAATACCACCTTGACTTTTCTCCAGTTTTGGGTGACATATTTAAAAACTATGTAGGCGCTAAATAGAATCACCAGGTGTTTCAGCTCCATATAAATAGGACTAGGTAAACTTCATCAATATCTGGAGACTGAAATAGTGAAAATGTTTTAGTGGCTCAGGTTATCTTAGGTCCTGTTATTATGTTAGAGACTATGCTCCAATCTTCTTTTGAAAAGGTATGAATCTCCTGCTAGTCTTTTTTTCTTATCCTCCATGTTTTTGCAGTCGGGAAAATTAATATTTAAGAGAACTGACTTCACTAAATTGTCATAATAACTGCCATTCTTTATTTTTATTATTCCAGAACGAACTTTTTTTAGCCTTATGGCTAGGCTATGAATTCAATTTATTCACAAAAGTTTCTCAAAGGTTTCCTCTGTCGTAATCTTAGTTGTTTTAGCAAGGCTGGGTAGACTTCATCCATCCCTGGAGACTAAAATAGTGAAAATGTTTTAGTGGCTCAGGTTATCTTAGGTCCTGTTATTATGTTAGAGACTATACTCCAATCTTCTTCTGAAAAGGTATGAATCTCCTGCTAGTCTTTTTTTCTTATCCTCCATGTTTTTGCAGTCGGGAAAATGAATATTTAACAGAATTGACTTCACGAAATTGTTAGTATAACTGCCATTCTCTATTTTAATTAATCCAGGTTGTAGCTTTGGGTTTTTCGTGAGAACATTGTTTAGCCTTGCGGCTGTGGTTGTGGACTCAGTTTATTTACAAAAGTTTCTCCATGATTCCCTCTGAAGTTGTCTTAGTTGTATAAGTAGGGCTGAATAAACTTCATCCATTCCTAGAGACTTAAATGGTGAACATTTTTTAGTAGCAAAAGTTATTTTAGGTTCTGTTATGTTGGAGACTCTGCTCAAATTCTCTTTTAAAGGGTTAAGAATCTCCTGCTGGTCTTCATCCCTGTCCTCCATGCTTTTGCAGTCGGAAAAATGAATTTTTAAGAGTATATCCATTGACTTCACGAAATTATCAGTATAACTGTCATTCTCTATTTTTATTATAATAGGCTGTAGCTTTGGTCTATGGAGAGAACCTTTTGAAATTAATTTATTCACAAAAGTTAGTTGTATTAGTAGGACTAGGTAAACTTCATCCATTCCTGGAGACTTAAATGATGAGAATGTTTTAGTGGCACAGGTTATCTTGGGTCCTATTATGATGTTGGAGACTATGCTCCAATCTTATTTTGAAAAGGTTTGTATTGCTCGTCATCCCTGTCCTCCATGTTTTTGCAGCCGGAAAAAATGAGTTATTACGTCATCTGCAAATCGTATGGCCGAGGAGATAGTACCTATAGACAGCCAAGGGTCTGCTTTGCCTCATAGACTTCGTTTTCTATTTAGACCGTCCTTTGCTTAGCATCTATTTTATCTAGTGCGACTGGAGTGGCTAGGATTGAGAAAGCTTGCCCTGTGCTCTTAAAAGAGGCTTTGTTAAAATGTCAAATAAGCCTAATGCCGACATTTCATTTACCAACTCACTTAAAACTTCATCCATTTCTGGAGACTGAACTAGGGACTTAAATGGTGAGAATGTTCTAGTGTCCCAGGTTATCTTGGGTCCTGTTATTATGTTGGAGACTATGCTCTAATCTTCTTTTAAAGGGGTATGAATCTCCTGCTGGTCTTCATCACTGTCCTCAATGTTTTTGCAGTCGGAAAAATGAGTTTTTAAGAGTAAATTCATTGATTGTCAGTATAACTGCCATTCTCTTTTTTCATTATTCCAGGCTGTAGCTTTGGGTCTTTGAAGAAAACAGTTTTTAGTCTTGTGGCTGTAGTTGTGGACTTAATTTATTAACAAAAATTTCTCCTCACCTTCTTTTTGTATAGTTGGTGAAGCTTTTCATAACAGGCCCAATTTATTTTCTGCTTAAAATGTTGCGCTTTGTTATACACTTCTCTTGCTTGCTTCTTCATCTAATTGATTTCATTATTACACCTTGGGTTGAGTGATCAGGACTTTTCACATTAGAAGATGACAATCTTATCCAGAAGCAGCGCGAGGTCATTGACTTCAGTCTTGTTCTTAGCATACGATTCTCAACTTTTTGTAGTCGTTGAGATAAGGTATTTTGTAAATAGTTCCTTATAGGTTTTCCGAACGTTTCTCCTTCGCGAAGTTTAGTCCCTAATTTGTAACATACCAATCTGTGGTCTGTGCAGAACAGAGTATCCGTCGACACATGTCATATCTGGATATGCCTGCTTGCACTCTCACCAGTAAGGGTGATATCAATCACCTCTTGTCTTCTTGAGAAGTGTTGGTTCACAGCATCTATTGAATGTGTTTAGATTTGTGCTCGCAATGAATTTGAGCAGAGCTTTGCCAATTTTATTGGTGCTTGGTAGTGTGCATTAGCATCACAACCTATGATGAGACTAATGTTTGTTTCACAGTATCTGATCACAACCTCTAATTCATTTGAGGCAGGTGGGTCGATTGCATCGTAGGGTAGTTATGCGGAAATTAAAAAAAAACTTACCACAATCCTCTCCTTCGAAACACTGTGAGATCTAGTGTGAAAAATTGAGGCTTAAGATTATGTGCACCATGAAAGATGGTTCCTTTTGTATTACCCAGTCCACATATCTTGTCACTACATAGGGTTCTTGGATTAGGACCAGGGTATTATAATTGCTGTGGAGATTGTGGAGTGTTTGGGCAGTTTTGTAAGATTATTTGAAATATATTTAGCTATTTCACGTTTATTATATGAATTTATTTATTTATATCTTTGGTCTTCTTTCTTTAAAAAAATACATAAAATACATTTAAAAAAATAAATTACAGAAACATAGGTAAAATTTTGTTCGAAAGAAGCACGGGCGGAGTTCATAATTGATTATGTTCTTCCACTCGAACCATATTGGCACCATGATGTTGTAAGGTCAACGATCTTCGTCCACATCTGGAAGCTTTTATTTTGTCCTTAATTTCGTTTTATATCCACTTTTTAGGGGGAACTTCTGGCAGCTAATGTCAGCATGACAGAAATTCAAAAGATATCTTAATGGTTTATTGCAGGATTCTTAATTTATTAGAATATAAGAGTATACAGAACTCTCCATTTAAGTTAGGAATCTGTCCATTGGTGTAGTCTAATGGAAGGTTCCTCTCTGCTATCCTCAGCTTCTCTTGGGGTAGTATGGATGGTCTCAGTGGGAGTTTTCTTTTTATGATTAAGCGTGACAAGTTGGAATTTGTATCTAAGACGACTCCTGCTATAGGAGGAGACACCATAGATATATCGTTAGCTTTCGGTTTTGACCAGCCAGGAGTTTAATTGTTTGGTTTATATCCAGAGCGTAGCCTTTGTAGGTGGTCAATTTGGATTACCTTAATTTTGCTCCTGCCTATTGTAGAACTAGTTTTTCGATTGATTTGGAAAGCCAGTCTGATTGATCCGCACAGGATATCCTGAGGCTCTCTCTGGGGTACAGCCTTTGATCGACGACGAAGCTGACACCGTCTGATGTGGCTTTGACCAATTCGGAGGTGAGAGTACCCTTTAAGATCTTATCCTGTTTTCTTCTTTTAGTTAGGTCTTAAGGTGAATGGGTGACTACTTTTTCTTAACCTTTTCCTAGGGCTCAGCCTGGAAAATATGGTGGCAGAGTCGTCCGATCTGTTCCTCTTCTTATTTTTACCTGACCCTCCAGCTCTCGCAAGGGTGATCGCTCTCGGCAAGACTTTAGGTTTTCAAGGGGTTGCCAGCGGGCGTCCATCCTATGCTGGTGCTGGTGGAAGGTCTTGGATTTTGGCCTTCCTCCTTTTTTAGCTTCAGCTCCGTTATTCATTTTCCGGGATTTTGGAGCTGCATAAGAGGTACCTGAAACAGGAGGGTTAACAGAGTTGACAGCCCTTTTTAGATATGAATGTTGCTCTCAAGCCTCGCCAGTTTTTTGATGTGTGTCCAAGACTGCTGGAGGTTTTGCAGTGCTTTTGGATTCCATACAGGTTACAATTAAAAGTCGTCTCACTCACGTCGAAGCCACAAATCTGATGGAATACCAAAAAGTATATTGCACCAGAATTGCTGGTGAGATATATACCCCAGGATAGAGCGAAGTACATGAGTAAGTGACGGATTCAGTCTGCAAAATCCAGCTGCAGCCATCCATGCAACACCAAAATAGTTGAATTTTACGTTACTGAGTCCGATTGTCAGATGGCAGCACCTGAGTCACCCATTCCTGAAATAGGCAAATTTAGTTTAATTTAATTTTTATTATGTTAACAAATAACTATAATAAATGTTTTCTTTTTTATGTATATTGTGTAAGCACAGAATAATCTATAGATAGACGATATGATTTGGTAAAATTATAGTTATGCAATAGTATAATACCAAATAATACATTTTCTGTCCGTATCTGGTTGTAATTGATAGCCAGACTTTCATGAAATTATTAATTATTAATTGTAATTACTATATATATACATACATTTATGTAATATATGTTGCTAAATTGTTTGGTGACTATTTTAATGTTAAATAATTGTACAATATTAAATGAATTGATAAACCATATACTAAATAAAACAGGCAATAGTTTGGAGTTTGGATGTATTATATTTACATTTGATTTATATATTATAGCTAGTTTTACGTAATAATAAATGTAATATGCTAATATTCTATTAAAATTTTATAAAAATGCATTTATTGAGATACATTCTTTCATCAGCCCTTTAAAACCTATTTTAATAAATATTTCATTTTCTATTTTTAGAAATTATGTCCGCCCTAATAAAATTCTTATAAAAAAGGAGTGCGCCTTTCGGTTTGTTTTGAAAGCGTTACGCTTATCCTATCCGACATAAATTTAATACCAGGATCCTTATAGACCTGATTCGTAGTACAGGTGACTCCCATGAGTTTCTTAAATTTCAATATATTAAGGTTATTGTTGACATTACTATAAAAAAATATTTCGTATATTTACCAACATATCTCAATTGAATGTTTGTTTAATAAATCCAAGTGCAGTTTACGAACGTTCACCGAGCAATAATTAACGCGCTAAAACTAGCACATTTCCCCGTTTCCAGTTGCGAGGCATAGATCTTAAAGGTTGTTAAAGCTAGGCTAAAACAAAGATAGGAATGCGGTAGTATTATAATAATTCGCAACAATAAGGCCGGGGCTTTCGCGTAATTTACCGCCGCTACCCAGTAAATGCTATTATGATCCGAACGTAATTTTGAAGATTTAATGTATCGAATTAAAGTTGCGATAAATTACGAATTGAATATGTTTTGGTCTAGTTTATCGCTTATAACAATATACAAATTTATCGAAACACAATTGCGATTTATCGGGCAAATTTTTCGAACCAATTTTATTGCCCCGGTCGCTTAATTTAAGAGTGTTCGGTTATGTTGAATTATTTTTATTGGTCAGTCGATTGCGCGGATCGTTAAACCGAATCACGGATTTCTGCCTGAACTGGTGATATAAGTCAGTGTACAAGGTGTTTAATTGCCTCGGCATCATGACGACCCAGATACGTATCATGTGTTTTAGTGTAAATTACACATATAAATTGTTAAACAGCGCCACGGCAAAAGCACAATTTCATTTCCCTGCAGACTTTAAGTATAAATAGTGTTTGTTTGCAGAAGTCACAACTTTACTAAAAAGTTAAATGATGTTCGCACGTCCAGGATTTGCGCAATGAAAGGAGCATATGGATATCGGCGTGGAAATATTATAAATAAAGAGATACGGTTTGCTTATGCTACCACATGTGTTTACTCGACTCGTACAGTGTTTTAAGTTTAGGTTCCTTCGCCTTTCGTGATCATGAAAAAAATATATTTAAAATTTACATGATTTTTTAACCCTAGGCATCCTTAAATATAAATATACTTTATTATAGCATTTTGTTATTAAGGAAACATTAAATGCATCTTTAAATATGTTAAAATAAATTTAAGCGTATGGTGATAAATGGTGGAGGCGCCGGTAAAATATATTGATAAAGGATAAAATAGGAGATGGTATTACAATAATAATACGACATAACTATTATTCTACTGCTTTTCTTCTTTATTGTCTGATCGACTTTCAGTCCATCATCATTTGTCAATTTTTAATTAAATTCTAATTAATAGTAGAGTAGGTTTATATATTTTACCTTATTATTATAATGTGCGTATTGGTGGGAATTAGTAAATAATTTAGGAGTAACGATTCATCTATTCGACCACTACATCCGAATAAACATTCGCCAATTGCATTAATTCCGTTCGCCGGGGCTGGATTTATTTAGATGTGAACGAAAACCTAATTCACTCAACCGGACCATGAAAAATAACGAGCTGCTTTGCTCAAAAATATAAATGCGTTAGCCGCCTCATTGATTTACACGTTTCCCCCCCGATTCATAACATCATTATTTTACAGATTGTGCATCAATTAAACTTGCAGTTTTTCATCTAGAAAATAGAAACGATTTAACTGGATTTCGGGCCGGTGATGTATTTCCCCGCTAACGGTATGTCGCATTTGCCCGACTGACAAAACCGCCATTGTCATCCGTTCATAATTTGTTTTCGGCCAATCATTTTACAATTGTGAATATTTCGGAACTTAAGCTACGAATAAACATACAGTAAATAATAATTGCGTACGAACGCGGGCGGTTCGATAAAATTAGTTACGAAACTAAACTAATAATGTTACATCCCGCGCGTTCTACACAAGAAAATATATTTACACAGTTAGAAACTTGTCTCATATTATTGGATCTGATAATAAATAAATGTAAGAATTAGGACGAACATAATAGAGAATTTATTATAAAAAATATTTATCTCAATCTATAATTAATATTAGTCAAGGATTAAATGTAATTAATAGAAAACCGAAAATTGTATTAAACAATTTCTAAATATTACACATTTTCTCTAAGATGCTCAACAGGGCGGGAAGAGACGAGTGAAATGAATTAACAAATACATTAAAATTATAACGTCTAGTTAATAATAGAGGGTTGTGACATTTATTGCATGAGGGTGCTTCGTTACTTGTTAGGAGATATGAATCAGTCAGATTGGTATACATTTTTGTGCGACTATAAATTATGTTGAAAAATGGTGGAGGCGCCAATTGGTTTTTAAGTAATGTTTGGCTAATCAAATGTGTTTATTTATAAATTTTCTTATTGTATAAAATGTGAACAAAACAATTATAATTTGTTGTGTCGACGTGCGTTAAATGCACCAACGAAACGTTCCCTTTTTGAAGTCAAAGGTAATTTATTTACACACACGCTCACCCACAATTCGCTTGGTGAAGTTTATATTTATAGCTGCAGCAATTGTCATTGGTACGCCACTCCCGTCGCAAAAACAATGAAATCCAACATCATTAATTAAATATATTGCATTTCGGTGTTTTCTCTGATCCCAAGTAAAGGCCCCGACAAATTTCACCCTTCGTGATTTACATATTTTCCAACTAAATCATGAAAAAAAAATAAAATTCACAATAATACAACGGGAAAATACCAGCGAAACACGCGATCCTTATTGAGCATTTCGAGTCCGATTGTTCACCGGGATTATTAATGAACGCGATCAATGGCATATTGTTTCGGGGGCCGTAAAATTCTTGGCAAAACTGTTGCTCAAAAACTTCCCGCAAACTCGATTTAACCCCGGCCGACCGAAAATCATTCCGATTCCTGCATTTTAATCAATGTTCATCTCAGTCCGATTGCTGTTCTATTATTTATATTTAATTGGAGCAGTTGCAAACAGTTTTCGAAACTTTGTGATGCGGCACCGCGAAGGCGAGTTACGAGTTGTTTCAACAACTTTTTTTTTGTGGGTGGAAATAATTAATCTGCGCCGGAATTCATCCACCTATTTAAGTAATAAATTTCTCGCCCGCCGTTTTCGCTCAATGGAACTTCAATTAAAACGAAATTTTAATAAATAAAATTTGATACACCTAATTGGAATATTGTATTAGTAAATAAACAAAAACGTACTAAACTAATCTTAAACTTCTAACTTATACTTTTATCTTGTATTAATTAAAACTAGTATTTATTAGTAAGTAATAAAATATGATAAAAAGATATAAACATATTTAATGGGAAATAATATTACATCTGATAATAGGACGATTATTACTTCTTCTTGTTATTCCATTGGCTATCAACCGGTAAAATATGATTATATTTCAAATCAATATTTCCGTAGCTGTATTAGTCTAGTTGGGTTACATTTAAATTTTAGTACCACTATATATCATATAGTTATTAAAGAGAATCAAAATAGTATTAAAATTAATCAAAACAGATTTTGCAATAAATGAAGAAAAATGGTGGATGCGCCGGGTAAATTTAAATTCCTATATTAATAAAACCTTAATATATATAAATATTATTCAAATGTGATTAAATGTATTGATAATAAAATTATACTTGCGGGCAAAGCGGAACCGTAACGCAGCTGTGCTTAATTGGGAAACAAATCGATTAAATTAGCACAACACCACCGCCATACTTTAAATCGGAAGCAATTGCATTCTCAACGTCGGCGCGATTATTTTGCAAGAAGAGTAAGGATGGAGAAATCACTCCTAGCCAACCACTTATAGAATAGCGTTCGGTCGCTGTTTTGGCCAATATTTCTTTCACAAGCCGCTACTCTACATCCACCCAAACTAATAAAGATGCAATTCTAAGAGTCGATGGTGGTGTAAAATAAAAACAAGATTTAAGAAATACTGCTCGCGCAGTGAACCTGTTTATGTGAAATAATCGAATACATTGGGAATTAATTTCCACTTACTTGCCCAAAATAGCAACACATAATTTACGATAATTTAAAACCAAAGATTGTCAGGATAACTTTTCCAAAGAAAAGTTTTTATAATTTTATTTGTATAATATTGATATTAGTATGTATCTCTTAAATTACGTTTTTTTTAATTAGTTTGTTATATACATTTTTTAAGAAAGAAGTACAAAGATATATAAATAAATAAATTAGTTTAAAATTGCTTTAATTTATTAAGCTAATTTAAATTTAAAATATTAAAAAACTTAGCATGATTTAAGAATCAGGAACTTTATCAAATGATAAATAAAACTTACTTTGTTAATATCACACACGGAATTTATTTCGTAACTATAGGATGAAATAAAACACGATTTTCTATGTTTTTTACCACGGTATATTAATGATTTTACATTAATGAATTATGTTCGACTATAGTTTCAACTCTTTCAAGTCGTAACTATAGTTTCAACCTTACAAGGCCATTATCAAACGTACCCTTGTAAGGTTGAAACTATGGTTACGAAATAAATTCCGTGTGTGATATTAACAAAGTAAGTTTTATTTATCATTTGATAAAGTTCCTGATTCAATATGTATCACAAAGTTATGGCTTCAAGCATCCAACATGATTTAAGAATATTAATATTTAACCATTATATTCATAATACTTAAATTACGTGCTAAATTTCTTCATCCATGACTGCAATATTTTTAACTGTGACAAATCGCTTTCACAAAAAAAATAATGGTGATGTGGCCATTATAATACTTTCCCTATATATTTCTCGAAAACCATGAGGTTATTCTTAATAATTTGCTCAATTTTGAATTCTTCACAATTACTTGTTATATAAATTTCATTTAGTTCCCATAGTTTATTAGCAATAAGCAAACAAATGTAAAAAATTTAAATTAAGAACTTTACAAAACAATGTTTCAATTAAACTTCTTCAGTTTTTCATTCTCTTTAACTTTTGTTTGAAAAGTTATGTCTTATTTTTCAAAATTTCTTAAATTTCAAAATATGTTTGAGTAAATCTATTAAATGTTGCAAAAATGTTAAGTTTATTTATGTTTTACAACTTTTAATTAAAACCCTCGCTTATGTTTTACTGATTGGAGGGTGGGTTAGAGGCCACCCACCCTACATATACATATTAACTTTAATTACTGATCGCCTCGCGATTTGCAATAACTTTAATTACAAAATTTGAATAAAAGAAAATTGACAGAAGTAAAAATTTTGTTAAAGGAAATGGTTGCGACCGTTACTACGTGGTATCCATACAAATTATTAAAATTTCAGAGCTTCCAATAAAATCTTCACACTTTAGAAAGCGGTTTGAATAAAAACTCTTGAAACCTAGAAGAGAAATTGGTGGAAATTTTTTGAATCCTTGAAAAAGTAAGTCTAGATTTTAGAAAAAAAATTCAAAAAAATCTAGGGCCTCAAGAAAAATCTAGATTTCTACAAACAAATTTTCTAAAAAGTTCTAGAGCCTCCAAGAAAATCTTTGCAATTTATAATATAAGAAGATAACCTTGAAATCTGGAGGAGAAATTTCTGGAAATTTCCCGAACCCTCGGAAAAAAGTCTAGATTTCTAAATGAAAATTTTCTAAAAAATTCTAGACCTTTCAAGAATATTTCCGCAATTTAGAACTTTCTAACTAGTTTTATAGTTGAAACAAAATGTTGAATTCTAGAGAAGCAATTACTGAAATTCACCTGAATTCTCTAAAAAAAGAGGAATTAAAAAAACATTTAGAGGCTGAAAGAAAATATTTGCAAATTATAAGAAAAGTTGAAAAAAAATTAATTTAGGGAAGAAGTTATTGGCAAATTTCTAAACTCCAAACTTTTAGAAAAAAATCTAGAATGCCTCAAGAAAAATCTTTTCAATTTAAAAGACGGCTTCAAAAAAAAATCTTGAACTCTGGAGAATAAATTGCTAGAAATTTCCTGAACCCTCGAGAAATCGAGAAAGAAATAATCTAGATTTCTAGAAGTAAATTCTAAAAATTCTAGAGCCTCAAAGAAAATCTTTGCATTTTAGAAGACAAGTTGAAAATATCTTGAAATATGGAGAAGAAATGACTAGAAATTTCCTGAGTCTATATTTTTAAAAACAAATTTTCTAAAAAAGGCTTCATTTAAATCTTCGCAATTTACTGGAAATTTCCTAAATTTTGCAAACTCAAATTGATACAATAAAAATCAAAAATTCGTTATTATTATTTTTTTACTATTTTAGCTATAATTCTTTAAATAATAATGAAATTACGAATATTATTTCACTAATAAATTACGAACAACGAAGAGAAGTAAAAATGCTAAAAATGGACATTCGATTTTCAATTGTTTTTCAGTATTTGTACAATAACTTTTTACAGCACGGACGGATTTAAATTCTTTTACGAAATGATTTCTAACATCAAATACAAGTGCATACACAAAAATCAAAAAATGTATTTTCAATTGTTTTTCAGTATTTTTATAATTACTATTTACAGGATGGACGGATTGTAAAAATTATTTTACGAAACGATTGCTGACATTTCAATTCAAATTGATAAAATAAAAATAAAAAATTTGTTATTCAATTGTCTTTTTTTATATTTTAGCTATAATTCTTGGAATAGTTATGAAATTACGAAAATTCTTTCACCAATAATTACCTAAAAAATTCCTAAAATTTCGATATAGCGATACAAGAAATTTTGTAAATTTAAAGAAATATTGCAAAAACATTCTAAAAAACAACTCTCGAAAAATTGCTTTGCTATATCCAAAACAAATTGCTCAAAAATACTAGAATTTACAGACATTTTTAAGAAAAAAAAACAACAACAAAAGTAAATAAATCTAAATAATTAACGGAAGATGCCAAATTTTTTGAAAAGATATTTATAGCAAACTCTAAAATCATTAATGAAATGCTACAACCTAAATATACAACAAATAATAACATTGAAGAAAAAAAATAGTATACTCCTAGGAGAAATTTTTAGAACTACAAAAGAAATTGTTGGAAATTTCTAGGAACACATTTTCTAGAAAAAGCTCTAGCCTCCAAATTTGAATATGAGTTATTGGAAATTTCTGAACTCTCGAACAAAAAGAGTCGAATTCTGTAAAAGATTTTTTTTAATTTTTAAGCCCTGAAGAAGAAGATCTTTGCAATTTATAAGACAATATTAAAAACTGGAAGAGAAATTACTGAAAACAGCCTCAAAAAAAATCTAAAAATATTGAAACGAACTTTATAAAAAATCTAGAACTCCCTAATAAGACCTTTGCTAAAAATTCTGGAAATATGAAGAAGAAATTACTGTTAACTTCCAGAATCCTCCAAATAAGTTCTAGAAATCTATAAGGAAAACTTGTGAAAAATTCTAGAATCCTTGATCAAAATTCTTTGGAAAGGAAGATGCAAACATGAAATTCCTGAAACTTTTAGAAACCTCTAAGTAAGTTCTAGAAAATTAGAAGGAAATTTCCTAATAAATTGTAAAACTCTCGAATAAAATCTTTGTTAAAAATTCTGGAAATATCTATTAATTTATTAGATAAGATAAAGAAGTTACTGTACACTTTTAGAATCTTCAAAAAAAGTTTTATAAACCTAAAATGAAATCTTGTGAAAAATTCTAGAAACCTCAATGTAAAAGAAAAACTAAAAGTATGGATTATCTGAGAAAATTATAGAAATTTAGAAGAAAATTTTCTAATAGAAAAAGTTGAACAAAATCTTGTATAGAAACCACGAAGAAATTTTTATAAATAAATATAAATAATGACTTTTTGAATAAAATCTTTGCTAAACCTGTAAAAATTTCTAGAATTCTCGATGAAAATTCTTTGGAAAGGAAGTTGCAATAAAAGTATGGAGGCGAAATTACTGAAATTTCAAGAATCTTTAAAGAAAAATCTAAAAAATTTTCTGAAATATTCTCAAGTTAAATATTTTTCTCACAAATTAAGAACTCTACGAAACACATGTCTTTATAAAACTTGTTCAGTTTCTCATTCCCTTTGACTTTTGTTTGAAAAGTTATATAATATTTTTTAAATTGAGATTTTAAATATTGAGAGAAAACAAAAAAAAAGACGCCTCGAGTAAACATCCATTTCCGGATTATGAATGTTCATCAAAAGCTTTTCAGTTCCAGTTTTTAATGATAAAACATTAACAGTCCACAGAGATTCTCATTCACGAAAACAGTACTTTCCCAAATAGTGATGTGGCGGCCATCATAGTACTTTCGCTATATTTACTCGAAAACTATGAGGTTTATGGAAAAAGCAATTCTTACTAATTTGTTCAGTTTTGGATTCTCTACAATTATTGGTTATGTAAATTTTATGTGACTCCAATAGTTTATTAGCAATTGATAAAAAATATCAAAATTTTCAATTTTTATTATTTTTTCTCGAAAGTTTAGAATTTTGCGAAAAATATATTTTAATAAAACTTGTTTAGTTTTTCATTCCCTTTAACTTTTGTTTGAAAGGTTTTGTAATATATTTCACTTTTAAAAAAATATCGGAAAAAAAACAAAACACAGCCTCGAGTAAACATCCATTTCCGGTTTTTTAATGTTTACCGAAAGCTTTTCAGTTCGAGTTTTTAATGACAAAACCTTAAGTTTAAAGTTTAATCTCAATCAGATCATTCCTTTTTGAGATACAGCGCGCACAGACATTTTCACGCACGAAAACAATACTTCCCCTATATATACTATATAGGGAAAGTAAAAAAAAACATAAATGTGATTATTGTATAGATTAGGCTGTCATTTATTGAAACTTCATTATAATGGCAATAAATTCATGCCTGAAACCTCACACTGAAGCAGTGTTCTATTAAGTCATCATAAATATGATTACCGTGGAATGTTTATAAACACCAAAGTAAAACACTAATAAAAAATATATGATTATTCCTGAATGTTGTTGCCGTTTACTTGGTTATACATTTTGATTAAAATTAAATAAAACACTTTTAACTTTGTTTTATTTAATTTTAATATATGATTATATAAATAAAGTACAATAATTTTGATTATTGCTAAATTTATATAATTAATATTAATAAAAGAAGTACCAGATATTAAATACGTAATATATTAAGGTATTTAATTTTTTTATGTATATACCACAAATCGTATGAATAGGCGTTCCGTATTTAATTCCACTTTTATCGATTTCGAGCACATCGCGCTGATTTTCCGTTAGATACGCCTTGAAACTCACATTGTTCCAAGAATCCTTTAATATTTCCACGTTCATTAAAACATAATTTGAGAGGTTTCGGCTTGGTAAATTCCTCGCCTATACTAGAAATTATTTTAGGCATAATGTAGAATCAGGGTACAAATAATTCCCATATTTCAGCTTCATTATAATCAACTTTGCCAACTTCTCCCAACCCTTTGATCAGAGAGGGCCCCTCTTTTTTTATAACGGAAGTTAGGGAACGAATATAGCACGAAATAATTGTTAGTAAAGGATCTATAAAAATATAATATAATATTAATATATAAAAATGTGTAACAAAATGCTCTGTTAGTTTACGTGGGTTACTTTTACAGTTTTTAGTGCATAAATTGATTAGAAAAACACGAAATGCATTTTTGAATGTATTAAAATAAATCAAAACGCATTTTAAAAGACAACGTGAAAAATGGTGGAGGCGCCAATTAGTGACGAAAATTTTTCAATAAAAAAAATCTTTCATATTTTTTATATAACTATATCAGGGTTTATAAATTAATTTCTAAAAAATAGCATTTCTTTAAATAAACATTGATGGGTATAAATCATTTTATCAATCAGAAATCCATATCGGTTAATACAATGTTTATATAATATTATTGTATTATGTCACAAGTAATAAATGAACACCGTGATTCAGTTACAGTGCCAATTAATACACATCAAATTATCAAACGGATTTGGTAATATTTACAAATATGCTACTGAAGGCGAGATCAAAGGTTGGTAAATTACAGGAATGTTATTAACAAGTAAAGCCTATAAAAGGGGAGCGGCTAATATTTAATATATTAAATTGCCTTTGTATTATTACTCGTTATTATTGTTTGTCTACAATTATTTTTGCAAAAGGGATAAATATACTAGTAGGTAATAGGATTTAAAATAAAATGGTGATGTGGCCATCATAATACTTTACCTATATTTTTCTTGAAAACTATGAGGTTTACCCAAAAAGTTATTCATTATAATTTGCTCAATTTTGAATTCTTTACAATTAATTGTTATATAAATTTCATTTAATTAATTCCTACTGATATTCGCAGTGCTAATGAAAATATATGTGAATTGATTGTGTAGTATTAAGCGAAACATGGCAAATTCATAATAAAAATTCTGTAAATATCGAGGGATACAATTATTTTTTAATGAAAGTTCATACAGTCAGAATGATAGAGTTCAATTTGTTCTTTGTGACGTTTATAATAAGGAGACCATATAAAAGATGCGTACTCGACATAAGAACGTACAAGGCTAAAATATAATGTTTTTAGAGAGTCAAAACTAAAATTTCTACAGCGTCTCAATATAAAACCCATTAGTTTGAGACCTTTCTTACAGATATAATCTATATGTTCCCTAAACAAGAGCTTGTTATCAAAATAAACCCCTACTTTTTCTAAAACTTCGTTGTTAATGTTATAATTAAATTCAATTAATCCAGATCGTCTACTAAAGGTAATACCTTTACATTTCCCGATGTTTAAAGGAAGTTCATTGCAATCACACTAGTCGCGCAAATTATCTAAATCAGATTGCAATTGCAAACAATAAGCATCTAGCATAATTAAAGCAACCACATACATCATTGACAAAAAACAAAAACAAAATAGGTCCAACATGTGAGCCTTGTGGCACTACTTTAATACTAGATGATAAATGGTTATTAATCTTCACTACTTGTTGGCGATTAGTTAGAAAACTATTCATCCATTAGAAAATTTTGTTATTAAACCCATAATAAATGAGTTTATTAATTAGAATAGAGTGCTGAACAACAAATTAGAGTTTTTAACCAAATTGCATATATCGTTGATAAACAAGGTAAATAATATTGGTCCACAATGAGAACCATGCGGAATCCCTCATAACTTATGCCTATTTTAGTTATGAGGGATCCCGCATGGTTCTCATTGTGGACCAATATTATTTACCTTAAAATTATTGACACGGATAATTTGTGTTCGTTGCGAAAGAAATGACCTTAACCATGTAACAGTTTTATCACAAAAGTAAAGACATTGTAACTTATTAGGAGTAATATGTGGATCACTCTATCAAACGCTTTGCAGATAGAATCAACCTGCTTTTGATCCCGAACTGCATCTGATAAGTACTGTTTGTAGGATAGAAGATTTGAAATTGTTGACTTATTTGGATAAAAACCGTGCTGACTGAGAGAAATTACACTGCGGGACATCCATGAAATTTGTTGAGCAACGTTTTGATCTAAAAGTTTGGGGATAGCAGATTGAATACAAACTCCTCTGTAATTGTTAATCAGTTTACGATGACCTGCTTTAAAAATAGGAGTGATATAACTGACTTTCCATTTAGAGGGGAAACTGCCTGATTTTAGTGACTTTGAAAATAGATCAAAAATAGGACCGCATAGAGAAAAAACACACTAGTGGGTGGCCACTATCCCACTCTCTATTCAGTAAAACATAAGTGAGGGTTTTAATTGGAAGTTGTAAAATATAAATAAATACAAAATAATTGTAATTTTTATAGATTTATTCATACAAATTTTTCAAATAATTTTTGAAGATGATTTACTGATTGGAGGGTAGGATAGAGGCCACCCGCCCACCCTACATATGCATGTAAATTTCAATTACTGATCGTTTTGCGGTTTGGAGTAAAATTAATTACAAAATATTTTAATAAAAAGAAATTCAAAAGGTATTTTTTTTGAATGAGCAACTTAGTAAAAATTTGATGCATGGAGGGTGGGTAAACCTTAAATTTAAATTGGATTAGATTATACAGAGAAATTCATTTACAACTAAACCTAAATTTTGATTTTCTTTTATTTTTTATTACGTAAAGGATTTGATTGTTTTTAGCAGCAAAAACATCAACGATTAGCAATTACAGTTTTCATGTATATGTAGGGTGGGTGGGTGGCCTGTATTTCACCCTCCAATCAGTAAAACATAATCGAGGGTTTTAGTTAGAAGTTGTAAAATGTAAACAAACAGAAAATAATTGCATTTTTTAATTGATATCATAGAAATATTTCAAATTTTTTTTATGATGTTTTACTGACTGGAGGGTGGGATAGAGGCCACCCACCCACCCTACATATACATATAAATTTCAATTACTGATAGGCTCGCGGTTTGAGATAACTTTAATTACAAAATTTGAATAAAATAAAATTGACAAAGTAAAATTTTTGAGTGTGTAAATTAATAAAAATTATACTCATGATAATAAGCTAATCTTATTTAAGCTTGATTTAATGCCTTTCCACGTATCATGTGTATAATTTTTATTAATTTACACACTCAAAAATTTTACTTTGTCAATTTTATTTTATTCAAATTTTGTAATTTAAGTTATCTCAAACCGCGTGCCTATCAGTAATTGAAATTTATATGTATATGTAGGGTGGGTGGGCGGCGTCTATCCTACCCTCCAATCAGTAAAACATAAGTGAGGGTTTTAATTAAAATTTGTAAAATATAAATAAACACAAAATAATTGCAATTTTTATAGATTTTTTCATACAACTTTTTCAAATGATTATTGATGATGTTTTAGTGTTTGGAGGGTGAGATAGAGGCCACCCACCCACCCTACATATACATATAAATTTCAATTACTGATCGTCTCGCGGTTTAAAGTGAAATTAATTATAAAACGTTCTGAATAAAGACGAATTTTTGAAGTTAAAATTTTTGAGTGAGGAAATTGATAAATTTTTTTTGCATTATGGGTGGGCAGACTTTAAATCTAAATTAGGCAGGACTAGTTATAGAAGGTCATTTATATTTAAACTAAAATTTGGATTATGCTATATTATTTATTACATACAATATTTGATTGTTTTTGCAACAAAATTATCAACGATTAGCATTTAAAGTAATCATGTATATGTAGGGTGGGTGGGTGGCCTCTTTCCCACCCTTCAATCAGTATAACATAATCGAGGGTTTTAGTTAGAAGTTGTAAATATTAACAAATACAAAGTAATTGTAATTTTTAATTGATGTATTAATAGAAACATTTCAAATAATTTTTGATGATGTTTTACTGACTGGAGGGTTGGATAGAGGACACCCACTCACCCTACATGTACATTTAAATTACTGATCGCCTTGTTGTCTACGATAACTTCAATTACAAAATTTAAATAAAATAAAATTGACTAAGTAAAATTTTTATAATATAATATATTTTATAATATAATATAATGTCATAGTTTATAATGCAACATAAAATTAAAACACACATTAAAATAATACTTATGAACGTACGTAACAATAACAGATATAAAAATTAAAATGAAATTCCTCTAAGTTCTAATTTAAATTTAGATAGACTAGAACCAAACAAATGAATATTATAATTATGATTTATATCATTAGCTACACTCATAAATCTATAATGTGGGTTATTTGAATAATAATTATTGCATACTGTTGGTAATCTAAATTAGGGTTTACGTCATATATTTATGTAAGTAGAACTTACTGTAAAATTTAATGAGGCAAGTGTTTCAGAACAATTAATATTACCCGAAATTAATTTATGTAAAAAACACAAATCCAACATAATTCTACGAAATTTCCAGGAATCCAAGTTAAAACGAATACAAAGAAAGTAATAAAATGTAATAAAATCCTTTAGTTCGTTGTAGAAAATTAAATAATAAATTTAAAAATACGAAAATATTTCGTGAATCTACAACAGTGAGTCTTACTAAGACTACAAAACAAATTAATTTGAAACAACTACTTCTCTGGCTAATACCTCGACAGACATTGAATAAAACAAAATTGGCAACAAACAAATTCGTAACACGCAAATTAACTGTTGTAGATTCACGAAATATTTTCGTATTTTTAAATTTATTACAAAGAAAGTAATAAGCGGCAAAAGAAATATCAGTAATATCAAATCTACGGAACATATAATAAAAAAACTTGCGCTGCACTTTCTCTAGCGCTAATATATAACAGTTATACTGGGGAGACCAAATAACAGATGCATATTATAAATTTGATCTTACAAAACTAATAAAAAAATTTCTTAGAGGGTAAGGTCTGAAACTGAAATTATTTCTACAAATAAAGCCTAATATTTTAAATGCCTTGTTAGTAATAGAATTAATATGATCTTTAAAGGACAATTTAGAATCTAATTCTTTAATACTATAGACTCTTTCCAACGGCTTAAAGTTAATCGAGTAGTCAAAGAAAGTTACATTAATTTTTCTTGAAAATGAGATTGAATTACATTTTTATATATTCAAAAATAAATTGCTCTTTAAACACCACTCGAATAAAATATTTAAATCATGTTGAAGTTCTAAACAACTTCCAATGTTATCAATAGAATGAAATAATTTTAGGTCATCCGCAAACATTAAAGATTTACAGTACTTAAACGAATCACACAAATCATTAACAATTAACAAAAACAACACAGGATCAACATTAGTGCCCTGAGGAACGTCTGAATATACATCAGTTTGGAAAGGCGTGTGGTTATTAAGTTTAACAATCTGAAAGCGATTTATTAAAAATAAATATAGACAGTTAATAATTTGAGATGAAAAAAGCGTTCAAATTAGCGATTAATATGTTGTGGTCCATACGGTCAAACGCTTTAGCAAAATCAGTATATACAGCATCGACTTGTTTATGCTCATGCATTCCTTTGTGATTAACCATAATAATAATACACATTTTTATTGACAAACTATACATATTTACATTTAAATAATAAATAATGGATGATGTGTTAGTGAGTAAGTTCGTCAAAAGGCTATCGATCAGAGGATATAAGAAGATTTATTATTAAAAATGATAAATGAAATTATTCTTGTATAAATGGTGGAGGTGTCGGGCTAACATATATATATATATATGCTAAACTGAATACTGAAAATAGTAAGATTTGATTTAATTATTTTCGTATAAATGGTAACATTATAATAAATTAAATTTTCTGAAATGATTTTACTTAACGCTTTTAATCAGCATGTATCGCAGCGTCTTTTATAGGGCGTTTATACCAAAACCATTTAACGGTGTAATGTCCGTTAATGTAAGGGGGATCAGCTTCATTTAGTTTGAAACATTGTATAAATACGACTGGAGCTTAAATTTCTCTTTGAGTTGAACGTAAGGGTTATTAAGCATTATGTGTTCACGTATCCAGCATGAAAAAAGTTACGCAATGGATACGTTCTCATTGACAGAATTAATGCGATTATATGTTTCATTTTCTATTCAGAAAGATCAGAGAAAGTACGCTTCGGGAAATAAATGTAGAGAGTTTTGTGCTAATAATCTAATAAAATGTTTTATAATTTCAAATGGATGTTATAAATTTAAATACAAATTTTTTTAAGACAAAGTCTTATTGTACTTGTCCTACCTTGTAGGATGATATAAAGGTTAGATTATTAATATTTTATGTTATCCTGTTATTAGTTTCTTTGTAAACTGTTGGATAATAAATGCTTATTATTATTATTATTGTTCCGAATTAGATGCAGTGAATGCTAGTGTAATGAATACTGTGGTTTAGTTTTCTTTATATTAATCATATATATTTCTGGAATTAAACATTACAGGCATACATATTAAATATGTAAGAATGTATTTTATTGTAACATAAGCAAAAATGGTGATGTGGCCATCATAGTACTTTCCCTATATTTTTCTCAAAAACTATGTGGTTTATGCAAAAATATTATTCTTAATAATTTGTGTACTTTTGAATTCCCTACAATTAATTGCAATATAAATTTTATGAAACATCAATAGTTTATTAGACATTGGCAAAAAATATCAAATGTTTTAATTTTTATTTTTTTTCTAGAAAGATAAGATATTTATAAAAAACATGTTCCAATAAAACTTGTTCAGTTTCTCATCCCCTTTAACTTTTATTTGAAACATTTTGTAATATTTTTTATATTTATATAAAAGTTTTTGAATGTTCACCAAAAGCTTTTCAGTTCCAGTTTTTAACGATAAAACCTTAAGTTTAAAGTTTCATATCAATCGGATCATTCGTTTTTGAGATACAGCGCCCAAGGTCTATTCATTCACGAAAACAATACTATTCAATGGTGATGTGGCCATCATAGTACTTTCCCTATATTTTATAGGATTTTATAAGGATTTCACAAAAGCTATTCTTAATAATTTGTTCACTTTTTAATTCTCTACAATTATTTGTCATACAAATTTCAAGTAAACATTAGAAAAAATGTCAAAATTTTCAATTTTTATATTTTTTAAGAATTTTACGAAAAACATATTTTAATAAAACTGGTTCAGTTCTTCATTAACTTTTGTTTGATAAGTTTTATAAAAATTTTCATATTAAAAAAAATATCGGAAAAAAACAAAAAAAAGACCTTAAGTAAACATCCACTTCCGGTTTATGAATGTTTACTAAAAACTTGTCAGTTCCAGTTTTGAACGATGAAACCTTAAGTTTCATCTCTATAGGATCTTTCGTTTTTTTTGTAATTTAAAATAAGGGTTAGTCCGGCCATTTAAGCTATTTTTAGTATTAAATCAGTTTTTGAGCTTTGTAAACATTAAATTTTCTATACATAGAATTTTCTTAACTTATTCAATCACCTTTAAAGTTTAATTTAGCGGTTTCTGGATGTAAATTCCTTTTTATCAATGTGTTAGCCTGAATTTTCGAAACATTTAATTTTTAGATATTGTTTTTTCTAAATATAAAATTTTCCATGTATTGAATCTTCTAAACATTGAATTTAGAAGTTTCTGTGTTTTAATATATTACATAAAATGTATCAAACATAATATTTAGAAATTTTTGTATGTGCATTTATTATATATCGTATTTTCTATATATTAAATTTAATTTAGTTTCGTTTTAAATACTTCTATCAATGTTATAAACTAATTTTCTAAATAGAGAATTTTCTAAACTAAATGTTAAATTTTTGGAAGAATACATTTAATTTTTTGAGTATTGAATTGTCTAAATAAAAAAT
Organism: Ontholestes murinus; assembly: GCA_963969525.1. Taxonomy (NCBI): domain Eukaryota; kingdom Metazoa; phylum Arthropoda; class Insecta; order Coleoptera; family Staphylinidae; genus Ontholestes; species Ontholestes murinus. The sequence continues at coordinate 9,934,911 of OZ018399.1, read as the reverse complement.
TCTCTGTACATGAAATTTCCTACTCATAAACATTTATAAGTATTTAATTTTCTAAGCAGAGAATTCTCTATCTATTGAATTTTCTGAACAAGTTCTTTTATGTATTGAATTTTCTAAACAAAAAATTGTCCATACATCAAATTTACTAAACATAAATGTTTATGAAATGTTTTTTAAACAAAGAATTTTTCATACATTAAATGTTCTATATGCCAAATATTCTAAACATACATTTTTTTAGTACTGAATTTTCCTTACGTTTCTTTATAAATATAAACTTTGTATTGAATTTTGTAAACATTGAATTTTCTATACATCGAAAGCATTCATATTTTTAGTAGTAAATTTTTTTCAACAAAGAAGTTTCTATACATCGAATTTTCTAAACACAAAGTTGTATGAATATTGAATTTTCTCTACATCGAATTTTCTAAATGAGGGGTTTTATAAGTTTTTTATAAGACCAGAAAATTCTCTTTATAACAATATAAATATAAATATAAATGTTTATGAATGATGTATAGAAAATTCTATTTAGAACATTCAACTAAATAGAATTTTCTATACATCGAATTTTCTAAAACTCAGGGTTTTTGAATTATGAATTTTCTTAACAAAAAAATTTGGAGTTAGAGTTTGTTTATTTCCAAGCAGAATATTTACATTCATGGGTTAGCCATAAGTAATAATTATAAAATATAAAAATTTTTGAATACTTAATTTTCCAAATATAAAATTTTTTGCCAAGCGTAATTTATAAATATACAGTTTTTGAGCATTAAAATTTCAAAATAGAGAATTTTCTAAACATTTTTTTTATAATTGTTGAATTTTTTAAACAAAAATTTTTCTGTACATTGAATTTTCTAATCAAAGAATTTTATATTCAAAGAATTGTCTGTACATTGAATTTTCTAAACATACAGTTCTTTAACCATTGAATATTCTAAACAAATAATTTTCTAAACATCGAAATGCCTAAACAAAGAATTATCTGTACATCTAATTTTCTAAACATTAATATTTGTGAGTATTGATTTTTCTAAACGAAGAATTTTCTAAAGAAAGAATTTTTTATTCATCGAGTTTTCTAAACAATATATTTTCTATATGTACAAAACATAGAATTGAATTTTCTAAACAAATAATTGTTGAATTTTCTAATCAAAGAATTTTCTATACATCGAATCTTCTAAACATATTTTTTTTGAGTATTGAATTTTCTAAACAAAGGCTTTTATATACATCGAATTTTCTAAACAAAGAATTTTCTATACTTAAAATTTTCTAAACAAAGAATTTTCCCTACATCGTATTTTCTAAACAAAAATTTTATGAGTATTTTCGAAACAAAACAAAAATGTATACATCGAATTTTTTAAATAAAGAATTTTCTGTACATGGAATTTTCTAAACAATGAATTTTCTAAACATATTTTTTTGAGTATTCAATTTTTTAAACAAAGAATTTTCTATAAATAAAATTTTCTAAACAGAAAATTTTCTCTACATCGTATTTTATAAACATAAAATTTTCTAAGTATTGAATTTTCTAACCAAAGAAATTTAGGTAAATCGAATTTTCTAAATAAAGAATTTTCTGCACATAGAATTTTCTAAACAAAGAAATTTCTATACATCGAATTTTCTAAATAAAGAATTTTCTGTACATTGAATTTTCTAATAAAAGAAATTTCTATACATCGAATTTTCTAAATAAAGAATTTTCTGCACATAGAATTTTCTAAACAAAGAAATTTCTATACATCGAATTTTCTAAATAAAGAATTTTCTGTACATCGAATATTCTAAACGAAGAAATTTCTATACATCGAATTTTCTCTACATTGAATTTTCTAAACATAGAAATTTCTATACGTCGAATTTTCTAAACAAAGAATTTTCTGTACATCGAATTTTCTAAACAAAGAGTTTTCTGTTCATCGATTTGTCTAAACAAAGATTTTTCTGTACATCGAATTTTCCTAATAAATAATATTTTATACATCGAAATTTCTAAACAAAAATTTTCTATTCTATTTTCTAAACATAAAATTTTATAGGAATTTAATTGAGGCTTACGACAAAAATCTATTCCTAATAATTTGTTCACTTTCGAATTCTCTACAATTATTTGTAATATAAATTTCATATAACTCCTGTAGTTTAGCAATAGGAAAAAAATGTCAACATTTTTAATTTTAAAAAATTTTCTCGCACGTTAAGAAAATTGTTCAAATAAAAGTTATTCAGTTTATCGTTCCCTGTAACTTCTGTTTGAAATGTTTAGTAAAAAGTTTCATATTTATAAAAATATTGGGAAAAAAAACAGAAAAACGCCTCGAGCAAACATCCACTTTCGGTTTATGAATGTTTACCAAAAGCTTTTCAGTTTCAGTTTCTAATGATAAACCCTTAAGTTTAAAGTTTCATATCAAACGGATCATTTGTTTTTGAGATAGAGCCCACAGACATTTTCATGCACGAAAACAATACTTCCCCTATATATACTATATATAGGGAAAGTAAAAAGAAATTAGAAGATTTCCTATAATTAAGAGAGGAGGGAAATTATTAAGGTAAAAAGTTAAAAAACAACAAAAAAAACTATTTCAGAATAGTTTGAAAAAAATTGAATTTTAAAAACAATAGAAATTTTGCATAAATAATTTGGCAAATACTTTGCATATTAAATCTTAAAACATGTATAAAACTATTGAATATATCATTAAAATGGTGATGTGGCCATCATAGTAATTTCCCTATATTTTTCTCGTAAACTATGAGATTTACGTAAAAAGTCTATTCTTAGTAATTTGTTCACTTTTGAATTCTCTACAATTATTTGCTATATAAATTTCTTGTAGCTCCAATAGTTTAGTAGCAATTGGCAAAAAATATCAAAATTTTTAATTTTTCTTTTTTTTCTTGAAAGTTAAGAATTTTATGAAAAATATGTTTAAATAAAACTTGTTTAGTTTATTATCCCCTTTAACTTTTGTTTGAACCGTTTTTTAAAATTTTTCATATTTAGAGAAATATCGCGAATAAACCAAAAAACGCCTCGAGTAAACATCCACTTCCGGTTTATGAATATTTACCAAAAGCTTTTCAGTTCCAGTTTTTAACGATAAAACCTTAAGTTTGAAGTTTCATCTCAAACAGATAATTCGTTTTTGAGATACAGCGCCCACCGACAGACAGACACACACACAGACACAAATTTTTTTTTCCCAGAAATTAATGTTTTGGGGTCAGGGGACCCCAAAACGGATATTTCCGCAAAAAAATTTTTGAAAAAAAAATCACGAAAACAATACTCCCCCTATATATGCTATATAGGGAAAGTAATTATGATGAAAACTTCATACCGAACACACTCTATATATTCCAATATGAAATTAATCATCGAAAATTAGAACTAAAGCTTTCGATTAGCGCGTGTAATAACATTCCAAATCCATCATTTATTACAATCGATTAGTCTGAAATTCCAATGAACTATAACATATTCATGCGGCACTATAATGGTTTATATTTATAAACCCTATATAATCGCTCATATAAGGCCAGGCCATATATTACAAACACTGACTAGTGACATTGACAAACTCAACGCGCGGAGATCTGAAACTCGTGCCACATTGCAAAACTCCATTCGAAAAATGAATTCCGCCATAGGAGGAATTCTTTTCATAACTATAACGTGATACGTTTCGACTCGAAAATGACATTCGCGTATTCCGGCTCTAATGGCCGAGATCAAATGAGGGCCGCCCCGATTGAAGTAAAATTAAGCCGAAATATTTCGCTGAAGCTTACACACGATTAAAATTAATTATTCATAATTGAGTATTCGGCTCTTTTACAAGGACGCCGGTGCTACTAAAATCCTCGGCCTTTTCTGATTACAGATATATTATTATCACATAAATATTAAAAAATATGTTTGAAAGTTGTTAATCCACCAGTCGACAAACTCCATTAGTAATTGCGCGACGTCTGTACATTCAAGCGAATTGAAATTTTGATGAAAGGTTGTAATGCGGATTTGTCTGCTGAGCGTATTATATGGATGTTTATAGGTTTGTTTCAAAGGTTAAGCCGATTGTAGTAACTAACTGTAGGAATACGTTTTAAATATAAATGCTCCAATGTGAATATTCGTTTCAAGGGGTTGGAGTATGGGGTACTTTTTACATAATTAAACTTAAGCAAGTAATTAATAAATACGTTTCATACATTAGTCAGATATTTTATAACGTAAACATCATACACAAGTAAAAGGCTCGAATTTTGTGTATTGAGATTATAGATTGTAATTAACTACGCAGATTTCTTTAAGATAATTGTATATACAACATATAATTAAGATGAGTTTGTTCTAACACTTTAACATACTATATATAAGTTGATTATAATTATAAAAGAGATATTAAGTATTTTGTAAATACAAAAAATTGATACTGAATTGAAAAATTCTATGTTTTAAGCACAAATTTTTGTGTAATTCAGTGTAGGTATGGATTATTACGTAATAACCATTTCCTTCACAAAAATGATGTTATTATTATATGTATATACTCTTAGTACGAAAATTTGATACATTTTTATAGAGTTGTGAATACAATTTTATTTCTACACTGAATTGAAAAATAATTGTTTGTGGTTAAAACATAGTGAATTTTTCAATTCAGTATAAATATGGATTACCACGTAATATATAATATAATAATATAAGATTAATTCTAATCTAGGTAGTTAATTTTAAGAATATCTTATTAAATATAACATGTGTAGTAATCTGTCAAGTCTATGTTATATGATTCTATGTTATGAGTATAACACGTACACATTCATAATATAGTGAATTCACTGGATGTACGCGTTCATAATACCACGACTTGATATGGATTTGTGGGTATTTGATTATTTGATTTGCATTACTAATGCAAGAACCAGCGTTCCTATTATAACGAAACGTTAAGTCCAGCGTAACGATTACCAGGATAACTAAAATATAACGTCGATGCGAGTTACATTCACGCCGCTGCAATACTATGTTACACCGAATTATCTTTATAATATAATAGGATTATGTTGATTGAATATTAATGAGGATGCATGATGATATTTCCATACGACCTACTTATTCAAACAGAAAAGCTGTGCCACAAATATTATTGTATAGTATCATAAAATTAGAATAGTTAATTAATAAACACCGGCGTACTTTTATCTCTCCATTATCCAGAATAGAAACACTGCAGCATAAATTACGAAATCGCGGCCCGTTCTTCAACTGCTGGAACATTTTCCAGCACAGAACGGGCGCGTCTTTTTTTTATTTTAATTGAAACATCCAGGGAACAATAGTTTAAATGAATTTCGCGTTCGTCGCGGCCTGCCCAACAAAGGGACAATTAAATGACACTCAATTAATATTCCGATATGGAAAAAGTATGACACCTACTGAACCGTCCTGCGAAAAGTGGCGGTCTAATTCGTAAATTATTGTTTCGGCGCGAGTGTACGTTATAATTTATCAACGTTTAATTAGACGTATGAGATTAATCTAGAAATATTATGCACACACGACTGGCTGGGCGTGGATATTTACAGGCGGTGGGAAATGTGTTCTGATTTTAAGGCAAAACAAGGAGTGATATTTTTGCCATATAAGGGAAATTTTCATTCTGAGGCTTTGGTTTCGCATGTGTGCACTTTTAATGATTAAGAGAAATTTAAAAAAAACCATTTCTTTCATTATCTTAAAGAGTTATCTGTAATATTTTTTGTGGCAACCCGGCGCATCCACCATTTGTGTATAAAAATATTATGAACTTTACTTAATCTTAATGTTCGATAAAGAAAAAGGAAAAAGGTTTATAATAAGATTACATATTTTGTGTCATCTATTATGTATATATTCGCTTCTGAAAATTATAATAATTAAAAATTTAAAGAAATAATAATAATATGCATAAAATATTTTATATTCGAATGATTAGTAATAAAGATTGCAAAATCATGAAATTAGCTTAAAAAATTCTAGAATTTAATGAAGGGTCTTAATTTTATATTTTTTGATTAATGTTTAAAATATTTAATTGCAAGAACGGTATTAGCTATTACGAGGGTAGCGGTTGGCACCCTTTACTCAACTATTCTAAGTAGGAATGCAATGGATCAGCGCGACAGTAACACAAGTTGAGAGGATAGATCAGGGCACTTAGTAACTATCAAGGGATCGCACATGTCCCTTACAAATGTAATTATGAAGTGGATGTATCATAACCCCTTCATCGTGTAAGTAACGTAGAGATTAGTGTGAGACTAATACAAACCCCACTGGGATTTAACAACTTATAACAGTAAATATTTAATCGTAACAATTCTATTAATCATTTAGTCCTTTTTTAAATTTTATAAAATTCGTTTTAAGATGTAAAACACCCTTAACAATGTAGTACAAGAAATTACCTGTAAATTAATTAATCCCCAGCCCATTTGCATGTATCCCCGAGGAGCTGTGAGATGTTGGGAATTGATTTAAACTAGGTATAATATAGTAGCGAATTATTCTCTAAATATGTTAAAATGCCTAAACGTCGGTATCAGTGAAGCGAATGTCCTCTAACCCTCGGCTCATTAAATGGGGCCTTGAATAAGGGATGAGCCCTAATGGCGAAAAATATTCCAAAGTACGCTTTTCCGGTATCGCCGTGCATTTTGTTTCCCGCGACCCTTCATTATAGACGGGGGGCTGATTTATAATGCGCCCTCTGCTTCTACTCATTCGACGATTTGGAGAATATAAAACTGTTAAATCCGGCGGCTTAGAACAAGCGAACGCACCCATTGTGGTTTTCATAACGTGGAATAATATCAAGTTTTATCCGGCAAAAACGTTTTGCATTTCAGCGCGGTATTATTTGGGCACATATTAATTGGGCAGCGTACAGATTATCACCGCGCACCTAAATGCAACGATGCACATTCGCCCGTTTTATTTGGATAAAAAATTTCAGCCAATTAAATATTAAGTCAACTAAATTTTAGGTTTTAATTAATGTTTTATATAAACGTCGCCGTTGCAAGACATTTTAATTAGGAGTGCATATGAAAATGCAGTGATTTGTAATTAAAATTTGATGTAATATGCGATAAATCATATTAAATTATATAAAAGCTTCGAATTGTTTTATAATAATGAATAATATAAAACAATGCAGACCTATTGTTCAAAAATCCATTGGATTACACGTGAAATTTAATATCCAGTTAATTAATTTAAAAGAACTTCGGTTCTGATGACCACAGGTGGTATTAAAAATTTACGCATTTTTAAAATGTTCCGCTGTATACAAGAATTCCACGATTATAAGCCATAATCTTATTTTTTGTTTACTTTGCTTAACTTTTAAAGCGGTTATAAAAGGCGGCGGGGAATTTCTAAACGCACGGGTTTTATTCCCCATGTAAAATGTAAAGGTGGACAACGATAAATTTTATTTGTCTGGGGAGATATTGTTATAAATATATCAAATGCATTTATTTAGTTAATATTAATCTAAATGTGCTATTTTAATAGGTAATACGTTCTAAATGTGAAAGTTCTATAGATTAGATAATAAAATAAAACACATACATTTTCAAAACACTTTATTACTGCTTCTTTTTATAAAAGCGTTTAAAAAAAGCAATAATAAAGTGTTTTGAAAATTTAAGTGTTTTACTTCAACCGCCAAACAAGTGAATATGAATTTTCAACATATAACAGCCTCATCAGTTAATATAATAAAATAACTACAACAGTGCTCATAATTAGCATAAAAGAGGAAGTGATTTGTGGGAGAGATGAGGGGACGAACCTGTAATTATTCAAAAATGTGTATTATAATGGAAATAAATGTAGCCCCTACGTAGGGTGATGTAACCCTTTCTGCTTGAAAGGTAGTGTAAAGCCTAACACTAAATACCAACATGTGTCTTAATTAGGCTTAAAATAAATAACTTTGGAGTTTATTTTATTCCATAATTTATACGTATCTCTGTACTATACAGAAAAAAATTCGTAACTATAAAATATTTGCATTTAAAATATTTATAAATTGTACAGAATTATACTTTTTATTTATTTAACCCAAAGAATATTACAAACAATCATAAATCTAAAATATTTTATTTTGCGTATTTGCGACAATTGTTTCACCACATTTTGGCCTCTTCAGGAGAAGAACTGATACCCATACAATCTAATTTATATATTGTAATTATTAGGGTGGGCTAGTAATAAATAAGTTTTTGATCATTTAGTAGATTTAATTAAGTCATCAAATCAAATATTAAATTTAGAAAATATTTAACGCAAATTTATTAAAATGTATTAAAATCCTTTATACGAAATGTTTTCGTATTTTTAAATTTATTAGCAAATTTATTATATCTACGTTTTATTTAATATTATTATAATATAACAGCATATTTATTAGTAATAAATAATTGAATAATATTTTATTTTATAATGATCTGTGATAATTATTTTGTTTGATAATAACAATTGTAAAAATATCAAAATGTATTAAAAAAAATAAAACCTTTTTTAATATTCTATTTTTAATCCGAGCACGAAAAGCTAACAATGTACACATGGAATGCAAAAAAATCGATTAAAACCTATCCACACACACACACATTTGAATATATGCGGTGATATAAATACAAAAAAGTCCTTATAAATCATCTGTATATACTACTAAAATTATATATTTGTCTGTTACATTTACATCACACCAGACATGTCATAACCGTGGGTTATTCGTTTTTAAATGATTAAATAACAAATTTTCACTGTGACTTTTTTCCATGTTGACAAACACACATGCTGTTAGAATTTAACTTTATTATCGTTATTATAATTAGTAAAACATATGAGGGATTTATTTAAAAAACGTAGTTAGACGTTTTTTTAAATGTGCAATATTATGTCGGTTATAGCACACTATATTATTTTCATGGAAATTTTATATGCTACAGTAATTGCTCTGTATGTGGAATTGATTTTATAGGGCGCTTTGGTAACTAGAGTCATTCGCGGAATTCGTCATTCACATAATACAGATTCTGCGAGTCATGAAAAATATTACCCGGCGCATCCACCATTTGTCTCCAATATATTTTTTAATTTTTATAACATTCTCAACTATACTGTAATTATTCTTTTAAACTAAAAAATAACAAAAACCTTACTACAATACATTTTTGCCCTAAAAATAAATAAATAAATGTAAGTTAGCATACGTATTGACAAAATTTCATTTTGTACATTTATGTAATATTTTATTGTTTTATTATTATTTTCTCAAGATTTTAAATGTTTTTTTGCAATAATTAATTATTGTAATATAATATTTAAACCAGTAGCGTCGAATTTTAAGTTTTTATTATTTTTTTATTATTATTATTTTCTCAAGAATTTAATTGTTTTTTTGCAATTATTAATTACTAACGGGTGTCCAACAATTATTGCAGTCCCGGGTGGCGTTGGAATCAAAAACGTAGGTCGATTCTTACGTGTGCCAAATAAATTGAAGTGGAATTTCAAATATGTTTAATTAAATAGGTTAATTTTTATGAAGTAAGAAACGACGTTTTCATGGCCAATAATTGTTGGACACCTGTTATTATATAATATTTAAAGAAGTAGCGTCGCATTTTAAGTTCTACATTAAGGCAGTATATAATAAGGCCTTAAAAGTTTACATGTTTTCTTTTTAATATAATTAATTTTAAACATCAATTAATTAGCACGAATCAATATTAGAATCGCGAAAAGCTATATAAAAATAACAAGTAAAAAGTTCACGCATACAAACACACCGTTCATTCGAACGAATAACATTTAATGAAGTGTAAAGATTCAATTACGAAATTGTGAATTTTATAACGACGCATCCGCCAGTTTTATTTACTAATTAAAATATGTCGCCCTCAATTGATCCCCCTTATGTGCTACATTATGCGTAAAATATGGCCGCCGCTATTTACATATCCTGCGGATGTGTAATGGAATTAATCATTTTGATATTTTCAATCGCGTTTATTACGGCATAACGGATTAAAACTGTGCGTATTGCTATTTTTTTAGAATATTATGTCGAATTAACGGCAATATTTTGCTAAATGCTCGAAATAAAACGAGAATTTCAATGACAGGTTTATCTACATGTCTACTCAAACGTAATTTTTATATTTAATTGGTAATTTATAAATGATTTAATTAGGGTCGCCGCATTAATTAGTTTCATATAATTTTAAATCCTGCTTTTGTGTAATAGTATATATACATTATAAATTATAACTTCGACACTTCTTTGTGTTATAATTAAGGTAGTTAGTCAAAGTCTAGTGTATATTATTAATATGTATTAATTGTTCTAAGCTGATAGGAAACGTCAGCTTGCCTAAACTAATTTAATTGGGTATAGCGCTCCATCTAGTGATATTTTTGTTACTTCCGAACTTCTCCTAATACTGTACGGAACTTCCCATTGGATTCTCGCGAATCAGTAATAACTAGCCACGTCCATCTCTAACTTTACAATAGTGGCCTCATTGACCCAGTTCGGGGTTACTAACGTAGCGATAAATTAACATATAACGCCGTTTCGCCTAATTGGTCACATTCTTGATTCAAATTTTGAGATATAATGATTTATTCCATTTATTTAAATAATAACTGTTTATTTTGAAAATGCAAATATTAAATCGAATAAATTTTTCAATAATTTATACAATCCTGAAAAGTTAAAATTATAATTTGTATATTGATTCTGGATCTGTATCGAGTTTTCCAAAGGTGATCAAATCATTGAACAGAGCACCTAGGCCTCAATAGGCCTGTTGTATATTGTTTACTTAAAATACTAAATTAAATTGTGTAATTAAACTACATCTATAGAAAATGATATTATAATTGTTGTATATTGACAATAAAAATATTTATTTTCTTAATAATGCATGATACGTATGTACTAAAGTTTATTATCGAACACGTGCTTTTTGGTATTTATGGTGCATGTTATGAGTATGATAACATTATACTTATAAAAGAACAGCTCATTAATATGTTAATGGTTCGCCTTTATCGTGCAAGCTTAAAGCCCTAGGAGAAAATATAAACAAAGGCATTAAAATTGCATTTAACGGAATATACCTTTTATAAAAATATGAGGAACAAATCCTACGCTTATGTTCTATAAATTGATAATTCTACTTATCATAAACGACTCTCTGTAGTTTAGGTAAGTTTATATATGTAGGGTGGGTGAGTGGCTTTTATCTTTCTCTAAAGTTTTCAGTAAAATTTGTAATGATTAAAATTACAAATTTCACTGAAAACTTTATAAATTATGTTAATTTACTCTTTAGTAGACCCTCTTGTATTTCTTTTAGCAGCTTAGAAATCTGTAAAACATAAGCGAGAGTTTTAATTAACAGTTGTAATACGTAAATAAACATAACATTATTGCAAATTTTAATAGATTAATTAAAAAAATATTTCAAATAATTTTTGATGATGTTCTGCTGATTGGAGGTTGGGATAGAGGCCACCCACCCACCCTACATATACATATAAACTTTAATTCCTTATCATCTCACTGTTTCCAATAATATTAATTACAAAACTTTTTGAATAAAAAGGAAATTAAAAAAGTAACATTTTTGAGTAAGTAAATAAGTAAAAAATTGATGCTTAGTGGCTGGGAGGACTTAAAATCTAAATTAGATCAGATTAACTATAGAAAGACATTTAAATTAAACGTAAATTTTAATTTTGTTTTTTATTACATAAAGGGTTTTATTGTTTTTAGCAGCAAAATCATCAACGTGTAGCGATTAAAGTTATCATGTATATGTAGGGTGGGTGGGTGGCCTCTATCCACCCTCGAATCAGTAAAACATAAGCGAGGGTTTTAATTAAAAGATATTATAAGTAGAGAAACATACAAATGTGATGATATTGCCATAATTGTGATTTTCTTACATTTTTCTCGAAAACTATGAGGTTTACGGAAAAATTCTATTCCTAACAATTTTCTCAATTTTGGATTCTTTACAATTACTTTTTATATAAATTTCATGTTTGTCATTAGGCAAAAAATATCAAAATTTTTAACTTTTAGTTATTTTCTCGCAACTTAGGAACTTTATGAAAAACATGATTTAATAAAACTAGTTCAGTTTCTCATTCACATTAGCTTTTGTTTGAAATGTTTTTTCTTCTCTTTTTCATAAAAAAAAACAAAACTATCGTATAATAAAAATTAATCCCGGCGCATTCACCATTTGTTGCAATTGGTTTAAATTAGTTCAATATTCTTAAGTTAAACTTAAACAGTGGCCGAATCCTTACTAAAATTTATATAATTTTTTGATCCTATTTGTTTCAGTAAGTAAATTTATTCTCGTTTAGCTATAATTGCCATTTTATCAAATTAAAAAAAATCCATAATAAAATATATTTTTTTGAATCCTCATTTTTTCAATAAATATATTATATGTACATTATACTCTTTTAGTTATTAATTGCCATTTAACATCATTAAATTGACCTTGATCAATATTAAAATTGCTAAAATCTTTTCTAAAAAATTAATTTTTAATTTAAAACAGTGGTTAGTAAAATTTTCTACAAAATTATTAACATAATGTATTTTATTTTTTAGTGGACTTTTTTGTATAATCTTTGAACTGAAGGGTAAAATAGACGCCGCCCACCCACCCTACATATACATTTTAACATTAACTACGACACTCTCACTGATTTTTGTTAAATTCTAATCTAAATTTTACTTTATATTTTTTTTTTAATAAACGAGTCACCGTAGCTTAAACAATAAAATATGTAGTGTAGGTGGCTTCTATAATACCTTCCAATCATTAAAATGTACGTGAAATTTTCAGTAGAAACTTAATATCTTAAAAACCCTAATGCACTTATTTTCCTAATAAATTGTTAACGTGGTATAATATATTAAAAAGTAACCGTAGCTTATGTAAAAAATTAATATTAAATATAGGGTAGATAGATGGCCTCCAATCCACCTTTCAATTTACATATTATTTACAAGGGTATACTAAAAAATTTAATTACGTTTAGTCAAAAAATTTGAGACAAAATTCATGCATTACATATATTAAATTTCTAGCAAAAAATCATGTATGTTTCATTAATTGGAAGGTAGGGAAACATTAAATATAGGGTGAGTATATATTTTCTATTCTACCTTCTAATCAATAAAATATACGTGAGATTTTTGCTAGAAATATAATAAATTGAAAACGGTAATTAATTAAATAATTAACGAAATGTAACTTATTTTTAAGTAAACCCTTGTGTATAATCTAGGAATAGGAGGGTGAAATAGGGATCATCGGTTTACCCTACATATATATTTTATTTATATCTACAAAACTGTCTATTAGATGAAAAATAAAAGATACTTTTACTTAGTTAATATCACAATGTTTATTAAATAGTGACTGCAGTTTCGATCAAACAATGATCATTATCAAACTATAAGTAATCCATTACTTATAAATGATCATTGTTTGATCAAAACTGCACTCACTATTTAATAAACATTGTGATATTAAATAAGTAAAAGTATCTTTTATTTTTCATCTAATTAAAATGTAAGTGCCTACAACCTCAATCAGTTATTTTTAATATTCTAATCTAACAATATTTCTTTCTGTTTCTGCTTTTATCGCAAACAAGTAAACATAGATTAAGTTAAAAATTATATGTTGGGTGGGTGTCCTTTAACTTACTTTCCAATTATTACAAAACACGTGAAAATTTTACTAGAAATTTAATTTAAAAGAAACAATAATGCATTAATTCTTCCATCGAATTTTTAAAATTATGTAAATTAAATAGAAATTAAAAACACTTGGTTTGTTTCACAGAATATTTATTATTTTTTCTCCGACTAGTTTCGACAATATGTCATTATCAAGGAGTAAACGTATTGTCGAAACTAGTCGGAGAAAAAATAAATATTCTGTGAAACAAACGTTTTTTTAATTTCTAATCAAGAATTTCCAAATATGTTTCACCACGGGTTAAGTGAGCAATTAATTAAATATATATATTTTAGTAGATTTTAGTATATTATCTTTGAATTAAAGGGTGCGATAGAGGCCACCCAGCCACCCTACATATATATTTTAACAATTAGCAACACCGTCTGCGATGTTTTAAAATAATCATTTAATATTTGTTTTATTTTTTTCTTTTACTACAAACGAGTGAATGTAGCTCAAGTTAAAATTAATATTTAGGGTGGCCTCTATCCTATTTTCTATTTTATTGATTGGAAGGTAGTATAGAGATTAATTACCCAGCCCACCTATACATTTAAACATTAACTACAACACTGCCCATGACTTCATTGCAAAATCTCATCTAATTTTTGCTTTAAACTTTATTTTGACATAAACAAGTGACCAAAATTTTTATGTAGGGCGGGTGGCCTCTATCTACATTCCAATCAGTAAAATATACGTGATTTTTTTGCTAGAAATTTAATATATTAAAAACATTAATGCATGAATTATTCCACCGATTTTTTCAACATAATGTAATTAATTTTTCAGTAAACTCTCGTGTATAGTTTTTGAATTGGAAGGTGGATCAGAGGTCACCCACCAAACAACCTACATACACATTTTAACACAAACTACAAAACTGTCTATGAATTCTTTAAAATTATAATTTAATTTTTGTTTTATGTATTTTTTTTATCGTCAATCAGTGACCATAGCTTAAATTAAAATTGGGTGGGTGGGTGTCCTTTATCAAAACATTCAATCAATAAAACATATTCTGAAATTCAAAACTAATTTTTACTTCATATTTTTTATCACAAACGACTGACCATAGCTTAAGTAAAAATTCAAATGTGGGGTGGCTGGGTGTCCGCTATCCTACCTTCCAATCAATACAGTATGCCGTGATTTTTTGCTAGAAATTTAATACATTAAAAACAGTAATGCATTCATTTTCTAACAAATTATAAACGTAATCTGATTTGGTTTTTGGTAGACCCTCATGTCATCTATAAATTCAAGGGTGGGTTAAAGGCAACCCACCCTGCATTTACAATTTAAAATTAACTACAATATTATCTATGAATTTATTTAAATTATAATCCAATTTATTGCCTTAGATTATATATGTAGGGTGGGTGCCCTCTATTTTAATTTCTAATCAATTGAATTGGAAGATGAGTTAAAAGTCACTCACCCACCCTACATATACATTTTAAATTTAACCACAACACTGTCAGTGTTTTTTTTTTGAAATTCTAAACTATTTTTTCTTTATATTTTTTTACCATCAACTAGTGACGGAGGTTGAATAAAAATATTTATGTAGGGTGGGTGGGTGACCTGTATCTACCTTCCAAACAATAAAACATACGTGATTTTTTTTTTGCTAGAAATTTAATATGTTAAAAACAGTAATGCATGAATTTTTCTATCGATATTTGAACAATAAACCCTCGTGTATAATCTCTGAATTGAAAGGTAGGTCAGAGGCCACCCACCCACCCTACATATATATTTTAATATTAACTACAACACAGTTTATGATTTTTTGAAATTCTAATTTAATTTTTCCTTTATTAATTGTTTTATCGCCAATTAGTGTTCATATCTTAAATAAATATTTATATGTATAGTGGGTGGGTATTCTTTATCAAAATTTTCAATCAATAAAACATACGTGAATTTTTTACTACAACTGTAATATATTATAAACTGTAATGTATTTATTTTTGCAGCAAATTGGTAACGTGAATAAATTTAGTTTTTGGTAGAACGTTGTGAGTTAGAGGAAGGTTAGAGGCAACCCACCCATCCTATATAATTTTTTTAACATTAACAACAACAGTGTTAGTGATTTTTTTGAAATTCGAAACTATTTTTTACTTTTTAATTTTTACCATAAACGAGTGATCGTAGCCTAAGTAAAAATATATATGTAGGGTGGGTGGGTGGCTTCTATCCTACCTTTCAATCAATAAAACATACGTTAAATATTTGCTAGAAATCTAATACATTAAAAAAGTAATTCATTAATTTTTCAACAAATTGTTAACTTAATTTAATTTAGTTTGTGGTCATCTATAAATTCAAAGATGGGTTAAAGGCCACCCACCCTGCATATACATTTTAAAATTAACTATAATACTATCTATGATTTTATTTA
The DNA here is from genome assembly GCA_963969525.1 of Ontholestes murinus. Classification (NCBI taxonomy): domain Eukaryota; kingdom Metazoa; phylum Arthropoda; class Insecta; order Coleoptera; family Staphylinidae; genus Ontholestes; species Ontholestes murinus. The sequence goes on along the minus strand of OZ018399.1, from coordinate 9,918,626 downwards.
AATTATAATCTAATTTATTGCCTTAGGTTTTTTTTACTAAAAATGAGCGAACGTAGCTTAAGTAAAAATATATATGTAGGGTGGGTGCCCATTATCCTACTTTCTAATCAATAAAATTTAATTATAAAATGGGTTAAATGTCACCCACCCACTCTACATATACAAATTTTAACATTAACCACAGCACTGTCAGTGATTTTTTTGAAATTCCAAACTGTCTCTCCTTTGAATTTTTTTATCATATACGTCTGACCTTAGCTTAAGTAAAAAATTATATGTAGGGTGGGTGGGTGGCCTCTGTCTCACCTTCCAATCAATAAAACATACTTGAAATTTTTGCTAGAAATTTAATATTTTAAAAACAGTAATGCAGAATTATATTTCCAGTAAACCCTCGTGTATAATTTGTCAATTGGAAGGTGGGCCAGAGGTCACCCACCCACTGTACATATAAATTTTTACTTAAGCTACCGTAACACGTTTATGATAACAAAATATATATTATATAAGTAAAAACAGTTTGGAATTAAAAAAAAAAAAATCACTGGCAGTGCTGTCGTTAATGTTAAAATGTATATGTAGGGTGGGTGGCTGACGTTTGACCCATCTTCCAATTCAATTTTATTGATTAGAAAGTAGAATAGAGGGCACATATATTTTAATTGAGCTACGTTCGTTCATTTTGTAGTAAACAGCAATAAATTAGATTATAATTTAAATAAAATCATATTGTAGTTAATTTTAGAAAGTATATGTAGAGTGGGTGGCCTTTAATCCATCCTTGAATATTATATATATATTTTATTTACGTGAAAGTCTACCAAAAAATGAATTAAATTAATTTAACAATTTGATGAAAAACTAATGCATTCCTGTTTTTAATGTATTGAATTTCCAGCAAATATTTAACGTATGTATTATTGATTGGAAGGTGGGATAGAGGACACCCACCCACCCTACATATGATTTTTTACTTAAGCTACGGTCACTCGTTTATAGTAAAAATATAAAGTAAAAAATAGTTTAGAATTTCAAAAATATCACAAACAGTGTTGTGGTTAATTTAAAAAAATTATATGTAGGGTGGGTAAGTCACCTATATACTTCCTCCAATTCACACGTTCTGCCATCAACTAAATTCATTCACGTTACCAATTTGCTGTAAAAATAAACACAATATTATTGTTTATAATTTATTAGAATTGTAGTATGTTTTATTGATTGACAGTTTGGATAAAGGACACCCACCCACCTTACATATAAATTTTTATTTAAGCTATGGTCATTCATTGGCGATAAAAAAATAAGTAAAGCAAAAATTAAATTAGAATATTAAAAAAGCCATAGACTATTTTGTAGGTGATGTTAAAATGTATATGTAGGGTGGGTGGGTGTCCTCTGACCCACCTTCCAATTCGAAGATTATACACGAGGATTTATTAAGAAATTAATTACATTACGTTGAAAATTCGGTGGAAAAATTCATGCATTACTGTTTTTGTGTTAATTGGAAGGTGTACCAGAGGTCACCCACCCACCCTACATATACATTTTAACTACAGAACTGTCTATGATTTTTTTAAATTCTAATTAAAATTTTGCTTTATGCATTTATCGTCGATGAGTGACTAAATCTTAAACAAAAAATTGTATATAAGATGGGTGGGTGTCATTTATCCAATATTTTAATCAACAAAACATACGTGAATTTTTAGCTAGAATGCTAATATATTAAAAACAATAATATATTTATTTTTGCAGAAAATTATTAACGTAATTAAATTAAAACCTTGTGTTTATTCTGTAAATTAGAGGTTTTGTTAGAGGCCACCCATCCACCCAACATATTTTCCATTAACCACAACATTGTCAGTGATGTTTTTTTTTAAATTCAAAACTAATTTTTGCTTCATATTTTTTTACCATCAATAAATGACCATAGTTTAAGTAAAAATTTATATGTAGGGTGGGTGGGTGACCTCTATCCTAATAATCTATGTTATGGCTTTAGGTTATTTAGGTTACACTAGGTTATAAAATGAGCGAACGTAGCTTAAGTAAAAATATTTATGTAGGGTGGGTGCCCTCTATTCTACTTCCCAGAGGCCACCCACCCACTCTACATATACATTTTAATTACAAAACTGATTAGGATTCTTTAAAAATTCTAATTTAATTTTTGCTTTATGTATTTTTTATCGTTGATGAGTGACCAAATCTTAAACAATAAATTTATATGTAAGGTGGGTGGGTGTCATTTATCCAATCTTTTAATCAATTAAACATACGTGATTTTTTTTCTAGAATGCTAATATGTTAAAAACAATAATATATTTATTTTTGCAGAAAATTATTAACGTGATTAAATTTGGTAAAACCTTGTGTTTATTCTGTGAAATGGGGGTTTTGTTAGAGGCCACCCATCCACCCTACATATTTTCCATTAACCACAACATTGTCAGTGATGTTTTTTTTAAATTTAAAACTAATTTTTGCTTCATATTTTTTTACCATCAATAAATGACCGTGGTTTAAGTAAAAATTTATATGTAGGGTGGGTGGGCGGCCTCTATCCTACCTTCAAATCAATAAATTATACGTGGAATTTTTACTAGAAATTAAATACATTAGAATCAGTAATGCATTAATTTTTAAATCAAATTGTTAACGTGATTTAGTTCAGTTTTTTTCAGTGGGTTAAAAGCCACCCACCCTGCATATACATTTAAAAATTAACTACAATACTGTCTATGATTTTATTTAAATTATAATCTAATTTATTGCATTGGGTTCTTTTCAAAAAAAAGAAACGTAGCTTAAGTAAAAATATATATGTGGGGTGAGTGGGTGCCCTCTAGTGAGGTGGGTGGTTGCCATCTATTATACCTTTTAATCAATAAAACATACGTGAATTTTTTGCTAGAAATTTAATAGATTAAAAAAAAATTTTACCCCCGAATTGTTGACGTAATATAATTTTATTTTTACTATATCCTCGTTTATAATCTATAAACTAGTAGGTGAGTTAGAGAACACCCACCCACCCTACTTATACATTTAACATTAACTGTAGTAACTTCTATGGTTTGTTTTAAATTTATATCTTAATTTTTCCTTTATGTTTTTTCAACGAGTAAAAATTTATATGGAGGGAGGTGTGCTGCCCCTGTCTTTCATTCCAGTTTATAAAACATACGTAGAATTTGAATTTTTGTTAGAATGTAGTAAATGAAACAGTACTTTATTAATTTTATTACCGAATTGTTAACTTCTATGACTTGTTTTAAATTTACATCTTAATTTTTGCTTTATGTTTTTTTAACGAGTAAAAATTTATATGGAGGGAGGTGTGCTGCCTCTGTCTTTCATTCCAGTTTATAGAACATACGTAGAATTGGAATTTTTGTTACAATGTAGTAAATTAAAAAGTACTTCATTAGTTTTATTATCGAATTGTTAACGTGATGTAATTTATTTTTTTTAGTAAAGCTTCGTCTGTAATCTTTATATCATAGATTAGAATAGAGGCCACCCACACACCCTACATATACATTTTAACTTCAATTACAACCCTGGTTATGAATTTGTCAATGTTTTAATCTAATTGTTGGTTTATATTATATTTTCTTTTAAAATAAAAAAAGTGAGAGTGATTTAAGTAAAAATTTATATGTAGGGTGGGTGAGAGACCACCAATTATTTAAATATACGTGAGATTTTTTTAAATAAACATAAATTAATTAAAACAAGTCAGTAGAACTCCTCTGACAGGATGGGTCAAAATAATTTGCAATTTAATAACCACAATTCCTTAAATAATAAAATTAACAGGGCTGAAATGGAAAAACAAGAACAGAAGAAGCAATTGTCCTATTATCATATGTGACACTATTTTTCAATAGAGATGTCTATTTCTCTTCAAAATAAACACAAAAATATAAATCCCGGCGCATCCACCATATTTATATAATTTAATTTTTTTAATTAATAACATAAAACGTAAAGTGACAAGGGCGCTTTTTTGAAGTAACAAGCTCATTTACACACACATAAATACACAAATCACACGGTGGAAGGACCACGTGTTCGATAGCCAAACACTACTACTACTACTAAAACGTAAATATACATGTAATTAACTTTTTTGTTATAAATTTATAATATATCTTTGAGAATAGTATGAAGCATACGTTTGACGTTTGGATTATGGTTTCGATTTACATGTATTAATTGCGCCCCGGCCGATATTAGCTACAAATGTAGCAGTCAATTAATATTGGATAAGTCGGCTGCTTATTTAATAAGCGGTTTGGGACGAGTAAACCGTGTTCAATTGGTTTTCAATAATGTCGAGGCACTGAGTATCAGCTGCTAATTTATTCGGTTTACATTCGATTTAATCGCATTTACATTTGACTTTGTGTCATGACATCTGAATAAATTAGTGCCGCGTCCTGATATAGTGTGTCATTGCCGTCGTATAATTGAGCCGGCCCTGATTTGCCGGCGCGGATTTCTATTTCACCGTTTCTGCTAAAACTATAATACAATTTAGACAGTGGACGGCCATTTAGGACATACATTATCCACGACATTCACATGTAAATTAGATAATGCACTTATGATACAATGCCGCTGTTTGACGTGAATTACAGGCGAGTGCCCCGTAGCTACGTGTCAAATTGTTTAAGCGTAATCTTAAATTAATACTATTAAAATAATTAATAATTTTTTAACTTGGCAATTTTTTTTAAATTAATTTTCATAAATAAAAATAGTAGTTTATTATTTTTATGTCAATAACAGTTATGGACTAGTTTCGACCTATTCGGATCTTATTAGTGCAGTGCATTTGAAAAAGGAAATGTTACTACGGAGTTTATAAAGCTTCGCTTGTTTTTAATTAATGTAACAAAAAATAAATCTGTGCTATACTTGTTCTAAATTAATAATAACTTGCAGTGTTTTTTAAATTAATATCAATTTGCAGTGTTTATAGCAGAAATGACTGTAATATCCGTAAATATACTAGAATTGAATTAAATACTAGCAGATAAATTTCTGCGCTATTACTGTTAATTTTGTTAATTTTTAATTATTACAATTTTATCAATACAACTGCGTTTAGGATTTTAGAAGCATGTTTAAACGCCACCTTAAATTCTGTGCAAGGGATAGTCACTTCGGTGGGCAAGGTGATGGTGCCGCATCCGAAAAAGGGTCGTTACCCTCTATTGATTCAGCGGGCTTTGAAAGGTAAATTTGTATAGCCAAAAATATTTTAAAACTGAAAAGTGTTAGTGGGACAGTAGCCAGATAGCATTCTCACTACGATTCACGACGGGTCGATATTTTTTGCCCCCATGCGGGTGGAGCAAAATAAAAAGTAGACGAGCAGATATGTTCGAAAGAAACTTCTATACAGACGTATACAACTGCATATGTTTGTATATTTAAAATTTTAATATTTTACTTCTTAAAATAACGCCAAGGAAAATGATACAACTTTAAATATTAAATCCGCTATGAAATTTTACAGATAAAATAATGGTGATGTGGCCATCATAATACTTTCCCTATATATTTCTCGAAAACCATGAGGTTATTCTTAATAATTTGCTCAATTTTGAATTCTTCACAATTACTTGTTATATAAATTTCATTAAGTTCCTATAGTTTATTAGCAATACGCAAAATAAAATCTAAAAAATTTTAAATTAAGAACTTTACAAAACAATGTTTCAATTAAACTTTTTCAGTTTTTCATTCTCTTTAACTTTTGTTTGAAAAGTTAACTCTTATTTTTTAAAATTTCTTAAATTTCAAAATTTGTTTGAATAAATCTATTAAATTTTGCAAAAATGTTAAGTTTATTTATGTTTTACAACTTTTAATTAAAACCCTCGCTTATGTTTTACTGATTGGAGGGTGGGTTAGAGGCCACCCACCCTACATATAGATATTAACTTTAATTACTGATCGCCTCGAGGTTTGCAATAACTTGAATTACAAAATTTGAATAAAAGAAAATTGACAGAAGTAAAAATTTTGTTAAAGAAAATGGTTGCTACCGTTACTACGTGGTAATCCATACAAATTATTAAAATATCAGAGCTTCCAATAAAATCTTCACACTTTAGAAAGCGGTTTGAATAAAAAATCTTGAAACCTAGAAAAGAAATTGGTGGAAATTTTTTGAATTCTTAAAAAAGTAAGTCTAGATTTTAGAAAAAAAATTCAAACAAATTTAGGGCCTCAAGAAAAATCTAGATTTCTACAAACAAATTTTCTAAAAAGTTCTAGAGCCTCCAAGAAAATCTTTGCAATTTATAACATAAGAAGATAACCTTGAAATCTGGAGGAGAAATTTCTGAAAATTTCCTGAACTCTCGGAAAAAAGTCTAGATTTCTAAATGAAAATTTTCTAAAAAATTCTAAACCTTCCAAGAATATTTCCGCAATTTAGAACTTTCTAATTTAATAGTTGAAACAAAATGTTGAATTCTAGAGAAGCAATTACTGAAATTCACCTGAATTTTCTAAAAAAAGAGGATTAAAAAAACATTTAGAGGCTGAAAGAAAATATTTGCAAATTATAAAAAAAGTTGAAAAAAATTTAATTTAGGGAAGAAGTTAATGGCAATTTTCTAAACTCTAAACTTTTAGAAAAAATCTAGAATGCCTCAAGGAAAATCTTTGCAATTTAAAAGACGGCTTCAAAAACAAAATCTTGAACTCTGGAGAATAAATTGCTAGAAATTTCCTGAACCCTCGAGAAAATAATCTAGATTTCTAGAAGTAAATTCTAAAAATTCTAGAGCCTCAAAGAAAATCTTTGCGTTTTAGAAGACAAGTTGAAAATATCTTGAAACATGGAGAAGAAATGACTAGAAATTTCCTGAGTCTAGGTTTTTAAAAACAAATTTTCTAAAAAAGTCTTCATTTGAATCTTCGCAATTTACTGGAAATTTCCTAAATTTTACAAATTCAAATTGATACAATAAAAATCAAAAATTCGTTATTATTTTTTTTACTATTTTAGCTATAATTTTTTAAATAATAATGAAATTACGTAAAATTATTTCACTAATAAATTACCAACAACGAAGAGAAGTAAAAATGCTAAAAATAGACATTCGATTTTCAATTATTTTTCAGTATTTTTACAATAACTTTTTACAGCACGGACGGATTTAAAAAATTCTTTTACGAAATGATTTCTAACATCAAATACAAGTTCATACACAAAAATCAAAAAATGTATTTTCAATTGTTTTTCAGTATTTTTATAATTACTATTTACAGGATGGACGGATTGTAAAAATTATTTTACGAAACGATTGCTGACATCCAATTCAAATTGATAAAATAAAAATAAAAAATTTGTTATTCAATTGTCTTTTTTATATTTTAGCTATAATTCTTGGAATAGTTATGAAATTACGAAAATTCTTTCACTAATAAATTACCAGCAACGAAGAAAAGTAAAAATGCTAATAATTAGACATTCGATTTTTAATTGTTTTTCAGTATTTTTAATATAACTTTTGATAGCAAGGACGGTTTAAAAAATTCTTTTACGAAATGATTCCTAACATCAAATATAAGTTAATGGACTAAAAATCTAGATAAGAAATTCCTAAAATTTCGATATAGCGATACAAGAAATTTTGTAAATTTAAAGAAATATTTCAAAAACATTCTAAAAAACCACTCTCGAAAAATTGCTTTGCTATATCCAAAACAAATTACTCAAAAATACTAGAATTTACAGACATTTTTGAGAAAAATAACAACAAAAAAATTAAATAAATCTAAATAATTAAGGGAAGATGCTAAAATTTTTAAAAAGATATTTATAGCAAACTCTAAAATCTTTAATTAAATGCTACAACCTAAATATACAACAGATAATAACATTGAAGAAAAAAAATAGTATACACCCGAACAAAAAGAGTCGAATTCTGTAAAAGATTTTTTTGAAATTTTTGAGCGCTAAATAGGAAGATCTTTGCAATTTGTAAGACAATATTAAAAACTGGAAGAGAAATTACTGAAAACAGCCTCAAAAAAAATTCTAAAAATATTGAAACGAACTTTATAAAAAATCTAGAACTACCTAATCAGACCTTTGCTAAAAATTCTGGAAATATGAAGAAGAAATTTTAACAATAATTTCTTCTTCATATTTCCAGAATCCTCCAAATAAGTTCTAGAAATCTATAAGGAAAACTTGTGAAAAATTCTAGAATCCTTGATCAAAATTCTTTGGAAATAAAGATGCAAAAATGAAATTCCTGAAACTTTAGAGGCTTCTTCTAAGTAAGTTCTAGAAAATTAGAAGGAAATTTCCTAATAAATTGTAAATCTCTCGAATAAAATCTTTGCTAAAAATTCTGGAAATATCTATTTATTTATTAGATAAGAAAAAGAAGTTACTGTACACTTTTAGAATCTTCAAAAAAAGTTGTATAAACCTAAAATGAAATCTTGTGAAAAATTCTAGAAACCTCAATGTAAAACAAAAACTAAAAGTATGGATCATCTGAGAAAATTATAGAAATTTAGAAGAAAATTTTCTAATAAAAAAAGTTGAACAAAATCTTGTATAGAAACCACGAAGAAATTTTTATAAATAAATATAAATAATGACTTTTTGAAACTCTTGCATAAAATTTTTGCTAAACCTGTAAAAATTTCTAGAATTCTCGATGAAAATTCTTTGGAAAGGAAGTTGCAATAAAAGTATGGAGGCGAAATTACTGAAATCTCAAGAATCTTTAAAGAAAAATGTAAAAAATTTCCAGAAATATTCTTAAGTTAAATATTTTTCTCACAAATTAAGAACTCTACGAAAAACATGTCTTTATAAAACTTTTTCAGTTTCTCATTATCATTGACTTTTGTTTGAAAAGTTATGTAATATTATTTAAATTGAGATTTTAAATATTGAGAAAAAACAAAAAAGACGCCTCGAGTAAACATCCACTTCCGGATTATGAATGTTCATCAAAAGCTTTTCAGTTCCAGTTTTTAATGATAAAACGTTAATAGTCCACAGAGATTCTCATTAACGAAAACAGTACTTTCCCAAATAGTGATGTGGCGGCCATCATAGTACTTTCCCTATATTTACTCGAAAACTATGAGGTTTATGGAAAAAGCAATTCTTACTAATTTTTTCAGTTTTGGATTCTCTACAATTATTGGTTATGTAAATTTTATATGACTCCAATAGTTTATTAGCAATTGATAGAAAATATCAAAATTTTCAATTTTTATTATTTTTTCTCGAAAGTTAAGAATTTTGCGAAAAATATATTTTAATAAAACTTGTTTAGTTTTTCATTCCCTTTAACTTTTGTTTGAAAGGTTTTGTAATATATTTCACTTTTAAAAAAATATCGAAAAAAAAACAAAACACAGCCTCGAGTATACATCCATTTCCGGTTTTTTAATGTTTACCAAAAGCTTTTCAGTTCGAGTTTTTAAGGACAAAACCTTAAGTTTAAAGTTTCATCTCAATCAGATCATTCTTTTTTGAGATACAGCGCCCACAGACATTTTCACGCACGAAAACAATACTTCCCCTAAATATACTATGCAGGGTTATTCACGCTATACGGCACGGAATATTGTGGCCAAAATACGTGACTTTCAAAATCTTTCACTTTGGGGATATATGGGGGTCTATTAGGGCTACTTTTTAAAATTACTTTCATAATATACAGGGTGTCCCAAAAACCCTAAAAGTATCAAAGTTATGTTTTTTTTAATGAAACACCCTGTATTTTATTGCATTTTTGGATCCTTCGATAAAAATAAGTGTGTGTTTTAATAAAGTTTTTATTAGATAAACCTTAAGGTTTTTGAAATAATTTGAATTTTGTAAAGATGTAACCTAATTTTCATGTTTCAAATACTTAAAAAATATTTAAGTTATGCATACCAAATTTACACTGAAATGTAACAATAGATCATATTTTATTTTTCAAGTATAATAAACTTGACATCTTATGCCGGGTGTAAAAAAATTGGAATTAAACAAATGAGAACTTTAAATGGCTATAACTTCAATTATTTAAATGGAATGCCATATTTTTTAATTTGTCAGCAAATGCACTTTTTAATTACCTATCTTATGGTATTTATATCTTGAGGATTAAGTCTTCTCGTTTTTACAGAAAACGCCAAAATATTGTTTATTGCACCGTTTTAGTACTTTTTAAGTAAAAATTTTAATGTATCTAGTTTTCCATCGTATTTAAAAACGTAAGATAATTAATTTAGCCTGTTACTTTAGTTTAAAAAGCCTGTCTTTTGTTATAGTTGTGTTATTTTGCGTTTTTGTGTTAGATCGTTAGTAATCGTTATTGTTTGAACATCTTTGTATTTAATAGTAAAAAATGAAAATTTACACAGATTTTCTTATACTGGGGTTTTTATAACTGACACTTCCAATTTCTTTAAATTGATTTAATAGTCTCTCAAAAATGGCTGGCTTAGGGTGATTTCTTTCGGAAAACCTTTAAGTATAAACCCGACAAGCCAATAAACAACTTTGATGACATTCTCCCAGCATAAAGATAATGCCAATACCCCATTCTTTTGAGTAAATCTTCATTTTTACCAAAAAAATACAACAGCGATGTTCAAACAATAACGATTACTAACGATCTAACACAAAAATGCAAAATAAGACAACTATAACAAAAGACAGGCTTTTTAAACTAAAGTGGCAGACTAAATTAATTATCTGACGTTTTTAAATACCATAGAAAACTAGATACATTAAAATTTTTACTTAAAAAGTACTAAAACGGTGTAATAAACAATATTTTGGCGTTTTCTGTAAAAACGAGAAGACTTAACATTTAAGATATAAATACCATTCGATAGGTAATTAAAACATGCATTTGCTGATAAATTAATAAATATAGCGTTCCATTTAAATAAATGAAGTTATAGCCATTTAAAGTTCTCATTTGTTTAATTCCAATTTTTTTACACCCGGTATAAGATGTCAAATTTATTATACTTGGAAAATAAAATATGATCTATTGTTACATTTCAGTGTAAATTTGGTAAGCATAACTTAATTACTTTTTAAGTATTTAAAACATGAAAATTAGGTTAAATTTTTACAAAATTCAAATTATTTCAAAAACCTTAAGGTTTAAGTAATAAAAACCTTATTAAAACGCACACTTATTTTGATCGAAGGATCCAAAAATGCAATAAAATACAGGGTGTTTCATTTAAAAAAATACAACTTTGATACTTTTAGGGTTTTTGGGACACCCTGTATATTATGAAAGTAATTTTAAAAAGTAGCCCTAATAGACCCCCATATATCCCCAAAGTGAAACTTTTTGAAAGTCACGTATTTTGGCCACAATATTCCGTGCCGTATAGCGTGAATAACCCTGTATAGGGGAAGTAAAAATAATCATAATTATAATGACTGGAGGAATTATCAAAATCATTCGAATTTTGAATTTAAAAATAAATAATTAACGAAAATGATATGACTATAAATATTAAAGCTACTATAAAATTTTACAGATAAAATCATAATTTTCTTGATTATAATAATCATTTAAATTCTGAATATAAAAATAGAAGTGTAGTTTCTTTAAAGTTTCTTATTATTAGCATAAAATATAAAGTGTTTCGAGGATTTTCATTTTGTAACAAATAATTTTATTGATTGTAACAATCAATTAAATACTATTGAAATGGTAATTACCTATGCAAAAGTTGGTGAAATTAGTATTCACAACATGTCATTCCTTCAAAAACAATTGCCTGTGCCGTGTTTTCATTCCATTATTTTATTAATTAACAGAAATTACGAAAGTATCAAAATGCACGGGGCTTTTAGAATAAAATGATTTTAATTAGTGAATTCGTTTAATTGAGTGCGTTACATTTACTATGACATGAAATCATTAAATTTGTTGTTACAAAAATTGTATTTTTCATTTAATCAATCTAATAGAGTTGCAAATTAATACAATATTGATATTTTATTTATTTTATTTAAATAGATTCGAAAGTTAATAAACTAAACTAAACTAATTTTATAACTTTACTAAGTGAAATAAAAAGCGGTTAATAATATTTTAATACATGGTGAATGCGGTTAATAACATATAATAATTTTTATAAATGGTGGATGCGCCGGGTTTTTTCATAAAGTTATGTGTTCAGTCATTAAAGTTTCATTTCATAGATGCCTATATTAGGGAATCCATTGAATTAATTATATCCATTCATTTATTAATAACAGGTATTGAGTTATGCGATGAGTTATATCCTGCGAATTGTATAAAGTACGATGTGTATGTAGGGCTCTTAATTAATTCCCATGAATAGCGTAGGAATATTGTTCAAGACTAGAATACGGGAATCGATTACTGGAAATACGGAAACTTAGTTATTAACTGCCTCCAATTGTTATATTTATTATTTGCAACTAATTGTGAATTCGAGTGTGTTGCTTTCTGTGTAAACGGTTTGGTAATTTATTATTAAATAAATAGCTTTTTGGTATCGATCCCGGCTAGACTAATACTATAAAGGTGAATTAAGTTGCTAATATATCTAATGTTATGATTATTAATTAAAATTAATCTCTTAGAAAACGACATTATGGAGGTTATTAAGAAAACACGTCCTACATTTTTTATTTGTGACTGTTATTGAGTAAGACGGATAAATGCAAATATTGAAAATACAATTTAAAACAGAATGATGCGAGACGTCGGAGAATTTATTCTAAAGATTTTGCGTGGAACAAATTTAATCTCGGGACCGCACATTTTATTAAAAAAAAAGAAAACGGCGTGATTTACGCGGCCAATTTCATTGTTGCCGCGATTTCAGAAACTTGTCAACACACAAAAGGAAACTAAAACGCATTCGTTCCGTTGCGTTTAAATTCCGGTTCGCTCGGTCGCAGTCGAAAATTAAAAGCCCGGGTATGTAAAGTGCGGCCATATTTAGGAACTTTAGTTGCTAATATTATTACTACGGCGGTGCGTCTTTCAACAGGGCCGCGCTCCGGAAAATCACACACTAATGCGGCGATAATAATTCTATTTACCACTATGTCATTTACACTAAAGTTGTTTCGCACATAAACGAGTTCATTGTCGGTGCATATTTGCGTCAGGTATTTAACATAAATATGTGATGACGAATCGGGGGAACAATTCGCGAAATTGCGGCCGCAATTCAATTATTTCGGCAACGGCGAATTTGCAAAGTTTGCCCCGTTTTCGACAACGCCTCAATATTACTCTTGGAAATTAATAAGTTAACTTATTTAAAAATTACTTTCATGCAACTTCGTAAGGAAATTATATACAAAATTTATTTATGTAATAATTTAAATATTATATATAGATATAGTGAAATCATAATAGATTTAATCTCAATAATTTATTAATAAAATGTATAAAAATAATAATTAGAGTTCGTGTTTTTCTAATTATTAATGATTTATTTTTATTTGGGCTTCGAAATAAGAATTATTTTTAACTATAAACTATCCCATCTTGAATTTAATGTAAACAAGTGTAATGTCGATTCGTATAAATGAATTGATGATTATGATTTGGATTACGAAGAATACATAAAGTTATAGTAGTTTTAAATATTTATATAAACATCATTACAGACGATCGAGCAAATAATTACGCATATATTGTTATAACAAAATTTGACCATTTACAGTTAAAATTATATACATTCGCTTGTTCACGTTTACAGCACCGAATCATTTACACATGTACAATTGGGATTTACAGAAAAAAAATTACAATCGGGCGCATGAATAATTTATGACATGTAAAGCGTATACATTTCAGCGTTTCAATATGCATTTACTGGAAGATTCCCATTGATTTTTCATTTTCGAATCGTTAGAATCCACAATCCGCCGGCGGCGGTGATATTGTAGTTCTCCACCTCTTAGATCTCCCTTTTGCGCTTCTGCAAATAGTTCGCAGAGTGCATCTACGCATTTTGAGGGCTGAATTTTACCGCAGAACTTTACGCAAACTCAATTTCAGAAACTTTATTCGCCATCCCTTTTTGATATATAAAGCCGGCCTCTGTGTGGGTGTGTGTGTGTTTGTGGTTGTATGGGGGGTGGCGCTGCTGGAATTTTTCAACTTAACGCAACCGGAATGATCTCCGAACACTAAAGAACACCAGCCACGTGAAAGTATCATTAATTATAACTCAGTTATTCACGGGCCAAACAAAATCGATACGCCGCGTCCCCAGAAATTCCACATTCAATTTCACCCGAGGCAGATATTTCTAATATCACCCTTTATTTCGTTTCGTGTGCATTAGCATTAAGCGAAGTACTTTTCGTGATTAGCGGTATTTCATCTCTTTTGATATCCAGTGACCGGGTTTTATTAATAAGCTCCGTATTTACCCTCGCCAAAATATTTTACATATGATGTAAATGACTACAGCGTTATATTACATTACAACTTTTTCTCTTGTTTATTGATATTGATTAATGAATTAAACAAAATTCTAGTTTGATAATGACAAGTTAAAATTGTCGAAACTATAGTCACTAAATAAAGTCCGTGTTATACAAACAAAATTAAAAAGTTTTTTATTTGTAAAGAATTATGTATAATAAACAAAATTAGTCTATATAAATATATTAAAAATTATTACTTTCCCTATATAGTATATATAGGGGAAGTATTGTGCGTGAAAATGTCTGTGGGCGCTGTATCTCAAAAAGGAATGATCTGATTGAGATGAAACTTTAAACTTAAGGTTTTGTCATTAAAAACTCGAACTGAAAAGCTTTTGGTAAACATTAAAAAACCGGAAATGGATGTTTACTCGAGGCTGTCTTTTGTTTTTTTCCGATATTTTTTTAAAAGTGAAATATATTACAAAACCTTTCAAACAAAAGTTAAAGGGAATGAAAAACTAAACAAGTTTTATTAAAATATATTTTTCGCAAAATTCTTAACTTTCGAGAAAAAATAATAAAAATTGAAAATTTTGATATTTTCTATCAATTGCTAATAAACTATTGGAGTCACATAAAATTTACTTAACCAAAAATTGTAGAGAATCCAAAAATGAACAAATTAGTGAGAATTGCTTTTTCCATAAACCTCATAGTTTTCGAGTAAATATAGGGAAAGTACTATGATGGCCGCCACATCACTATTTGGGAAAGTACCGTTTTCGTGAATGAGAATCTCTGTAGACTATTAATGTTTTATCATTAAAAACTGGAACTGAAAAGCTTTTGATGAACATTCATAATCCGGAAGTGGATGTTTACTGGAGGCGTCTTTTTTTTTGTTTTTTCTCAATATTTAAAATCTCAATTAAAAAAATATTACATAACTTTTCAAACAAAAGTCAAATGGAATGAGAAACTGAACAAGTTTTACAGAGACATGTTTTTCGTAGAGTTCTTAATTTGTGAGAAAAATATTTAACTTAAGAATATTTCAGGAAATTTTTTAGATTTTTCTTTAAAGATTCTTGAAATTTCAGTAATTTTGACTCCATACTTTTATTGCAACTTCCTTTCCAAAGAATTTTCATCGAGAATTCTAGAAATTTTTACAGGTTTAGCTAAGATTTTATTTAAGAGTTTCAAAAAGTCATTATTCATATTTATTTAGAAAAATTTCTTCGTGGTTTCTATACAAGATTTTGTTCAACTTTTTCTATTACAAAATTTTCTTCTAAATTTCTATAATTTTCTCAGATGATCCATACTTTTAGTTTTTCTTTTACATTGAGGTTTCTAGAATTTTTCACAAGGTTTCATTTTAGGTTTATAAAACTTTTTTTGAAGATTCTAAAAGTGTACAGTAACTTATTTTTCTTATCTAATAAATAAATAGATATTTCCAGAATTTTTAGCAAAGATTTTATTCGAGAGTTTTACAATTTATTAGGAAATTTCCTTCTAATTTTCTAGAACTTACTTAGAGGCTTCTAAAAGTTTCAGGAATTTCATTTTTGCATCTTCCTTTCCAAAGAATTTCGATCAAGGATTCTAGAATTTTTCACAAGTTTTCCTTATAGATTTCTAGAACCTATTTGTAGGATTTTGGAAGTTAACAGTAATTTCTTCTTCATATTCCCAGAATTTTCAGCAAAGGTCTTAGATTTTTTATAAAGTTCGTTTCAATATTTTTAGAATTTTTTTTGAGGCTGTTTTCAGTAATTTCTCTTCCAGTTTTTAATATTGTCTTATAAATTGCAAAGATCTTCTTCTTCAGGGCTAAAAAATTTCAAAAAAATCTTTTACAGAATTCAACTCTTTTTGTTCGAGAGTTCAGAAATTTCCAATAACTCATATTCAAATTTGGAGGCTAGAGCTTTTTCTAGAAAATCTGTTCCTAGAAATTTCCAACAATTTCTTTTGTAGCTCTAAAAATTTCTCCCAGGAGTATACTATTTTTTTTTTTCTTCAATGTTATTATTTGTGGTATATTTAGGTTGTAGCATTTCATTAATGATTTTAGAGTTTGCTATTCAGTTAATTATTTAGATTTATTTAATTTTGTTGTTGTTTTTTTTCTCAATAATGTCTGTAAATTCTAGTATATTTGAGCAATTTGTTTTGGATATAGCAAAGCAATTTTTCGAGAGTTGTTTTTTAGAATGTTTTTGAAATATTTCTTTAAATTTACAAAATTTCTTGTATCGCTATATCGAAATTTTAGGAATTTCTTATCTAGATTTTTAGTGCATTAACTTATATTTGATGTTAGGAATCATTTCGTAAAAGAATTTTTTAAACCGTCCTTGCTATCAAAAGTTATATTAAAAATACTGAAAAACTATTAAAAATCGAATGTCTAATTTTTAGCATTTTTACTTTTCTTCGTTGCTGGTAATTTATTGGTGAAAGAATTTTCGTAATTTCATAACTATTCCAAGAATTAAAGCTAAAATATAAAAAAGACAATTGAATAACAAATTTGTTATTTTTATTTTATCAATTTGAATTGGATGTCAGCAATCGTTTCGTAAAATAATTTTTACACTCCGTCCATCCTGTAAATAGTAATTATTAAAATATTGAAAAACAATTGAAAATACATTTTTTGATTTTTGTGTATGAACTTGTATTTGATGTTAGAAATCATTTCGTAAAATAATTTTTTAAATCCGTCCGTGCTGTAAAAAGTTATTCTAAAAATACTGAACAACAATTGAAAATCGAATGTCTATTTTTAGCATTTTTACTTGTCTTAGTTGTTGGTAATTTATTAGTGAAATAATTTTCGTAATTTAATTATTATTTAAAAAATTATAGCTAAAATAGTAAAAAAAATAATAACGAATTTTTGATTTTTATTGTACCAATTTGAATTTGTAAAATTTAGGAAACTTCCAGTAAATTGCGAAGATTTAAATGAAGACGTTTTTAGAAAATTTGTTTTTAAAAATCTAGACTCAGGAAATTTCTAGTCATTTCTTCTCCATATTTCAAGATATTTTCAACTTGTCTTCTAAAACGCAAAGATTTTCTTTGAGGCTTTAGAATTTTTAGAATTTACTTCTAGAAATCTAGATTATTTTCTCGAGGGTTCAGGAAATTTCTAGCAATTTATTCTCCAGAGTTCAAGATTTTTTTTTGAAGCCGTCTTTTAAATTAAATTCTAGATTTTTTTCTAAAAGTTTAGAGTTTAGAAAATTGGTAATAATTCTTCCCTAAATTAAATTTTTTTTCAACTTTTCTTATAATTTGCAAATATTTTCTTTCAGCCTCTAAATGTTTTTTTAATTCCTCTTTTTTTAGAGAATTCAGGCGAATTTCAGTAATTGCTTCTCTAGAATTCAACGTTTTGTTTCAACTATAAAATTAGTGAGAAAGTTCTAAATTTCAGAAATATTCTTGGAAGGTCTAGAATTTTTTAGAAAATTTTCATTTAGAAATCTAGACTTTTTTCCGAGGGTTCAGGAAATTTCCAGAAATTTCTCCTCCAGATTTCAAGGTTAT
Source organism: Ontholestes murinus (assembly GCA_963969525.1). Lineage (NCBI taxonomy): Eukaryota > Metazoa > Arthropoda > Insecta > Coleoptera > Staphylinidae > Ontholestes > Ontholestes murinus. The sequence goes on along the minus strand of OZ018399.1, from coordinate 9,900,604 downwards.
CTTCGTATGTTATAAATTGCAAAGATTTTCTTGAAGGCTCTAGAACTTTTTAGAAATTTTTTTTGTAGAAATTTAGATTTTTCTTGAGGCCCTAGATTTTTTTGAATTTTTTTTTTCTAAAATTCAAAAAATTCCACCAATTTCTTTTCTAGGTTTCAAGAGTTTTTATTCAAACCGCTTTCTAAAGTGTGAAGATTTTATTGGAAGCTCTGAAATTTTAATAATTTGTATGGATTACCACGTAGTAACGGTCGTAACCATTTTCTTTAACAAATTTTTTACTTCTGTCAATTTTCTTTTATTCAAATTTTGTAATTAAAGTTATTGCAAACCGCGAGGCGATCAGTAATTAAAGTTAATATGTATATGTAGGGTTGGTGGCCTCTAACCCACCCTCCAATCAGTAAAACATAAGCGAGGGTTTTAATTAAAATAAATAAACTTAACATTTTTGCAAAATTCAATAGATTTATTCAAACAAATTTTGAAATTTAAGAAATTTTGAAAAATAAGACATAACTTTTCAAACAAAAGTTAAAGAGAATGAAAAACTGAAAAAGTTTAATTGAAACATTGTTTTGTAAAGTTCTTAATTTAAAATGTTTTACATTTTTTTGCTTATTGCTAATAAACTATAGGAACTAAATGAAATTTATATAACAAGTAATTGTGAAGAATTCAAAATTGAGCAAATTATTAAGAATAACCTCATGGTGTTCGAGAAATATATAGGGAAAGTATTATGATGGCCACATTACCATTATTTATTTAGATTTAAATTTGTATTAATTATATCTAATAAAAGTATGATTACACGTAAAAGTCGAAAGGAATGTATATCAAATTTCAACAATGAATGCGATCACATTTGGCTCTGGCATTGATTGACGTAGATAGAGAGCATAATGGCGTGAGTATGGGTCAACCTATTATTAAATATTTCAAATACACCAGAATTAACATTCGCCGGGTGATGTGATTAATTGAGAAACCATTAAATCCGTCCGGCAAATGAACGCCGTGATACAGATGCATTCGTGGCCGGGCTAATTACGCCGTGAAAAAATAATGAGCAGTGTTTGGTAGGAAGGGTGAAAAGCGCCCGGAGCTCTTTCTTCCATCCTCCCCAAAAAAATAAACTTCGGGTAATTAATACTAATGAAGATCTGATTCCAGGTCAAACCGTGTTCGATATAATTAGGTGTCTTGCCGACTGCAAGAATCCGCAAACCGAGCGATTTTTGGAGTACTTTAGTGGCCCTAATTAATGGCAATTAATTAGCTAATGAGTGGTGTTCACAATTTGATTGGTTGTTTGTTGGAATGCGTCGGAATCATTTTAAGTATCTCCAATGATTGCTTCATTACAGTTGGAATGTTTTTATTGCAAGGGCCCTATTTCTATAGGCAATCCATTTCGAGAACAATTTCATTGAATTAAATGCCTACGTCAAGAACACGAGTCGGAATGCAACTAGTTGAAATGCCCTTCAATCATACCCAATTATCCACATGTTTAATAATTATTAACGCTTGTATAAAATTGTGAATGTTATTTTACAGCGTAGGAAAAAGTTATTTCCTCCTGATTGACAGAATATATACCTTAATATGACACCAGAAGATATCCAGTCCAATAACACTCTATATCTCCTCGCATGTATATATACATTCAGTCCACATTCGATAGAATTCAATATATTAATGATTAATATAAATAAAAAACCTGAAACGGTGGGGATTTCAATAAATTTTCATTGGTGCAGTGTCAGGAACATATTGCCGATAAAAAGTGACAAATTCCGGGGTTAAAGTATTCATTAAGTACTAACGCTCTCGTGGAGAGTATGATGGCCGCTATTCCGAGGGGAGAAATTATTGGGCGACATCTTTAAAAGTGTTCGTTCCAAAAATTTGACATAAATATCTCCTCACCCTCTTTACAGTTGGAAATCCTCCAACTGCCGCAGATTAAATTATTATTGCTCGAGCAATATTACACCTCCAAACATTGGGCATGTGTCCACGTCGCGAGTTACCGGGCGACGTTTCTTTAAATTGCAAATATTTGCATAAAATATTCTCCGCTAATATTATCCCATTTTCTGGACTAACAATAATCTCTGGCTCCTGCTAATTATATACCCTTCGGTCGTTGGAACTTGTTTAAACAACCTGAATAGTAACGCGCTGAGTTACGTCACTGCGCCGCTGCGCAATAATGGGAATTATGAATGCACTTGTTGCACACATTACTCCTACGCTATGTGAGTTAAAAATTAATATATATATTTTTTTTGTAAATTGAAAGGGTGCATAAACGAGTGTACGGTGTTATATGTTCCAAACCACTAAATAATGGCTCTATAAAAATCCCATTAAAATTGTACAAAAATATAATGGGTTTTATTCAAAAACACTAATAATTAATAATTTTAAAAGTTTGTTTTCTAGTATTAATATAATATCCAAGAAGGGATTATATTTTTAACCTTCAAGTATGCACTTGAATTCATTACCATCATTTAAAATGATTTATTTCCAATAAGGGCTGTTCGTTGCGAAACTCTACGTGAGGATAAAATTCTTCTTTATTTGAAAGGCCATTATGTATGGCATCTTTCAAATGTTCGCACGGTGGCACTGATCCGGGCGGTCCAATTTTCAATTACTCCGCCGCATAGACGCGGTTGAGTTTGAGCGATGGCCTGGGTTATGTTGACTTTGAGGGCATCGGTCGATTGCCGCTTATTGTCATAGAGCTGTAACGTATGAAAACCCCGCAAGAAAAAGTTAAACGGGATCAAATCGCACGATTTTGAAGGCCAATTTATATAACATCGGAAAGGTGTGTACGGTGTGGCATGTAGCACCGTCCTGCTGAAACTATATCTATATCATTTGTTGCTTAGGGGGAAACACTGAAAGCTTGAAATGTTTCCGGCCTGAGTTAATAAAGAAATCTAGAAAAATGACAGTTTTAACGGAATAGGATAGCTAGAACCACACTAAGATGATGTTCTTTACCGTACACGTATCTACGCTGGACGACTATAGGTATTCGCCCTCTACTCCTTGGAGTTAACTACGCACGACTAGAACAATTGTATTGTAAAACTAGTTTGAATATTGTGTATCTAATAATAAGCAGGTATGCAATTTTAGGGAATAGATTATTTTATGAAATCATTGTCTTCTCCAAACATAGCCTCACCCAATATTAACAAAATGTGAGTTCAAATATTTTTTTAAATGAGAGGTTGACCCTCCAATTTATAGACTATAAGCCACTTTATTTTTAAATTATTAATAAAATCATAGAAGGACGGAAGTACCAAGATGAGTACCATTATAATAGGTCAGGGTGTAGGCTACTGAATTAGGTCAAGAGTACACTAAAATATATAGAAAAAAGCAGTAAGTTTATCTGAAAACTATTGGGGTAGGTCAAATAAATTACGGTAATATGCATAAGGCCAAACTGATTTTCAGCAGATGAAGCATTTTGCACAAGTACCATATAGTGATCCCTATGATGAAAAGAGCCAGCAAATTTAAACTTAAGTACTTATAACTGACGGGGGTTGCGATTATCAGGGCCGCAACAAAATTGGCCAGAATGGACACGTGCAGATGCAGAGACCTTAATATACTCAAGGCAGCCTTTTCGTGGCACTCGAAGACGTATACATATTTATTTATTTATCTTTGATCTTCTTTCTTAAATTATACACATAAGAACTAATTATTTAAAAACCATACATAAAATTTTGGCCAAAAGAAGCATGGGCGAAGTTCATAATTAAATCCTTCCACTTAAACGCAATCAATCCTCATGATGTTAAAGCAGCAAGGATCCTCATCGGCATCTGGTATGTTTGATTTATATTTTACTTCAATTCTTTTATCACCTTTTTGGAGACAAAATAGTAGCATACAAATTGGGAACGATACAGCCCTGCATCTAAAGGGACTAATTGCTTAGTAGCAGGACGAGGATCTCACAGTCGTTTTGCCCTTCTCATCAAATGACGTCGAAAGGATTGCAAAAGCACCAGGATATAAAGAAATACAATATGAAACTATAATAGCAGAGGTCCTGGCAAAGCACGAGGTTTTTACTAAATGCCTCAACAAATGTCTCATGGAATTCTCTTTATCTATAACATGGCCAGGATTGTCCTCATCCCTAAAGAGGAGAAGCCGGTGGATGTCTTGGGATCGTAGAGGCCTATTTTTATATTAATCAGGGATGTAGAGGTCCTGAAGAGACTTATAGCGTACCACCTCAAAGAAACGGGAGGCCTTCCAAACCGGCAATTTAACATGTAGAAGGATGCCGTCATGGAAGTTAAGAGATGAAGCCAACAGAACAAACGTAGATACTGTTTTTAAATTTTTTTGGACGTGCATTAGTCTTAACGAGGTGGATCCCATCTTGCCTCCTAGAAATGATTGAGCTATCTGGATGGCAGACAGCTGTCTGCTTCTAACCACTAGGAGTAGACCATCAGCGAATACTATAACGTTCACCTCTGAGGGAAGAATAGTACTCATCCTACGCTAAATTCAAAGGACACCCCAATAGAGTAATTTGCTTGCTCTTTTCCAGCAAGAAAGTTACTCGCCATCCAAGTGGGCGACGAACACGGTCGCTTGTATCATTGCCGACTGGATTACGTAGGCCAAACTGGAAACCAAGGCGACATAGCTCTTTTGAATAGAAAGAAGGGAAGGAAAATCATTTTTTATGACAAGAAAAAGTTTCTAACCACAGATCGTAGGTGCTGGAGGCGATAGCGGGAGCGCCAAAGGCGGTCAAAACAGTCGCATGGCTTGGGGAGGCGAATCGGCGCCTTCTAATGGAAGTGACAAATGACAAATTTTATTATGAGTAATACCCAGAATGAAGGAGGAGAACATTCTCTGGTAGGCTAAGGAATATCCGGTGGTTATATATAAGTTATAGGTTAACGTGGGGTACTAATGAGGTGTGTTAGCCTCTCTTGAACTGCGACCTAACAGATCCATTGTTCTACCCTTAACCAATCACTTCTTAATCAGTTCCACGTCTTCCATGAACCTGGTATGATATTGCTCACTTCTTCGTAGGATAATCGGTCTCTACCGAAGTGTGAAATACGCTTGTGAGCAATCGCGACACAAGTGCATAGTACGTACTCGGTCGTTTCATCTGCTGAATCACATAATCTGCAATTTCCACTTTCCTCTTTTCCCATTTTCCACAAATGGTATCGGAGGGCACAGTGCCCTGTCATGAGTCGGATGAAAGTTCTTAGCTCGTTCCTTGTGGCTTGTGGCTGTGATCGAGTTTCATGGGTCGTTTTGATTAATGCAGACCTGGTACATTGTTCCAATGGTTGCATCTTCTCTCCTCTTCCCATTTTGCACCGCCTCTCTTCTGTGCGCCATGGGAAGTCCACAAAACGGCTCTGGTCCTATAGGAGTGGCATTTGCACCTCTTTTTGCAAGTTTAATATCTTTAATATCCTCTGGGACCCGCATGAGGGTCAACGAGTTGTTCTTCGCCAGTTGCGAGAAGGATATTCGACATTCCCAGACAGTCCATGAGCCGTGACTATAGGCTCGAACAGCCTTTAATGCGGCTTTGCAGTCTGAGCAGATGTATATATGCGCGCCATTTAACTGCCAATATTCGGTGGTACTGGGGGGTATCCATAGAGGCGGCTGAGGTACTGTCGTCCAAGTTTCCTTCTGTTGGGTATTTCGTATATTAAAGCAATGGACGGATAAGAGAGCAGCCAAGATACATAGGTGGGCCGTTAGATAGAGTGCTGGCTGCAGAAGGGTGCCGTCATAACATGAAGAATAATTCTGGACCTGCAACCTTCATCCAACGTACATATGGTAAGATAAGGAGCTAAGGATAAATAAAGCCACTGCAAACTTTTGCAAACACTGCGGGACAACAAGGGACGACCCGGTGCATACAGTGGAAAATTGTGAGAAGTGGTAAACAGAGAGCGTAGGGAGCTTGTTTTGATCGGCACATTAGTCAGGCTTATACTCGAGGAGTAGGACAATTTGGATGCGATGAAGCTAGTCGGCAGAATAGTCATGAGCAGAAAGAGTGATTCTGATCGCGATAGTATATTGACGTATGTAAGTATGTAATAAATAACAGTCGAAATACAAGGCGTACCATGGGTAATCCGCTGGTGTCTCGTCTTTGCCTAGAGACGAATCATATCTTCTTAAAAAAGAGGTTAAGGTAGTACGCTCCTTCAAACTGTAAACTATTGGGGTAGGTCAAGATTCATTCATGTGAAGAGGAACGAAATTAGGTTAAGGTGACTATTGGAAAAGGTCAAGATTTCGTTTGGTTCATTATTAACCAAGAAAATCTGCTGGTGCCTCGTCTTTCAGTTGAGACGAGTCAGCCCTTCTCAAAAAAGGGGTGAATGTAGTACGCTCCTTCAAACTGTAAACTGTTGGGGCAGGTCAAGAGTATGATTGATTTATTCATGTTAAGAAATACGAAATTAGGTTAACGTGAAGACTTTTGGAAAAGGTCAAGATTTCGTTTGGTTCATTATTAACCCAGAAAATCTGCTGATGCCTCATCTTTCAGTTGAAAAGAGTCAGCCTTCTTCGAAAAAGAGGTGGAGGTAGTACGCTCCTTCAAATTGTAAACTATTGGGGTAGGTCAGAGTATGCTTGATTCATTCATGTGAAGAAGAACGAAATTAAGTTAAAGTGAAGATTATTGGGAAAGGCCAAGATTTCGTTTGGTTCATTATTAACCCAGATAGTGCTGAACTTAAAATTGTTGACACAATGAATATATTTAGATATAGATTCAATAATTTCGGCAAATTTTATTTTTTTACATTTTTTAGTGGTCCTAGCAAAATCTACGATCAAGAACAAATATATTTTATTTGTCAAAACTGAAAAAAAACAATAGATGCATACAGAATCAACATTTTGTGTGAAACATTTTGAAGCACGCTTTAGGATGTAAACCAATGTTGGACTTTTCACACCTCTAGTGTGTAAACCTTTTTATGGCAAAAGGCACATTTGATTTGGTTATCTTGATATATTCTGATGTGATCTCTTCCATCGAATCTTGAAAATTCGCTAGCCGACAGAGTTGATTTGGATACACTTCTTCGTGCATTTTTTGCATATCTCCAAAATATATTTGGCAACTCCGCGGCGAAATCCAAAGTGGTCCATGTACCCTCTTGTTTCTTATGGATCTGTCAGGAATTTTGACGTGAAATATCTACGCAGTGTGCGAAATTTTTTTCACCCCTAATTGATAATCGGTATAAGCTTATGTTCTGGTAGCACCTGTCTACTCCCCCTATGGACTGATTATACACACCATTAAATTTCGGCTAGGCAAATTTGTATTTTCTCCTTCCGAGAATACCTATTGACTTGTATCAAAGGATTCACATATAAATTATTTGTAGCAACCGTGACGACATTGTTGTCATTCCACCTGCTCAAAAGAATTTTGCCGTCGACGGAAAAAAAGTCTAATGTATTTCGGGTTTTTATCTTTATAACAGTTTTCAAGGGCAATTGCAAATATATAGGTCGAATTGTCGTCACAATAAAATATGTAAATGTTTAAACCTTTGTTTTTTCATGCGCCTTAGCCGCAGTATATTCCTCTTCTAAGGCCGACCATTGAACTTCAAAGTACTTACGACATCTATGACAGTCTGTAAAAGGTTCGTGTCGTGGATGCTTTTCTCCAGCAAAATCGAGTGCAACTTTAAACACTTTAGACCTCTTGTGTTTCTTATTTCTGATACCTGGTAATTTGACACCAGAGAAATCATTGGTCGGTACAGTTCGAAGATCGCCAAGATGATTTTGCAGTGAATTATTTTTTTTCTGCTGCATTATCTCATTTTCCGCCATTTATGTTCTCAATATGTTTATGCTGTTCATAGCTGCGTCAGCTCCAAGTCGCAAATTTTGTTATGGGCGAGGAACTCTTAGGATAAAATTGGAATGTCAAGATTCGTGTTAAAATCATCAGTTGTTTTTGTTCTGCGGTTTATTTTCTTCGACTTGAGGAATCACATTAACTTCGTCCTTGTTTTCACTTAACTTATTCTCGTTATGTTGCGCCTTGAAGAGCTGATAAGCATTCGTCTGAATGTAGGCGTTATTTTCTTTCATGTAGCGCTCCGGGTCTTGTTAGGCAGCATCCAATATTCCTGCTTTTTGTAGGTAGGCTGGTTGGTCTTCTCACTTGTGAGGGTTTTTGTAATTTTGGCCAAAATTAGTGTTTTGACCGCAAACTTTTTTCTCTTTGATCTTTCTAACTAGCGTACTCTAATCAATCAATTATTGTAGAAAGTCAAAAGCAAGTTTAGTCAATATTTAGTTTCTTGGAGAAAAAGTCAAAGCTTGAGATAATGTATAGGTCATTGAGCTTAGGCTAGGAAAATCTTTGTAATTTAAAAGACGGCTTCAAAAAAAAATCTTGAACTTTGGAGAATACATTGCTAGAAATTTCCTGAACCCTCGAGAAAATAATCTAGATTTCTAGAAGTAAATTCTAAACATTTTAGAGCCTCAAAGAAAATCTTTCCGTTTTAGAAGACAAGTTGAAAATATCTTGAAATATGGAGAAGAAATAACTAGAAATTTCCTGAGTCTAGATTTTTAAAAACAAATTTTCTAAAAAAGTCTTCATTTAAATCTTCGCAATTTACTGGAAATTTCCTAAATTTTACAAATTCAAATTGATACAATAAAAATCAAAAATTCGTATTTTAGCTATAATTTTATAAATAATAATGAAATTATGAAAATTATTTCACTAATAAATTACCAACAAAGAAAAGAAGTAAAAATGCTAAAAATAGACATTCGATTTTCAATTGTTTTTCAGTATTTTTACAATAACTTTTTACAGCACGGACGGATTTAAAAAATTCTTTTACGAAATGATTTCTAACATCAAATACACGTTCATACACACAAATCAAAAAATGTATTTTCAATTGTTTTTCAGTATTTTTATAATTACTATTTAAAGGATGGACTGATTGTAAGAATTATTTTACGAAACGATTGCTCACATCCAATTCAAATTGATAAAATAAAAATAACAAATTTGTTATTCAATTGTCTTTTTTTATATTTTAGCTATAATTCTTGGAATAGTTATGCAATTACGAAAATTCTTTCATCAATAAATTACCAGCAACGAAGAAAAGTAAAAATGATAAAAATTAGACATTCGATTTTTAATTGTTTTTCAGTATTTTTAATATAACTTTTGATAGCAAGGACGGTTTAAAAAATTCTTTTACGAAATGATTCCTAACATCAAATATAAGTTAAGGGACTAAAAATCTAGACAAAAAATTCCCAAAATTTCGATATAGCGATACAAGAAATTTTGTAAATTTAAAGGAAAATTGCAGAAACATTCTAAAAAACCACTCTCGAAAAATTGCTTTGCTATATCCAAAACAAATTGCTCAAAAATACTAGAATTTACAGACATTTTTGAGAAAAAAAACAACAAAAAAATTAAATAAATAAAGGAAGTTGCTAAAATTTTTGAAAAGATATTTATAGCAAACTCTAAAATTATTAATGAAATGCTACAACCTCAATATACAACAAATAATAACATTGAAGAAAAAAAATAGTATACTCCTGGGAGAAATTTTTAGTACTACAAAAGAAATTGTTGGAAGTTTCTAGGAACAGATTTTCTAGAAAAAGCTCTAGCCTTCAAATTTGAATATGAGTTATTGGAAATTTCTGAACTCTCGAACAAAAAGAGTCGAATTCTGTAAAATATTTTTTTGAAATTTTTCAGCCTTGAAGAAGATCTTTGCAATTTATAAGACAATATTAAAAATTGGAAGAGAAATTACTGAAAACAGCCTCAAAAAAACAGACCTTTGCTAAAAATTCTGGAAATATGAAGAAGAAATTACTTTTAACTTCCAGAATCCTCCAAATAAGTTCTAGAAATCTATAAGGAAAACTTGTGAAAAATTCTAGAATCCTTGATCAAAATTCTTTGGAAAGGAAGATGCAAAAATGAAATTCCTGAAACTTTTAGAAGCTTCTAAGTAAGTTCTAGAAAATTAGAAGGAAATTTCCTAATAAATTGTAAAACTCTCGAATAAAATCTTTGCTAAAAATTATGGAAATATCTATTTATTTATTAGATAAGAAAAATAAGTTACTGTACACTTTTAGAATCTTCAAAAAAAGTTTTATAAACCTAAAATGAAATCTTGTGAAAAATTCTAGAAACCTCAATGTAAAAGAAAAACTAAAAGTATGGATCATCTGAGAAAATTATAGAAATTTAGAAGAAAATTTTCTAATAGAAAAAGTTGAACAAAATCTTGTATAGAAACCACAAAGAAATTTTTATAAATAAATATAAATAATGACTTTTTGAAACACTTGAATAAAATTTTTGCTAAACCTGTAAAAAATTCTAGAATTCTCGATGAAAATTCTTTGGAAAGGAAGTTGCAATAAAAGTATGGAGGCGAAATTACTGAAATTTCAAGAATCTTTAAAGAAAAATCTAAAAAAATTTCTGAAATATTCTTAAGTTAAATATTTTCCTTACAAATTAAGAACTCTACGAAAAGCATGTCTTTATAAAACTTCAGTTCAGTTCAGTTACTCATTCCTTTTGACTTTTGTTTGAAAAGTTATGTAATATTTTTTAAATATTGAGAAAAAACAAAAAAAAGACGCCTCGAGTAAACACCCACTTCCGGATTATGAATGTTCATCAGAAGCTTTTCAGTTCCAGTTTTTAATGATAAAACATTAATAGTCCACAGAGATTCTCATTCACGAAAACAGTACTTTCCACAAATAGTGATGTGGCGGCCATCATAGTACTTTCCCTATATTTACTCGAAAACTATGAGGTTTATGGAAAAAGCAATTCTTATTAATTTGTTCAGTTTTGGATTCTCTACAATTATTGGTTATGTAAATTTTATGTGACTCCAATAGATTATTAGCAATTGATAGAAAATATCGAAATTTTCAATTTTTATTATTTTTCCTCAAAAGTTAAGAATTTTGCGAAAAATATATTTTAATAAAACTTGTTTAGTTTTTCATTCCCTTTAAATTTTGTTTGAAAGGTTTTGTAATATATTTCACTTTTGAAAAAATATCGGAAAAAAACAAAACACAGCCCCGAGTAAACATCCATTTCCGGTTTTTTTAATGTTTACCAAAAGCTTTTCAGTTCGAGTTTTTAATGACAAAACCTTAAGTTTAAAGTTTCATCTCAATCAGATCATTCCTTTTTGAGATACAGCAGCCACAGACATTTTCACGCACGAAAACAATACTTCCCCTATATATACTATATAGGGAAAGTAAAAATATTAATAAATTAAAAAATATTTTTTTGCATATTAGAATGCAGACAAAATTTTTCATCTGGCATTCAACAATCTGGTCTACTAATCACTAGTGCCTGGGTTCAAATCCTAGGTTTACTGATTTTTAACAGTGTTTTTATATTTCCAGCAGTAATTATGTTTTACTAATATTACAAATATTATTTGTAGTAAATAGTAAAATTACACACGGTTTTCCGCGCACGAAAAAAGTCACTCCAATAATGGAAAAAAATCAATTATCCTCAAATTAGGGGATAACGGGGCTGTATTGAAATGCAATAATTGAAATGTTTCCACGCTCATTAAACTTTTGCCCCCGTCGCTGATTCCAATTTTCATTTTAAAACTGTAGCACACAGGGAAGAACGTTGGGGTGTAATAACAAACAAAATTAGCACACGTGTAAAGCGAAATTGCTACACGCTTAAGCAACGCAAAAGTTTTACAATTGCGATTTATTGAACATAGTTATATTATTATATACATTATTAATATTTATTTTAAACCAATACACATAAAAATGCAAAAATTATTTTACTTTGTTTTATTAATTATTCAAACATGTATAACGAAGTAGAAGCTTCTTACATTAACAAAAATTATTTCTGTAATTGTCTCATGTTTAATATATCAGTTAATATGAATATGGATTTTAATATTTTTTTAATTAAAAATTAAATTTGTTAAAACTATACACCTTTTACAAAACCGTTTGGATTTTTTGTTTGTTTATCACAGTATATATTATATTCAATTACGCTGTAGTTGCACACGTGAATCGCTTCAACAATGTTAGTGCCGTTATCCGATTTCGAAAGACGTGACAATAATATGGTACGTTGCAAACGTATACAATTATAATAAGATAATGCAATTCTCAACGTGCCAGATGGTATACCGTTCGTCTAAACTTAATTCCTCAGCGCAAATAAAACGTTACTTAATAATATCAGCCGGTTCGTTTCTTTCGATTTATTTTTGCCCCTGTTTCCCGCTACCCTTAGCGCAAACTGCAGGGCATCGTGCAGCATGCAGATTAAAATCTGGAATCGACTGTCAACAGCAAATAAAGTCTCAAGAATTTAGGCGATTTTCACGTAACGAAATCTACACTACTTAATTACTTTTTGATCTTGAATTAACTTCAAATTAATGAAATCCTTAAAAGCGTTTGCGTGCTAAACATAAATCCCTCGGAATAAGCTTGTATATTATTTTGCGGAGAGTGAAAGTCGAGTATGGTTATGGTCGAACTTAAATGTCCGCATCCGTTCCGAGGATCTGAAAATTGCCGTAATATGTTGTGGTTTGTGGCAACTCTCGCCCTCCTCCGATATTTCTCATCGCCTGTTCATAAATAAAAAGAAAAGCCTAAGACTTATGGAATGTTATAACGTTATAAAATAAATAATAAAGTAAGCTCGCACAACTTATTTATTAATGGTAAATAATGTCTTAATTTTTCAATTAAGTGGATAACTATTTATAACGAATAACTATGTTTCTTCATTTAAGTTTATAAAGCCACAATCATGAATAGACATTAAAGGTAAGTCAGGAGTACGCTAGGTTAATACGTAATTTATTGGGGTAGGTCAGGAGTACGCTAAGTTAATACATAAATTACTAAGGTGGGTCAGTAGTACGCAAAGTTAATACATAATTTATTAAAGTAGGTCAGTAGTACGCTAAGTTAATACATAATTTATTAAGGTAGGTCAGGAGTACGCTAGTTTAATACATATTTTTTTATGGTAGGTCAGGAGTACGCTAGTTTAACACATATTTTTTTAAGGTAGGTCAGGAGTACGCTAGGTTAAATAAATTATTGTTAAAAAAAATGTGTTTTTTGTTTTAATTGTTGAAGGTCAGGATAGTAAATATAACAGACTATTCATAACAAGCACCGAAATGCAAAATATTGTGGTTTCCTGTTTAACAATTTCGACGCTGTTGATTGAGCGAATTTACAACGGTAACGTTGTTGTCTCGCATGCCCTCCCCCCACCCCCTATTCAGTTAACATCGGCTGTATGCAGTTCAGATAGGCCACAAACTAAAGATAAATTCATTGGACAAAGTAGATACAACCTCGCTACTGCCGCCGTCTGTTTCATTCGACTGTATGCTAATCCGTACAAATCGATACACTTCTAGCAATGCTGGAAAGCTTAAAGCCAGTTATACGTATAAATAATAAATGGCGGTGTTTTGAAAGGCATCGATTTATCTCCTGGCCGCAATCCTTTTCGCATCATCCTAAGCGCTTGATTTCGGCACGTGTAAGGTTTAAATAAACAAACATTGACGCTTCTTAGGTTAAATCTGCACTTCAGTCTGGTGAGGAGATATTAATAATGGGATATATTTTTGATTATATATTTTGTTTCACTTAGATGATGTATATCAATAATATAAATAATAAATTTTGTTACTACAACACCACTGGATATTAAATTATGTAATAATCGCCGTTATACGCCTGATAAAATCAGCACATTGTAATAATTTTGGAGCAAAACCCTTTTTCGCTCAACTAACCACGTTGGGTAATGAAGATACTATTTTATCATACACGTACCGATATATTCTATTAATTAGTTCTGAGCTGTACGGTAATACAAAATTATTCAAACATTTATTACACTTGTAGTAAAAATTAATTTAGCGTGTATTAGAATAATTAGAAAATATATACACGTTTGTAGTGTATGCATAATGTTTTATTTATTTCTAACTCGTAATGACTCGTTCGCATTATTCCAAATGAATCCCCTTTCATATGGTGAGAGAATTAATTACACCGACTATTTTATAATGCTACATTATGGCATAAATTCATCCCTGGGGCACGATAATATTCCACGCCCATTGCACAAAAAGGTACCTGAAAATGTCCCACGATTTATCTTTGGACACCGTAATCAATACGCTCGCATTGAATAAGATAACGCAATGCTGACTTCATTACTGATCCCGGGGAGTTCTTCAGAAAGTTAAAGCCAGCTTTCATCAAAATATTCACAACCTAAGAAGAACAACTAGTTAATATTATTTATTTATTTATCTTGGCACTAGTTTCTAACCAAATACTAATCAAAATTAGGTTACAAATTATACGCAAAACTTTAGCCAATGTATGACCTTGAAGTAGAATGCAAATACATAGCATTTATTTTTTTCAACTCAATTATTAATGACGTTATTAATGGAATGATATTATATATTTTGTAATATAAGTAAAAAGTGCATTGTTTTACTTGATTCTTTTACCATTGTATGGGTTGAAAGTTAGCGTTCGAAAACTGAGAACTTCCTTTTTACAAAGAATGCTCGGTCAGTGTACCACCGTGGCAATATAACAGCAAAGACATTTCTTTATGGCACAAGAATGTCTCCCGATATTACACACTTTTTATTACAGTACTTACAAAGACAGTGGAAGAGTCTTTATATATCTCCGCCAGCGTTAAATCATTGATCTGTTATTACAGTTTAAAATGGAATGCTTGCGTTGGCGCACACGAACCTATCAAGCTTGTGTGTGATTAAAACAATTAAAAGCATGAGTTCTTAATTGAATGATGTTATTGATCAATTCGCAATCAGTTATATGACAATGTTAAATTAATTATTGCTCCCTGTCAATATTAAATCTATTTTGGAACTCAGCGGCGAGGCAGGGAAACGAGTTTTTAACTCTTTGGATAGACCGTAATCAAGATATTACCATACATGCGCCATCTATTGTCTGAGCGTTGCACTAGATCCATGTTTGAGTGGATAACCACCGATGAATAAATAGAACTTTAAACCACTTTTCTCATCAAAGATGATATTTTGTATTCAATAAATACTTTAACCTTTATTAATACTGTTCCTTAAATAAAGTGTAACAACAACTCAAGTGACCAACATTTATTTTTGTTAATACTGCGGTTTCGATTAACATTGTTGCGGAAATTTCAGAACCATTAACTCCAACAGTTAACAACCTCCTATCTCTACTGTTAAACCCTTCTGTCGAGCCACCTCCAGTGTTTGTAATTCCCTAATCGTGATGGCCACCACGAAACATTTCCTATACAATATCACAAGTGACGTGCTAAATCATGCTCATTTAAATTCTTGAAGTTGTTCAAAGTAGATCACAAAAGTGATCCAGAACATTTATGTTAAAAAAAACCAGTTAATTAGATTTCGGTAAGAGATAAAATATCATGATAGATTGCACAGATGTTATTGAAAAAACCTTTATTGTCATAACAACTTTAACCTACAAAATAGTTAATATAATAATAGTTTAAGTATTTAGACCTGTAAAAACATCCTGTTTGGCAATCAGTCACTTTTTTTTATCGATAAGATATGTTTAATAATAATGTGCCTTATCTTTTATTAGAATGTTATATGATAATTATAATTCTGGTAAATTTAGAGGCCAAAAAATAAAAATGCGAAAGGATAAAATTAAGTTGTGTATTTCACACACGAAATGACGCCAACGGAATGAATGAAATGCAACCACGAGTAAGCGTGTTTTGTTGGTGTAAAGAGTAGAGTATGTAGCAGCTACGTGCGTTCAAATTCCAACCGTGTAACAAAAAAAAAATAACGTGAAAAATAGCATCCGAGCACTTTAATGAATCCAAACAAACACATACAACTGCAAGAAATAAAATCAAAACTAACTAACCCATTCCATTTGTATTTATATATTATGGAAATTTATTAAAGATATAAGTAATAAAATCGCTGAAGATATGTAAAAATAAGTACATGTAAAATTCGAATTCCTTCCGGTAACAATATCCAAAATAATATCTCTCCGAAATGTGGCACATTTATTCGCGGCCGAAAGACTCGAGCAGGGGCTGAAATATGGAAATGGCGTGCGGGGTGATTTTAAAACAGCTCTAGAAGACGTGGTTTAAGTATAGCACTGTAAAAATTACTTACACTATTATTAATATTATGCCGCACAATAAGGCAATGATAGTCCTAGTTTTACGTTTATTGCGTACATATTATGCTGAGATGGAAACGTTCAGTCTGGATATCAAATTTTATGCGTGGAGTTATTAAATTTCTGAACAGTGAGAAAAAATATATCACCGGCTCCTGCCGAGCGCTATTAAATGGGAATACATTTATAAATACATGGTCTACATCCCCAATGTCCAATAAAAACGAATTGGTCCTTTCTCTTTAATATCGTTTTACACGAAAAAAAAAGCCCGGCACGTCCAGGTGCCTGATATATTATATATTCCTGAAAATGCACCTGCTCCTGAAACGGTTAAGTTATGACGCGGCGCTGCGGCTGTTGATTAAATGGTATTTCGATTATAGCTGCCCGGAATAACCTAGATGAAATGGATTTAATCGAAAACAAATAACGTGCGTGCATTACCATTAGCATATTTCATTATTTCGCGTTCGGCGCGAACATATTTTTCATCGTGCCGCCGCATTGTTTTAATTAAGCGTCTGTTGTTCATTTGCATCATCGCGCATCACCGGCCGGATACTGATTCAAGATTCTGCACGAAATGGTGAATCCTCCGGAAAATTGTTATCGATTGCTCTAAAATAAAACCGGGGGGAAATAAGGGAAAACCGTCCTCTATAGTTAAATATTGATTGGGTTAATAAGTGACCCGCACAATGGTGCTCCGTCAGACTATTGCTGAATACAGACTCTTTACATCGCCCCCATAAGATAAACCCAATTGATATAAAATTCATTCTCGTACACTTATGGCGTACCACACAAATCCTCGCCGTATTTTATTTGCCCCTCAATAATAATGCCCCATCGATTAGAAAAAGTCTCAACCCTCTTGTTCCTCCTTCCTCCCTAAAAAAACATACAATTTCTACGGAAATTCGGAATTTACTTCCGTCTCGTGATGTCTTTATACTGTATTAATTATTAGCGTTGCTATTCATAATAAGTAAAAACTAAATTTAAATCGTCGTACCGTTAGGAATTCCGAATTCGCGTATGACGGTACTAGCATTTTCTAAAAACCAGTGGCTCGCGAGCGTACCTGAACAGATTGGTTTATGGGGTTCCGTGTTTCGTTTCCATATTTTATTGGGGTTACCGAAAAAAAGTATTATTGTGTTATATTCTGTATTCGTGTTATATCGAGTTAAACGCATTCCTTGCATCAGAGGCTATAGCCAGGTAATGTTACCTAGTTCCAAGCGGTCCTTCATTTGCCACGCAGATTAACCTCCTGACCTCCAGGAGAGCATCGATTGTCGACCTACCCTTCATAAACATATACTCCCTGGCCAATAGCCCTGTCCGTGAGGCTATACACATTATTTGAGGTTGCTATCTTCGTTCTGGGCAGCGATGGAAAGCCCTGGGAACTCCAGCGTGGTAGAAAATCTTAGGAAGGTCTTGAACGTTGCCTGCAAAGCGTCCATGAAGAGAAAGGAAACGAAAACCCACCGTGGGCCGGTATACTGGTTGACAACAGAGATCGCCAGACTCAGGAATTGGTAGGGTCCAGAAAATCCTTGAGACTGGCTATTGGCAAGAACCAAAAGGAATAATGACATCGACTCTGCGCAGAGGTGGAAGATGACCCATGGGGCATAAGGTATAAAATTGCTCCCAAAAAAGCTGGCATCCAGGGGACCATTCCTTGATCTAGATGGGAAGACACGGAGGGTGGTGGGCGAGCTATTCCTTGCACTGGGGCCGACCGAGTACAGGTAACCCACCTTCGATGCAAATGTGATACCTTCCGTGATCGAGGAGGAGTTGCAGGAGGCAGTGGCCAAAAGGGACGCAGGAAGGCACCGGGGCCGGACGGAATCCCAGCGGAGGCAATTATCTTCGCAGCCAGGGCAAGGCCAGCGGTGTTCCAGGTGGCCTTCACAGAGACCCTGAGGAAGGGCGAGTTCCCTCCTAGGTAGAAGGAGGCTATGCTCGTCCTAATCGGGAAAGATAAACCTCTAAGGCAGGGTGAAGGGCGAGGTGGCAGGATATCTTGGAGAGTTACCTAAAGGACAAGTGAATAGAGTTTAGCGCCCGGGACTTCAGAAATACATGTATGACGACGTCCTCAGGCTGGCACTTCCAGAGGGGACTACGCTAGTGGGATTCTCTGACGACCTTTCCATGGTTGCCACGGCCAAAACAGATCTGATGAGCAAAGCCAACCATGCCCTAGTTTCCATACAGAAATGGATGGACGATCACCACCTACAGCTGGCGCGCACAAGTCCGAGGCTTCTGGATCTGGATTGAGTTTGCCAAGGGTGATCAAATCACTGATCAGAGCACTTAGGCCTCACTAGGCCCGTTGTGTCCCCCTGACTGGGTCAGCCCTGCGTTGTTCTATCACTCATTTAGCCACCCTAGGTTAGGTGACGAGCAAAGGACAGCACAACGCTTGGAGGGTTATCCCTAATGTTGGCCATGTTCGGCCAGTGCTCCCCTAGCATGGGCTCTCTAAGGTGGGCGAGAGCCGGGCAGGTAATTAACACATGTTCCACTGTCTCGTGACAGTGACCCGTAAGGATACCTGCAGATTCCCCCGGGATAGTCGCATATAGTATTCAGCTGTTTTCAGATTGGGTGAGCGCATTGCTTCCTTGGCCTGTCTGCAGCCTGAGGTGTGAGGCTTATATCTTTGCGGGCAGGAGGAAATTGGAGGAGACGTGGTTCCGGCTGGGACCTCACAATTTCGACCCGCAAAAGAGCCTTAAGTGCCTGAGGTTCGTCTTTACGTCCTCAAGAAAAGTCACGGCCCACTTAGAAGCGACTACAGCTAGGTCCGCAGACGTGATCTGCAGGCTTAGTTTACTCATGCCCAACGTGGGAGGGCCAAAGCAGGGCATACTTCTGTATGGAGCCGAGATCTGGGCTAGGGATCTCATCGGAAGCATGTACAAGATGTCCTCCACTAAAGCAGCTCTCGTGATCGCCGGGTTAATCCCAATCGACTTCCTAGCGGAGAGGGCCACACCAAGACAGGAGGAAGATCAAGAAAGCTGTCCGCGAAGCCACAATAAACAAGTAGCAGAGGAGATCGTCCACCGCAGTGCAGGGCAGATGGACGGCTACCCTAATTCCCAACGCTCTTCCTTTGCACGACAGGCGGTAGGGTGAGGTGGATTATCACCTAGCCCAAATCTTGATGGGACCGGGTGCTTTAGAGCCTTTCTTAATCGGATCGGGAGAGAGAGAGAGCGATAATATATTCCATTACTGTGGATCCGAAGATACGGTGGATCAAACCATGTTTCGGTGCAGTCGTTGGGGGCACTTGAGGAATGCAGCTGAGAGAGAGTTGGGGTGGTAATCGAGCCAGGAAATCTGGGGGAATTACTGCTCGAATCCCAAGAAAATTGGCGAATGCTGGGGAGGTTTGCGGCCTTGCTAGTGAGCTTCAACGAGAGAGAGGAACGTGACTGGTTGATTTTAATTGTTTGTCGTTTTTGTAACCATTGGAGAGAAGGGACGTCGGGAAAAAAATACCTCCTTGGTGATATCAACGGCGTTGAGAAGCGGACTTCTTGAGGACCACTGCTGCTTCACTCGTGGACAGAATGCCCTATCGAGCACCTTCCCTTTCCTGTCCGTGAGGCCATACAAATAACTTGGATGGCTTCTTTCTACCCTATTACCTTCTTAACTATTCTCCTTTCAGTGGTATCCTCTTCTAAAAACTTAATTATCGCCACTAACTTACTACCTCTTGAATATTTGTCACCCTTCGTGCATGAAAGTCTTGATCTACTAAACATCGCTATTATCGTATGTCCTCCTCTTGAGCTCGGAGTCTACGTTCCCAACTTTGCTTCTCTTAGCTTAGGTGATGGCCTTACACCTTATCTTGAGCTTAGCCAATGCTGCTGTGTAGAAAAATCTTCTCGCTTCTACGAACACCTCTTTAAGGCTTTGTCTTAGCCCAATTTCCTTTGTCTAACTTGATCGGTTTCTGCCTGAATTATCAACTTTTGTTTGCTTCCCTTCTTGACTACTTCGCACCACCCTTCAGATCTGCTAGAACTTGACTCTTTCACCCTTTCGGCCTTATGTACAGATGACTGCCTTCATTTTCTAAATAGCCCTGCCTCACCTGCCTCTTTATCTGATCCCGATTCATCCGAAATTTTTATTCCAGCTTTACCTTGGCCTGATTCCCTCTGTCTAACTTAAGCGGATTTCTGTCTAAATTGTCTAGGGGGGTCAAGTTCGGCTTACTGCCTATTGTAATATTTGTCTTCTCACTGGATTATCTTGGGGGTCGGGTTCAACTTCTGTCCGTTTCCCTTGTTGACTAATCCGCACTGGCTTTCAGAACTATTAGAACCCGACTCGTTCACCCTCTGTACAGATGACTTCTTTCTGTTTCTAAATAATCTTGCCTCACCTTTCTCTTTACCTTGATCCGATTCCCTCTACCTAACTTGCACGGCTCTTTGTCTAAACTGTCTTGGGGGTCGAGTTCGGCGTACTGCCTCTTATAATATTTGTCTTCTCTTCCTGCATAAATGTGTTAATTCTCTCATCAACTCTTTCACCGTCAGTCCCCCTCTTGGTCTCGGGGACTACGTTCCCGGCTTTGCTCCTCTTAGATTTCTTTGGACCCGACTCTCTCGCCCCTTGTCCATCTGTATAAAGATAATTCTATCGGCGGGCTATGTGCTGATATTCTTTTGGGCCGCACCACTGTAAATTCTTCTTTTCCTAGCTCGCCCTGACTCGTCTCCCTCCTCATCTGCTCCTGATTTATCCCGACTTTCCTATCCTTACGTGACAGCGCTTTAATACTATCAACGATTTTCTCCAGCAGTTCCATGACTTCTGGATTTCCGGATGCGACCCGGCCGAGATTTCCACAGTACTTTAACACTTTGTATATGCACCAGACTCTCGGTTGATCTTCTTATTTTGTCAGATACTAGCTGGCTGATTAGGCTCTTCAGTGCACGTTCATTTTCCATAATCTCTACTTTTATACTAAGCATGGACATCGAAGTGCCTCCCATGCATCTTGATTCTGGCAACCCCCGTTTTCTTCATCTAGGAGGCCCAGTCGTTTCTCCTTCTCTTAGTGTTTGTGGATTTGCTTTCATCCTACATGAAATACTTATACCGGTATTGTAGGGGCGCTCTAGAACGTATTGAGATCGAAGAGCCTACCTAGCATCTTGACTATGGCTACGACCATATCCTTCATCGGGTAGACCGAGTCCTTTCTCCTCATCTTGTTGCTTGTGGCTTTGTTTTCATCAAAGATGAAATACTTATACCGGTGTTGTAGGTGCGTTCTAGAATGTTTTCGTCAAAGCTGCATTAAGGCTAAGCTTACCCAAACTTTGCGCCTTTCTTTTTTTTGAATCGAAGCCAATATACTTACTGATACTCCACTATACAGGGTGTTCAATTTAAGTGAAGACATTGAAATACCACGAAAAGTACACATCGAATAAAAAAAAATATAATTAAAATTTGTTCGCCTCGGAGGGGGATATCTATTGATATGAAACTCGACCCACTACCCTCAACCCCTTAGGGGGTAGGGTTAAGTTAAATAGGAACCTCAATTTTTGTGCACGGATTTGAATACTTCGGGAAAAAATAAGTTTTATCTGAAAATTTTTGTGTTTTACATTTCTCCCAGTACGTCGCATTATTTCTCATCAGCATAGGGAACCTTATTTTACGTAACCCTCTCAGGAAATTCCCATTTTTCCACGATTTTTGCCAATTTTGAATTTTGTCGTCTGTCACGAATACAAAAAAATTTCAGATAAAACTTTCTTACTTTTTCCCGGAGTATTCAAACCCGTTAAAAAAAGTGGGGGTTCCTATTTAACTTTTCTATTTCTCACCCCCTACCTCCTAGGGGGTTGAGGGTAGTGGGTCGAGTTTCGAATCATTAGATGTTTCCCTCCGAGGCGAACAAATTTTAATTATAATTTATTTTTTATTCGATGTGTAGTTTTCGAGATATTTCAATGTCTTCACTTAAATTGAACACCCTGTATATTACGAAATGTAATTTTTTTTTTGGAAATAAAAAAACTTCTCAGAAGGTAGATCTTGTTTATTCAAAACTTTTATACATGTTTAGAATTATGTAACCAACGTTTCTTGCAATTCAAAAATAAAACAAATTTTGAAACCTACAAATATAAAGTATTTAAAAAGTTAAGAACCACATAATCTAAATAAATATTACGATTACCATAAGCTATAAACTAGATTACATTTGAAGCCCGTTTTAATATTAATTATTTTCATTAGAATAAAGTTTATTATTTATTTATTATTATAATTCATATTTTTCTAAGTGAATAGTTAATACTAGTATATAGTCTACACATTTTTTTATCATATTATATAGTCCTGCATTTAATTATTTATAATATCAATACATTTCGAATTTCAGTAATGTTTTATTAATTTTTTTTTTAATTTTTGCATGTATCGGTAATAATATTTTCGGCGGTCCCGATAACATAAAAGTAGTTATTGGTAATCCGCTCAAACTTCGACTGCAAAGTTCATAGTTTAAACCTCTTAGTCGAAATACCCGTCTTATAGACATAAAGTTTCGGTAATAATGTTCAGGTATTACGTAATAATCGTTCGCGTTCTTCTAATAGCTGTAGTACACAAGAAAACATACTTTATTTTATAGCCTTATTAATACTCGTATAAATAATATTTCCTGTTTATTAATTAGCTATTAATAATTCTTTAATAGAACAGAAAATCATTTTATTATGTAATAATATTTTATAAATATTAATTAGGCTTTAATAATTGTATAAAAGAAGATAAAGTAATTTTATAATGATATTTTCTATTTATTAATTAGAATATTGAATAAAATTTTGGTCACATAAAACACTGTGTAAGTATTTATATTGCTTTAAATAGTCAATGATAAAATTGAAGGATGATTAAACATCTTTCTATCAAAGGTACATCAATGGAAATATTTTTTTTTATGCGGTTGCCGAAGCAAATCACTCGCAAATTCTTGAATTAAATATAGACCAGTTTCGCTCCCCCGGGGGCAGGAACTTCTAGCTACGAGAGGAACTCGATAGCTTTCACGGCCACAAGTAATTCACTTATACCTCCTTGCTCCGTCCATTTTCCCAATGATATGCCAACAAAGTAGAAACGGATATTTACGTCATCATTCCGTAATGCAATAAAAATCAAACGAAATTTTTAAATTGAATAAATTCAATATAAATATACAAAATTATTATATTAAAAATTCCGTACACTGTAGGTTTTTACATTTAAAAATCATTTAATTGTACACAAAAAAAAAACAAGAGCTGAAATTGTCGAATAGGCACCTAATGACTTTTTATTCCTGCAAATCAAAAATAAATTACAGGCGAACTGTTAATTGTGAAGGCTTCTACTTCGTTATACATAAAAATTCAGAAATGAAACATTTTAATAAAGAATATTAATAGTAAACCAATGTAAGATGATTAATTTCATTTTTTTCTTTGTTCTTTATTCCTGAATTATAAAAAATATATAAATGTATATGTTTTATGATGCAAAATTTTTCAGAAATTTAGTTGCAAAAATTAAGTTACACGTTTACAAAATGAAGTAGAAGTTTACAATAATAATATATTTGATATTTACCTTCTATATGAGAATAAAAACGTAAGCGGTATTTATTTAAGGTAATCCAACACCTTATGCTCTAATGTGAGTTGTACGTAATTATACAATAAAATGATATATAGCCGCCATGATGGAGTCACTAAAATTATGACGGAGCGATACCGCCTCTAGGAGGTCGTAAAGATAAATTCTTATGATATAACCTGTAATGATCGTATCAGTGTAAGTACTAAGATTAACATGCAGGTGGTGGTTGTACATTTCAATATTATAATAATCCTAAGTTCCCGATTGTAATATTAAATACCCCACACTTTGATGGATTAGCAAAACTTTCTTCGTAATATTAGGCTTCCCTTAAGGTTCGAACACTAAATATGACCATTTTGTAAAATACCGAATGAATGTTCTCGTTCGGATAGTTATGAAATCCATTCGTTCATAATCTACACGCTAAACACATTACGCGCTATTCGATTTCAATTGTTTGTAATGAATGCATTTAAAACATTAAGCGTATTAATGTAACTTTTGTGTTACTGAATTTTAAATAATTGAATTGTTTTTGGCATGTTCGGTGCCATTACGCGCTATTATGTAAATGCACATCAATGAGGCACTCTGAAAATAAATAAAGCGTATTTTTAATGTATCTATTTCAATAGTTAATTCCCAGTAGCTTCAAATATATTTTATTAATAAAAAATAAACGGAATTTCAACTGGTCTATGATGATTATAAAAAACAAACTCTAAATAAATTTTAATATGTACGGTGGGTGGGTGTCCTCTATCCCACCCTTCAATTAATAAATTATAAGAGAGGGTTTCAGTTAAAAATTGTATAATGTAAATAAACACAAATTAATTTTTTAATTGATGTATTCATACAAATTTTTCAGATATTTTTTGATGATGTTTTACTGATTGGAAGGTAGGATAGAGGCCACCCACCCACCCTACATATACATATAAATTTCAATTACTGATAGTATCGAGGTTCGGAAAAAAATAATTACAGAACTTTTTGAATAAAAACAAAATTCAAATGGTTAAACCTTTGAGTTAATTAATAAATAGTTTATGCATGATGGGTGGGTAGACTTTAAATCTAAATCAGATAAGATTAGCTATAAAAAGTCATTTATATTTAATCTTAAATTTTGAGTTTGTTTTTATTTTTATTACATAAAGGGTTTGATAATTTTTAGCAACAAAATCATCAACGATTAACAATTGAAGATATCATGTATATGTAGGGTGGGTGGGTGGCCTCTATATCACCCTCCAATCAATAAAACATAAGCGAGGGTTTTAGTTAGAAGCTGTAAAATGTAAACAAACACAAAATAATTGCATTTTTTAATTGATAAACACAAAATAATTACAATCTTTAGAGATTTATTCATACAAATTTTTCAAATAATTTTTGATGATGTTTTACTGACTGGAGGGTGGGATATAGGCCACCCACCCACCCTACATATACATATTAACTTTGTTTACTGATCGCCTCGCGGTTTGTAATAACTTTAATTACAAAATTTGAATAAAAGAAAATTTACAAAGTAAAATTTTTGAGTGTGTAAATTAATTAAAATTATATAGATGATTCCAGATGGAATGCGTCTATCAGCTTGGTAAGGATGGTTGTGATATCGCGCAGGTGCAGATCTGTTTTCTGGGCATGAGCTTCTTGACCATATGGAATGTGTCTATCAGCTTGATAAGCCTACTTGTGATGTCGGCCATGTGCAAATCTGTTTTCATTATCTTACGTAAGTCGTGCTGGACATTTATCCTGTTTCAGAGTTCTTGTCCGAACGTCAGATAAACTACCGATGTTTTAGTTGATGTGCAATAAGCTGAGTTTATTGCAAACCTAATTGCTGGTAGTGTGCTTGACCAGCCGGTATGTTTTGTACCGACTTGAATGACCAACTGAGTCTATAGGTCTCTATTGCCCTTTCGACTGGTTGATACACTGGTGTGAAGTGGTGGTCAATCTCCAATTACCGTGTAATCTGCTGCATAATGGCGCTTATGAATTAGGTGCAATTGTCGCAACAATTTGATTGATTGTGGAAGCCGTTACTTTTTGATACATCTTGAGTAGGTTGAAAAATTGTTGAAAACACTTTGCTTTGAAAAATAAACACTATACAATTGTTTTCGTTTGATAAAGTCCGCATAGGACAAAACTAGTCATAATAGAAGTGAAAATTCGTGATACTAGCAAAGTGTTTATTTTTCAACTAACTTCAAAACGCACTTCCTCTATGAGTATTTTTTCTACAGGTGGCGGCTATGGCGGTTTCCCGCACGAATAATTTGATTCATCTTGAAGCTCTGTCCTCGATAATGAAGATCCACTTCTTCTTTCCTGAACCTTCAGGAAGTAGGCCAAAAATGTGGATGGGTAGTAGTTCGAACCTTCTGTTCAGAGCCGGAGTTTGCAGGAGTACTGGAGGCTTAGTGTTGGATGCCTTATATTTTTGACACTCCTGATAGTGGCGGATGTATTCGGCGACGTTGTAACGTATCCCTGACCAGTAGTTTTTCTGCAGGATCTTCCTCAGGATACGGTCTGCACCATAGTGACCTGTGTTGGTAGAATCTTCTCACGATTCTCTTCCTATTTTCTTTTGGGATAATAAGTTAGGGTTCTTCCGTTTCATCATCGAGGGATTACCTGTACAGAACCCCTTGTTTCATTATGTATCCCCTCGTAGTCCATCCTCTGACTTATTCAGGTTAGCCAGCTTCAAATGTGTCGATGATTTTCTTGATTTTCTCGTAGGCTATCTGCTCTGTTTTTTGCTCTGTTACGGACTCTAAGGCAGGTCGACGCTGACGAACTTCATCGGGATATGGTTGACTGGAGGCCTTGACTGAAAATCTGCTTACATTTGCTTTTCCTGGTGTGTATTTGATTGGTAGCCTGTAAGGTTGAAGCTGTAGAACCCCTCTGCCGAGTCGTCTACTTGGTGATTTGAGCGCCACCAGCCAGTGTAGGGATTGGTGATCGGTGAGGAGGGCAATTGTCGGGCTGTCTTTAATATAACTTTGAAAATTTTGGACGGCCCAGACAACGTGTCACGTTCCATTAGATTGTAATTAATTTCAGCCCTGGTGAGGATTCTACTGGCGTACTCTATAGGGTATTTCTCCTTTACCCCAACCCCCCCCCCTACCTACATTAGCGCTGGAATCTGTACGCAGGGTATATGTTTTGATGGTACTTCCATGAGTCACTATTAAGTTTCTTGCTGTGTCGGTACCCAGATCCAAAGAACTTCCCTTTTGGTTAGATCGCTCAGCAGTTTGGCGATCTTTGAGATGTCCTTTATTAATTTTCTATACCAATTTCAAGCCTGTAGAACGCTCTCCAGTTGCTTGATATTTTTCGCTTCAAAATGGGGTCACCGTTTCCGGGTTTGGCTGGATCCCGTCTAGCTGATGATGTGGCTCAGGTGCTTGCCGCCAAACTTGAATTTTTTCCTGTTTATCCTGAAGTTGAAATGTCTTAACCTCTGGAAAATCTTCTCTAGGCTGTGCTGGTAGTCTGTTACGAATGCAGAAAAGATGATGAACTTATCCAAGAATACTAAGATTCTTGTGGGCTCCAGACCTGTTTTAACATAATCTATTATTATTTGGAAGGTGACAGGAGCGTTACGAAGTCCAAAGGGCATCCTGGTGTACCGCATTTTGACTGTTAATTCTGAAGTTGAAATGTCTTAACCTCTGGAATACCTCCTCTACCGTCTTCTGTAGATGCGAAGAAGATGATGAGGTCATCCATGTATACTAAAATTCTTGCGCTCAAGATCTATCTTTAAACGCTCTATTAATTCATGAAAAAAAGCTCTATTAATTGTTGGAAGGTGCAGGATCGTTTCGAAGTTCAAAGAGCATCCTGTTGTACCGCATTTTTCCTGTTTATTCTGAGGTTGAAATGTCTTAACCTCTGGAAACCTTCTCTAGGTCATGCAGTTGGTCCTCTGTAGATGCGTGGAATATCTCTTTTAGTTAGATCGCTCAGCGATTTGGCTATCTTTGGGAAGTCCTTCATGAATTTTCTATATCAACTGCAAGCCTACAGATACTTTGCAGTTGCTTGATAATTTTTGGTGCTGGTCGCTGCGAAATGACGGTCACCTTTTTTGGATTTGGCTAGATCCCCTTCTGGCTGATGATGTGGAAGTGCAGCTAACCTTGAATTTTTTCCTGTTTACTTTGAGGTTGCAATGTCTTAACCTCTGGAAACCTTCTTTAGGGCATGCAATTGGTCCTCTACCGATGCGGAGAAGATGATAAGGTCATCCAAGAACACTAAAATTGTTGTGCGCTTTAGGTCTATCTTCACACGCTCTATTAATTGTTGGAAGGTACAAGAGTGTTTAGAAGTCCAAAGGGAATAATGGTGTACCACATTTTTCGTGTATATTTTAAGGTTGAAATGTTTTAACCTCTGGAAAACCTTATCTAGGTTATGCAAGTGGTATTCTACGGATGCGGAGAAGATGATAAGGTCATCTAAGAATACTAAGATTCTTGTGCGCTTTAGATCTATCTTCACACGCTCTATTAATCGTTGGAAAGTGCAGAAGCGTTTCGAAGTCCAAAAGGCATTCCTGGTTTACCGCATTTTTACTGTTTATTCAGAGGTTGAAATGTCTTAACCTCTGGAAAACCTTCTCTAGGTTGTGCAGGTGATTTTACATGGATGCGGAGAAGATAATGAGGTCATCCAAGAATACTAAAATTCTTGTGCGCTCCAGATCTATCTTCACACGCTCTATTAATCGTTGGAAGGTACAGGAGCGTTTCGAAGTCCAAAGGGCATAATGGTGTACCGCATTTTGACTGTTTATTCTAAGGTTGAAATGTCTTTACCTCTGGAACCAACTGCAAACCTATAGGATGCTCTGCAGTTGCTTGATATTTTTCGGTGCTGGTCGCTGTGAAATGGCAGTTACATTTTTTTTTGGTTTTGCTTGGATCCTCTTCTGGCAACATCTTTGCATGTTTTGCATGCAGGTAGTCCTCTACGGATGCGGAGAGGATGATGAGATCATCCAAGTATACTAAGATTCTTGTGGGCTCCAGATCTGTGTTAACACGATCCATTACTCTTTTGAAGGTGGCAGGAGTGTTTCGAAGTCGAAAGGGAATCCTAATGTACCTCATTTTTTCTGTTTATTCTGAGTTTGAAATATCTTAACCTCTGAAAAACCTTCTCTGGGTTGTGCAGGTGTTCCTTTACGGATGCAAAGAAGATGATGAGGTTATCCAAGTACACCAAGATTCGTGTGAGCGTTTCGAAGTCCAAAGGGTATGCTGGTGTAACGCATTTTTCTGCTTATTTTAAAGTGGAAATGTCTTAACCTCTAGAAAACCTTCTAGGTCATGCGGAGAAGATAATGAGGTCATACAAGTATACTAAAATTCTTGTAAGCTTAAGTCTTCATACATTCTATTAACTGTTGGAAGAGCACCCCCTGGTGTACCGAAACAGGCCGAACGGAGTGACAAACACTGTTTTATATTGTTAATGTAAGAAGCTTCTACTTCGTTATACATGTTTGAATAATTAATAAAACACTTCAACACTGTTTTATCTTGGTCCATCTTTCGGACTTTCACTTAGTGGTAACCGAACTGCAAGTCAAGAGTGTATATGATGGCTATTGCACTGGTAGCGTGTAGCAGATGGTTAATCCTTGGCTGAGGGTAGCTATCCGGTTTTATGATTGTGTTTAGTTTGCGATAATAGATACATAACCTGACTTTCCCGTCGGGTTTCCGAACTAATACACTGATGCGGCCCACGTGATCACACATTCCTCTATGGTTCCTTCTTTGAGAAGTTTCTAGAGATCTGCTTTTAAAATTTCATGGGTGGCGGTTGTTGAGCTATGAGGTGGTCTCCTGTATGGATGGCCTATTCTACTGCTTCCGTGGGAGGTCCTTTTTCTTAAAATAGGTCTTGGTGTTCTTCTAGAAAACGATCTATCTTCTCTCTTTTGCTGTAACTGAGCTCGACTGGTTTTAGACGGATATTCTGTAAATCGAAGGAGGTTAGGTTAGGTCCTATTCCGTATTTATTTATGTAATCGCATCATGATACATGAAGTCGAAGGCCTCCTCCTGGGTAATGAAGATCTGTTGCGAATTCTCTTGATTTTAGACAGACTTTCTCTAAATCGAAGGAGGTTATGTGTAGGTCATATTCCGTATTTATTTATGCGATCGCAACGAAACATTAAGTCGAAGGCCTCTTCCTAGGGAATGAAGATCTCTTGCGGATGGGTCGCAAGCCTAGACCTTGGTTTAGATGGTTTTACCATGGGCTTATGCCTGATAAGCTTCTCTAGATAGTCGTTTATCCCAAAGACGACAGTTTCTTCCCCTGTATCTGATGCGGTTATTCTTCCTTGCTTTTGTGATGGGTTTTCTTCCTTTTGAGTAAATGGATGCATCTTGCATCAAATACATAATTCACTATATAAAAGATATTTTTTTTAAATTTAGGTTATGGTTATGGTTGGAGAGAGTTTAATCAATCTGTAAATCATGAAGTAAATTCCGACATATCCTCGTTTAACAAAAATAATAGCCATCACAAAATATCGGAAGACGAAGACAGATTGGCGACACTGAAAACTGAAAAATAAAAATACATTTAATAATTTAGAAAATTCTAAAGAATAATTTGAAATTGGCAAACCTGAAAATCTTTCAATACATTAAAAAGTATCCTAATTTAGATTAGATGAATCATCAAATAGGTGGTAAACAGAATGACGATTCTTAAAACCCTAAATTGAAAATTTTACATATGTCATTGAGAATGAACAACAGTTCAAACTGTTGGGAGAAATATAAAATTAGTCAAATAAAACCAACTGTTTAAGTACCCTTCTATTTAATTTAAAAATACATTCGATGATGTAGAAACTTACAACCTAAATAAAAATAACTGGATTTATTGTTAAAAAATTTCTGTTTCTATATAAATTCTAGTGTACGTACGTACTTCATTGAAGTTTTAATTTTAATACAATACATTTTCTATTAGAGCTGTCTGTTCGCCTGACTAATGCTCAAAATTAGAAGCAGTGAAAAATTACCCCACGCAATTTAAAATTACTAGGGTGCTTTAGTCGGACGGTCCGTATGGATATTTTTTTACAGAGAGGGGAAAAAGCCATTCCGAGAATGGACATTTCGTAAAAGAGAGAGAAATACCCCAATTAGTTGCGGCAATACATTAACATACATATGTTATAAAAGAATCTCTACACGCTCATATTTATTATTCCATATCATATAGCAATGAGATATGTCTAATGTATTTTTTATTAATTTATATCTTTTTTAGCAAAATAAACGAATTTCTGGCCTAAAATATTTATTTCCGAAATAAGAAACGAGGAAGGGTGAATTTTCGTGTCGCGGCCTTCGGAACGACTAAATCTAGGAAAAAAGTTTCTCACCAATTATCCCGGCTTTAACGTGTCACTATAAGGTAAAGGAAAATAGGAGAACATCCTTTCCAGAAATCGATACGGTGTTCGCAGCACTTAAAACATTGTTGCACATATTTCACGTTTTGTTGTATCTATCGGTAAATTGAGAGTGACAAATGTAAATTGCTTTAAAGTACTTATAGTTTCATCAATAACGCAATCGGGCCAAGTGCTCTAATTTGCCGTTCGTTGATGGTAAGTAATTGCTGGCAACAATTTCCAAGATTTGGTGATTTAGGAATTGATTTGCTGAGCGAGATAGTATGATTCGGTTTAATTATCAGGGAAATTTTTGCGCCGGAGGCGAGGAACGGTATACCGTTCTTTAATTAACATCAGTCGCTAATTAAATATTAACCGGCTCCACCATAACCGCAAATAAATACGAACTATAATTCGATTTTCTACCGGAGGGACGATTCCAGGCCTGCAAACGAAGTTACCTAAATCGGTCATTAGCCTAATGACGGAATTTATTAAAATAGATTGGATCGATCGAAAGTTATTTATAATACCTCAATGAGCGCGGACTAAGCCAGAAATAAGTTTATCTAGTTTAATATTTAAATATATGCGTGGCGGCAAGAAATAAAGGGTGTTTTTCAATATTCATTTCGATGCAAATTCTATTTACGAGGAAGTTTCATTTTGTGCATCATAATATTATGAAAATTAAGGAGCTGCGTTCAGAGCGGCTCCTCCACTGGAGGGATTTTTCGTGTCCTTTATTCTCCGGATTTCTTTTCTGAAATATGTGTGTATATCATTTGAACATTAGGGGGAGATTTCAGATAGATTTGCGGGATGTTTTGTTGAGCTCCCGATGTAATGGACGGGAAATTTATACATTCCCAGAAGCGGTTATCAATTAAATGTTTGGCGCTAATCCACGAAACTTATGAAAGTGTATAAGTTATATATTAATTGATTTATCTATAATAACCATATCTATTGGAACAATCAGTTATAAACTTATAATCGAATAGGGAAGGTTGTAAACGTTATAACAATAAAATAATGTTTTTCTTGATGTATTCAAATATAAAATATTATTTTTAGGAAAAAAACCTACAAAGCGTCTTATATAATAATTTATGACTTTAAATATTCAGTGAAAATATACGGGCACAAAAAAAAACGGATTTCCTGTAACATATTGTGGCAAATTTATTACTCTTCTGTGGTGATTTTTTAATAGACATATAAAAGACCAGATGACATGAAAAGCGTAGATAATATTTTATCACTTTTGGAGGAGAATCATTTGCGGTTGTTCTTAAGAGGGGAAGTTATTTTAATGGTCGAGAGAATGGCTCTCGTTGCGGGGCGAAGTAAACGGAAATGGGTAATCGTAATATGGCGTGACCGGCGGCCGGAAGAGGAATTATTTTTATTTTGCGTTACCGGGACGAGTTTTAAGTCTAAAAGGGAGAATAAAGTCGGGCCGCCCTAATAAGATATCCGAAAGATAAATGAAGTAATTTGTGAAGGAAGTGAGGAAACGATTCGGCCGATGCCGAGGAATAATTGGGTGGCGTATGTAAATGTCATATCTGCTTAATGGGAAGAATACATCCAGGAAGGGGAGTTTATGCCGGCGGCGGCGTTTTTATTTTTTTTTATTTCGCCATATAAAATTGTGTAAATATGTTTCCGCTATATGAAAACACGTTTGCGGCTCCGTTGCTCGGTAATCAAATGGCTTTCTTTCAGTTTTTCGAGAAACGTCACCGCAATAGCAATATCCGCTTGTTTCACAAAATGTTACGATTGTTCGCGGAGTTTCTCTATGGCTCAAATATATTTTTTTTTTGGGGGGATTTGAGAAGTGAAAACTAGATTAGGACAATTGAAACCGTACGGTAAATGAATTCGGAATGACGGTCCGCATTCCGCGGGGACTCAGCCTGGTTATTAGGGGATGGTGGGTGTAGGAGGGGGCTGGGCGGTTTTCAGCCTTTTATTCTTTCGTCCCGAACGATTGTATGTTTTAGTAATTGTGCAGAAATGCGCGATTTAAATGGGCCGGTTGATGCTATAAAACGGGTGCGCAACGTGGCCAACTTATTGATTGCCAGTAATCAGAGTGTATAAATATATCATCTCACCAGTTTGGCTCCTCTCCAAGTTCCACTCTTCAACGTGATCAAATTTTCAACATTTCTAATAGTGACAGAAAAAGGGCAGATTCATATTTGTTATTGATTTGAGCGTAATGTAATAACGTGTGATCATATTTTCATTGATCTCTGAAGCAAAATTTATTTATCTCATTTAATAATAGTTTCCGTTTGCTGGTAATGTAAACGTAGCTGATTTTACACAATGCAAGATTTAAATTGCTCGAAGAGCGTATGCCGTATGCTATCTGACACTTATTTTTCTGTGTAATTCCGTGCTTCAGATTTAAACGAGGCAGATTGTGTAATGCTGTTACATTTATTTAATTATGCCGCAGTCACTCCGAATTCATGTTATAATATTTAGTTTAGTGACGTTTCTTTGATATATATTTTTTCAAGAAATAAAAAGATATAATGGTAATAATATGGATAATGTAGAGGCTAATATAATCAAACAAAATTATAATAATTACAAAGTCTCGTTGACGATAGAGGCTTCTACTTCATTATATATACTTAATAACAAATTAAACACACTTTTTACTTTGTTTTGTATAATAGATTTCATTTATTTGGTACGTTCATGTATTGAAATCATAGGTCGCCAAATAAGTAAAATCTGTTATACAAAACAAAATAATAAAATATCTGTATGAATTCATTTTAATTTAAAAAAATCTTAAGCTACGTACGAATTAAAGATTAAACATGTTCTTAATTTAATTTTTTTAAGAAAATTTTACAGGAAACTTCAATTTTTTTTTCTTAGTTAAACCAAATGGTATTTTTTAAATAAAATTTCAATTGTTTTTAGTGAATTAGAAAAATATTTCAAAAAGTCTTTATATTTAATAGATTTTCAATTGATAAATCATAACTACTTTTAAAAATATCCTTCTGATATTTCATAATCAAGAAAATTTTCACTGTTATTTTCTTTTTAATAATTTAAAATTCCTCGTACGTAAAAAAGTTGTTTTTGGGTGTCCAGATCTTCTTCCGTGTCTCATTGAAAAACCTGTGTCATCTCCCGGACGGTGACCTTGAAATTCAGTAATCCTTGAAGGACTCTTTAAGCATCGGTTGCATTCTTTCCAAGCCGCATAGAAGATTTAATTGCGCTGTTTAAGCATATCAGCCTGCTTCGATGGATTGTCGAAAATCATGCGCATTACTTTCACAATAGACCCTGTATTTCAGACTTAAAGTTAATTGATTTAAATTAAAATTTTCACTGTTATTTTCTTTTTAATAATTTAAAATTCCTCGTACGTAAAAGAGTTGTTGTTGCGTGTCCAGATCTTCTCCCTGGTCTCATTGAAACACCTGTGTCATCTCCCGGACCGTGACCTTGAATTTCAGTAATCCTTGAAGGACTCTTTAAGCATCGGTTGCATTCTTTCCAAGCCGCACAGAAAACTTAATTGCGCTGTTTAAGCATTTTACCCTGTTTCGATATATAGTCGAAAATCATGCGCATTACTTTCATAATAGACCCTGTATTTCAGACTTAAAGTTAATTGATTTAAATTAAAATTTTCACTGTTATTTTCTTTTTAATAATTTAAAATTCCTCGTACGTAAAAAAGTTGTAGTTGCGTGTCCAGATCTTCTCCCGGGTCTCATTGAAAAACCTGTGTCATCTCCCGGACTATGACCTTGAAATTCAATAATCCTTGAAGGACTCTTTAAGCATCGGTTGCATTCTTTCCAAGCCACATAGAAAACTTAATTGCGCTGTTAAAGCATTTTACCCTGCTTCGATATATAGTCGAAAATCATGCGCATTACTTTCATAATAGACCTTGTATTTCAGACTTAAAGTTAATTGATTTAAATTAAAATTTTCACTGTTATATTCTTTTTAATAATTTAAAATTCCTCGGACGTCAAGAAGTTGTTGTTGCGTGTCCAGACCTTCTCCCGGGTCTCATTGAAAAACCTGTGTCATCTCCCGGACTGTGACCTCGAAATTCAGTAATCCTTGAAGGACTCTTTAAGCATCGGTTGCATTCTTTCCAAGCCGCACAGAAAACTTAATTGCGCTGTTTAAGCATTTTACCCTGCTTCGATATATAGTCGAAAATCATGCGCATTACTTTCATAATAGACCCTGTATTTCAGACTTAAAGTTAATTGATTTAAATTAAAATTTTCACTGTTTTTTTCTTTTTAATAATTTAAAATTCCTCGTACGTAAAAAAGTTGTTGTTGCGTGTCCAGATCTTCTCCCGGGTCTCATTGAAAAACCTGTGTCATCTCCCGGACTGTGACCTTGAAATTCAGTAATCCTTGAAAGACTCTTTAAGCATCGGTTGCATTCTTTCCAAGCCGCATAGAAAATTTAATTGTGCTGTTTAGGCATATCAGCTTGCTTCGTTGGATTGTCGAAAATCATGCGCATTACTTTCACAATAGACCCTGTATTTCAGACTTAAAGTTAATTGATTAACTACATTCCTTTAAAAGTTACTTGTTACTTAAATCTACTTTTTAGTTCCACATACAAATTTAAATTTTATGATATTAATTGTTATAAGTTTTCGCGAAAGCTTATTCTTTGTGATACATTATAAATGATAAATTTAAATATTAAAAAAATGTACTCGCGTTTTTAATGAATTCTTTTAATTATAAGAAATGTTTTAGTAAACAAACTTACACATTTTAAACTGCAGTTGATTGCTGGTAATAAATTATAACCGGTTTTTCTATGGGTGCGCAGAAATAAGTTCAGTGAGTATTGCGAGTTAATTATTTTTTACTCGACTCACAGTTTCAAAGGAATGGCTTCAGTTTGTCTAAGTTCTTATACACACAAAATCGATGAAACGCCGCTAAAAACTTACACTAATTAGTAGATTTTTATTTCGAGTTCTCTTATTAATTTTAATTTATTTATTACTTAATTTGCTATATAACGTATTTTATTTTCAGACTAACCAGTGCAGACTAGAGTGACCAATTGGATAAGCGTTATTCTGCAGGATTAATTTGTAAGTGATTTAATTTATTTAATAAATATATAAATACAGTCAATATATTTCTTGAGCTGTGCATATATATTATTGTGATACTAGTTTAAAATAACTTTTAATATGATTATCTAGTTATATTATATTAATAAATATTAAGGGTATAAAATCGTTACTTTTTACGACACAATTAAATTAAAAAGTCGGTATATACGAATATATTTATAATTCGTTACTCTAAGGCTAAATGAGGTTACGTTATCCCAATGCATATTTTAAGGCAATAGGTCAGTAGTTCAGTAGTACATTAGCCCACTTCATAATTTATTAGAATAGCTCAGCAATATATTAACTAGATGCATAATTAATATCAAACAGCCTCATTTTTTTAGTAAGCACTGTACTCATATAATTAATAACTTATTAGAATGCATAATTGGTATTTAAACTTAACGGATAGCTAATTAGTGTAGTTTATTTATAATAAATCAATAAATTATTACTTATATATATGCATAAAATTATATAACCACTCGAATATTTCTTATGGTATTTTTTAATTAAATTCCATTAATAATACGTGTATTTCAATCAAATTATTCATTATTAATTACGGACGTAACTATAACCGACTTTCGGTGTATACAGTTACAGTAAAATTAATTAATTGCCGTTAATTTATTAGTGTTTGCAGTGCATTGATACAGTTGCATTGTTGCGCCCAATTACATAAACGATCTGAAATACCTTACAATAAAATTGAATAAACACAATTTATTATTCACTCGAACTATTCAATATTTGTACAAATAATGAATACTGTCTAAACCAACAGTGCTCTAGTTATATAGCGGAAAGTCGAATGTGACACATTTACATAAAATATTGCTTAATTCTATTAGAAACACGCTTAAGTTACATAATTCAAATTAAAGTAGAAATTGAATTGGTATGGTGAATTACGTTAATTTATATTCGAACTGGTGTTAAAATGGGATGGAATTATTGAAACAACGAAATTGAATGAGTTTGGTCGCTGCTATTACATATTATTTGCGACTAGATTAAATTCCACTGGACAAACAATTTTATAAAACGTGAAATGTCAAGCGTTCAATTAATTTACGCGGAAAACGGTATTGGCCTTCCAAATTGAAATTTCTACTAAAGCAAAACGACGTATAATTGCACTTTTAGAATTATTCTAATAGAAAAGGAGATATAGCGAGGCATGTGTTTTCCCCCGGGGGAGAAAGCCGTTAATTAACATTTCCCAAGTTGAAAAGAAGGGGAAAAAGAGTAATTGTAGTAAGAAAGTTTAGGGCACAATAAGGAAAACCAGTGCTCCGGATTTCTCGTAAAATCTGCAATCTTACTAGAAGGGCCTTATGAAACTCGAGAGCTGTATTGAATAATTCGACGGCGTTTTATTTAACTCGCTAAATCACACCTTATTAGCGCCGGCAGTAGGTGAAAATTGATTGGTTTTTTGTCATATCGCACAATCCGATTGCGAATATTCGAATCTGCTGCATGGAAAGTAAGTTAATTACGGAGTCCTGCCACGGTCCGCTTGCATACAGATGAATCGGTCATGATAAATTACCCGATTGACGTCGATGCGGTTGAAATATTTGGATTATTGTTAATACACCGTTATATACTTATACTCCTCTGCGTTGATTAACGCTAATGGGGTCAATAAAAGTTAACAGGCTTCAGTGGTGGATAATTATTAATGGGCCATGCACTGTATCCATTATGAATTAATTAGGTTTAATTTACATATACAAGTTATTGTGCATGATTAACACCTTGAATGTATTGATTTTTATGTATACTAACGTTTAAATTATATTAAATATGATTATTGTAGTAGCCAACCACCACCTTTTATATATTTTACAATTTCCACTATTTTAATTTCAATATAACTATTTTTCGTTTCGAATATTGACGACCATCCTGGATATGATTACATTATTATGCTCCTCTGATTTATTTGGGGGTAGTTTTTCAGAACCATGTCCTTAAATTTTATTCTTTTTCTTCATAGTCCTCTTTCCCTTGGAGAACAGATTTTGATCTCGTTTCTCATAATGTTTCCAAGGTAACTTAGTTTTCTTCTCTTGATGGTTTTCATTACTTCCAAATAATTCATCATTCGTTTCATCACTGCATTGTTCTACCCAAGAGATTCTCAATAATCTCCTGTATATCCGCATTTCGAAAGCCTCGAGACTTCTTTGTGTTGCTTCGGTTATTCCATAGAAAATATAGAATCGAAGAAGTATGATTTTGTTATCGATGTTGAGGCTGTTACTTTAGAACAGTGCAGCATTCTTCATTTAGAGCGTTAATAGCGGATTTGACTTCATCTGTCATGATACTAGGTCTAGATTCGGCTTAGATGTGGAGTGGGTCGAAAAATAATTGTACTATGTACTTTACTCAAGTTTATTTAATGTCTTCTCCATCTACAATCAGCTTTTCTGCACCATTTATAAGATTTTACACAGATTTCTCTTTGAACTCTCCCATAACTTCCCTTATGTACATTGAACTCATAAAACCTGCTTTGTAAAACTTCTATTTCGTGGCAATTTTCATCCAATTCTTTTTGTTTGGCCTCTTGAATTTTTTGCTGTATGTCTTTCCATATGTTCTTGTGTGTTGAGGGATTACTCTTTTGCTGCCTTCATTCTTTCATGAGTAACACAACTTTTTCTGTCATCCAGGAATTATCTTTCAATCCATCCTTAAGGCATTTTCATTGTTGCTTCAGTAAGTATCTTTATTTGTCCTTCTGTGTTAAAAATTTCCTCCTCAATCTGCCTGCACTTGTAATTGATCTCCTTCTTTTCATGATTCTTTAGTGTGTTATTCTTAAGTATCCTGATATTATATTTTGGTTGTTTCGTTTTTTATATGAAAGATCATATAAAGAACGAAACAACCAAAATATAATATCAGACAACTACATACGAAATTTGAGAGAGCTTCGTCATATACTTTAGCATAAGTGGATTATGGTCTGACTGTACATCAGCATCCGGGTATACGTCTTCACCCTTGTGAAGCTGTTCCTTATTCCTATATCTAAGATATAATCGATCTGGTTTCGGATGATATGGTCTTTTCCGCCGACTCTAGGAGAAGTACAGGTATACAATCATATAACTACAACACTGTCTCTAATTTATTTTTTAAAAAACCATACTTTTCTTTATGGTTTACATTTTTCTAAACTGTAAATACTGTAACTTAGGTGAAAATAAATATGTAGGATAGGTGGGCTTCTAATTACTTTAATATTAGTGCAAGGCTTTCTTGATAAAAATTCCTATCAATATACGTATTGCCTTAGCGTACTTTTGACTTACGCCAAAAAAATATAATTGCTCTAAACGAAGCTAAAATGTTATTTTCTGCTTTAGCGCACTCTTCACCTACACTAACAAATTGTATATTAACCTAGCGTACTCCTGACCTTACTCAATAAATTGTTCATTACACATGCCTACAAAAAATAAGTGAGTATTTTGAAAACTTTCAAATAATACATTTAGAAGGTAACAATCAACATCAATGTTATTCCCCAAAACTTTTCTACAAAACACTATTTTCAAGGTAATCTCTATTCAATGCTTCGGTTTTTTGCCTCTTTATTTAATTTATTTATCTTTGGTCTCCTTTTAAAATAATACATATTAACAAATTAACAGAAAATAAAAAACATACATAGAATTTTGACGTGAGGGACATTCATGCACGATACCAATTCACGGGTCTATGTCGCAGCCAACGTTGTGCTGCATCAATAAGGTCTTCATCATTCGCCTAGTGCTTCTCGTATATTGCGATCTTAATTGGGCCAAGTAGATGAAAATCCGACGTTGTGAGATCGCAGTTGTAGAGTGGATAAGGAAGAACAGACCGCTGCAGTTTTGTGAGGTCCTTTCGAATGCGAAAACTTGTATGAGATTTGGTGTCATGAAAAAAGAGAAGTTCGTTTCGCTTTTTGTGCCTACGAACACGTTGAATATGACAGAGAAAAAAATATGTTTCAATATTTATTGAATATCCCTCGTATATATTTGCCTAATGTCAGTAAGCAAATCGATAAATTAATTAAAATTAAATTAAAGAAATTGCATAACATGATAATGATAATGTTAATATTTTAATAATTGGAATCCTTGATTTATGTTTTAGTAAATAGAGGGATGTACAGTAAACACCCACCAACCCTTTATGTATATTTTAACTTCTATTAAATCACTGTCTTTAATTTAGTGTGAAAAATATTCAAACTTTTGTTTCTGGTTAAATTTTTCTAAACTGTAATCACTGTTTGTAATTTAAGTTTAAATAAATATGTAGGGTGGGTGGTCACTATCCCAAATTCCAATTAATTTAACATTAGCATAATTTTTATCACAAAAATTGCGTAGGTTAAAGAAAAATATAATGTAAAAATGGATTAAGAAATTAAATACATTTTGCGGCAAATTATGGTTAATGTTTTAGTAATTGGAGGGTGGGATAGTGGCCACCCACCCACCCTACATATGTATTGGAATTTCAACTACAACACTGTCTTTAATTTATTGAAGAAAAAAAAGATTCTTCTACTTTGTAGTTTCCATTTTTTAAACTGTAAACACTGTTTATAACTAAAATTAAAATAGATAAATAGGGTCAGTATGCAAGCACTATTCCACCCTCTAGTTAATGTAATATTAGCAGAAGGTGTGATAAAAATTACAAACAATTAATTTATTGCTCTAGCGCATTTTTTACTTATCTCAAAAAAATAATAATTACCCTACCGTAACAAAATATATATTTGTATAGTACCAGAAAACAAATTAATATGTTAATTAAAGAAATTGTAAATGTAAATGAAGGGTGCTATAGTTGCCACCCACACATTGCAATTTCAACTACAAATATGTAAGGTGAGTGGGCGGACACTACTCCATCCACTAATTACTGTAAGATTAGGGGAAGGCCGTTAAATTCTTAACAACGAATTTATTGTCTAGCGTATTTTTGACTTATCCCAAAAAATTAATACTTAGCGTACAGTTGACCGCAGGAAAAGGTCATTCGTTGCTCTAGCGTACATTTAACCTACACTAACAAATTGTACATTAACCAAGCATACTCCTGACCTTACTCAATAAATTGTTCTTTAAGCATGCCTACAAATAATAAGTGAGTTTTTTTTTATTTGAAAACTTTCAAATGATAAAATATATATTTGTATTACACCAGAAAACAAATTCATACCTTAATTAAGGAAATTGTAAATGTAAATGGATGATGTATAGTAAGCATCCACCCATCCTACATGTATATTTTAACTTCTATTAAATCACTGTTTTAATTTATTGTAAAAAATATTCATACTTTTGTTTCTAGTTAAAATTATCTAAACTGTAATCACGGTTTGTAATTTATGTTGAAATATATATGTAGGGTGGGTGGGTGTCCACTATCCCAAATTGCAATTACTTTAACATTAACATAGTTTTCATCAGAAAAATTGCGTAGATAAAAAAACTATAATGTTAAAATTTATTAACAAATTAAACACATTTTGCAGCAAATTATGGTTAATGTTTTAATAATTGGAGAGTAGGATAGTGGTCACCCACCCACCCTACATATACAGTGCAATTTCAACTACAACAGTGTCTTTAATTTATTGGAAAAATAACCATACACTTCTTCTTTGTAATTTACATTTTTCAAAACTGTAAATACTTTTTATAGCTTAAATTAAAATAAATATGTAGGGTGAGTATAAGGGCACTACTCCGACCTCTAATTACTGTAAGCTTGGCAGAAGGAATGTTTGATAAAAATTCCCTACAATTCATTGACTGCTATAGCGAATTTTTGACTTATCCCAAAAAAATATTTATACTCTAGCGTACAGCAAATTATGGTTAATGTTTAAGTAATTAGAGGGTGGGATAGTGATGATAGTTTTGATTGTAGTTAAATTTTTCTGAATTCTAACCACTGTTTGGAATTTAAGTTCAAATAAATATGTAGGGTGGGTGAGTGGCCTCTATCCCACCTTCCAATTACTTC
Organism: Ontholestes murinus; assembly: GCA_963969525.1. NCBI lineage: Eukaryota > Metazoa > Arthropoda > Insecta > Coleoptera > Staphylinidae > Ontholestes > Ontholestes murinus. The sequence goes on along the minus strand of OZ018399.1, from coordinate 9,857,807 downwards.
AACATTAGCGCAAATTTTTAAAATAAAAAAATGCACAGATTAAAGAGAGAAAAATAGTGTAAAAATGTATTAATACATTAAAAATAATTTGATGGTTAATGTTTAGTAATTGGAGGGTGGGATAGTGGCCACCCACCCACCCTACATATATATTGCAATTTCAACTACAACACCGTCTTCAGTTTATTGAAAGAAACATACTTCTTCTTTCTGGTTTAAAATAATTATGTATGGTGAGTATGCGTGCACTATTACACCCTCTAATTACTGTAAGATTAGCAGAAGACTTGATAAAATTTTCTTACAATTCATTTATTCATGATGTGTAGCCGTATTAAGGTAACTTTTTTTTATATATTAAGGAAGTACACTTTATTTACAATCCAATTCATTTATTGCTTTAGCGTATTTTTGACTTATCCCAAAAAATTATAATTACTTTAGCGTGCAGTTGACCGAAGCTAAAAAGTTATTCGTACTCCTAAAATCCAGTAACAAATTGTACATTAACCTAGTATATTTCTGACCTTACTTAATAAATTGTTCATTGGTCATGCCTACAAATAATAAGTTTTTTTTTAGTTTGAAAACTTCCAAAGATAAAAAAATATATATTTGTATTATACCAGAAAACGAATTCAAATTAATTAAAGGAATTGTAAATGTAAATGGAGGGAGGTTTAGTCAACACCCACCCACCATACATGTCTAGTTTAACTTCTATTAAATCACTGTCGTTAATTTATTGTAAAAAATGTTTACACTTCGTTTGTGGTTAAATTTTTCTAAACTGTAATCACTATTTGTAACTTAATTTCAAATAAATATGTAGGGTGGGTGGGTGGCCTCTATCCCACCTTCCAATTACTTAACCACTAGCATAGTTTTTATCAGAAAAAATGTGCATAATAAACAAAAAATATTATGTAAAAATTTATTAAGAAATTAAACACATTTTGCAGCAAATTATGGCTAATGTTTTAGTAATTGGAGGGTGGGATAGTGGCCAGACACCCACCCACCCTCCATATACATTACAATTTAAAAATATCTAAACGTTTCTTTGTGGTCTATATTTTTCAAAACTGTAAAGACTGTTTATAACTTTAATTAAAATAAATGTTTAAAGTAGGTATGCGAGCACTATTCCACCCTATAATTACTGTAAGATTATCGGAGGGCTTGATATTTTTTTTTATCATTCATTTTGCTTTAGCGAATTTTTGACTTATCCCAAAAAATTAATAATTACCCTAGCGTGCATTCCGCCGAAGGTAAAAAGTTATTCATTGCTCTAGCGTACACTTAATTTATACTAACAAATTGTACATTAACATAGCATACTCCTGACCTCACTCAATAAATTGTTAATTAGGCATGTCTACAAATAATAAGTGAGTTTTTTTTTATTTTAAAATTTTCAAAAAATTACATAACATATATTTGTATAATACCAGAAAACAATTTCAAATGTTAATTAAAGAATATGTGAATGTAAATAAAGGGTGGTATAGTAAACACTCACCCTACATGTATATTTTACCTTTTATTAAATCACTGTGTTTAATTTATTGAAAAAAATATTTATACTCTTGTTTGTAGTTAAATTTTTCTGAATTCTAAGCACTGTTGGGATTTTAAGTTCAAATAAGTATGTAGGGTGGGTGGGTGGCTTCTATCTCACCTTCCAATTACTTTAACACTAGCATAGTTTTTATCAGAAAAAAATATGCATAATAAACAAAAAATAAATAATGTAAACATTTATTAAAAAAATAATCACAATTTTTGCAGCAAATTATGGCTAATGTTTTAGTAATTGGAAGGTGGGATAGTGGCCACCCACCCACCCTACATATATTCTGAAATTTCAACTACAACACTGTCTTTAATATATTGAAAAAATACCCATACTTCTTTGTGGTTTATATTTTTCTAAAGTGTAAACACTGTTTATAACCTAAATTAAAATAAATATGTAGGGTGAGTATGCGTATTTTATTCCACCCTCTAATTACTCTAATATTAGCGAAAGACTTGGTAAAAAATCCCAACAACTTATTTATTGCCCTAGCGCATTTCTGACTTATCCCCAAAATAAAATTAATATTTATCCAAGGTGAGTTGACCGAAGGTAAAAAGTTATTTGTTGTTCTTAACTTCACTAACAAATTGTACATTAAACCTAGCATAGTCCTGACCTTACTCAATAAATTGTCCTTTACGCATGTCTACAAATAAAAAGCGATTTTTTTATTTGAAAACTTAACAAAAAGATAACAAAATATATATTTCTATAATACCAGAAACAAATTTATACATTAATTAAAGGAATTGTAAATGTAAATGGAGTGAGGTGTAGTAAACACCCACCCACCCTACATGCATATTTTATCTTCTATTAAATCACTGTTTCAATTTATTGTAAAAAAATATTCACACTTTTGTTTCTAGTTGAAATTTTTTCTAAACTTTAATCACTGTTTGTAATTTAAGTTTAAATAAATATGTAGGGTGGGTGGGTGGTCTCTATCCCAACTTCAAATTAATTGAACATTAGCATAGTTTTTATAAGAAAAATTGCGTCGATTAAAGAAAAATATAACGTAAAAATTTATGAATAAATTAAACACACATTGCAGCAAATTAGGGTTAATGTTTTAGTAATTGGAGGGTGGGATAGTGGCCACCCACCCACCCTACATATACATGCAATTTCACTACAAACACTGTCTTTAATTTATTGATAAAATAACCATACACTACTTTGTGGTTTACATTTTACAAAACTGTAAAAACTGATTATAGCTTAAACTCAAATAAATATGTAGGGTAAGTAGGTGGGCACTATTTCACCCTCTAATTACTGTAAGATTAGCAGAAGGCTTGATCAAATTTTCCTACAATTCATTGATTGCTTTAGCGTATTTTTAACTTATCCCAAAAAATTAATAATAACCCTTGCGTGCAGTTCACCGAAGCTAAAAAGTTATCCATTGCTTAGCGTACACTTGACCTACACTAACAAATTGTACATTAATCTAGCATACTCTTGACCTTACTTAATCAAATGTTAATTTCTCATGCCTACAAATTAGAAGTGAGTTTTTTTAGTTTAAAAACTTTTAAAAGATAACAAACTATATATTTTTATAATACCAGAAAACAAATTCATATATTAATTAACGAAAATGTAAATGGAGTGAGGTGTAGTAAACACCCACCGTCCTTACATGCATATTTTAACTTGTATTAAATAAACTGTTTTAATTTATTGTCAAAAATATTCATACTTTTGTTTGTAGTTAAATTTTTCTAAACTGTAACCACTGTTTGTAATTTAAGTTCAAATAAATATGTAGGGTGGGTGGGTGGCCTCTATCCCACTTTCCAATTACTTCAACATTAGCATAGTATTTGAAATAAAAATTGCGCAGATTAAAGAGAGAAAAATAATGTAAAAATGTATTTATAAATTAAACACATATTGCACAAATTAAGGTTAATGTTTTAGTAATTGGAGGGTGGGATAGTGGCCACCCACCCACCCTACACATACATTGCAATTTTAACTACAACACTGTCTTTAATTTATTGAAAAAATATCCATACACTTCTTTGTGGTTTAAATTTTTCTAAACTATAAACACTGTTTGTAATTTATATTAAAATAAATATAAATAATTGTTTAGTTTGTAAATTTTGTTGAAAGCTTAACTAACCCACCGTCGAATCACTGCAACATTTCACCCACTAATTACTTTAACAATAACACAAGTCTTCCTTCAGAGTAATTCCTTACAAATTATCCATTACTTTAGCGTATTCCTGACCTATCCCAATAAATTATTAATTGGCGTAGGATGCAACTGAGCAAGGCTAGATTGTTATTCATTGCTCTATCGGATGCTTAACCTACACTAACAAATTGTACATTAACTTAGCGTACTCCTGATCTTACTCAATAAATTATTCAATACTGAAACCTATAAGTAATAAGTGAGATTAATAGTACAGTAGACCAATAAATAATTGATTATGGTAGGTCAAGAGTTTGCTGGATGTAACGAACAGTCACAGGTGCGTAAGGCTAATACACAATTTAGGTAGGTCAAGAGTACGCTACGTTTATGCGAGATCAAATGTTCGCTAGGTTTATTAAATTATTGTATATTTGTATTTACTGTAGATTCAAATTTGTAGAAAAAAAAAAACAATCAAAATCTTTGAGTTGCATAAAAAGGATAATATATTTATTGAATATACACACAGATGCATTTTTGTATAAAAATATTTTTAGAAAACATGAAATAAGTCAGTATATATATTTTATTATGCTAGGTCAACATACAGTTGATTGTGATAGGTCAAAAGAACGCTGGATCAACATGTAATTAATTCTGATAGATCCAAAGTATTTAGTGTCAATACAAAATTTATTGGGGTAGGTCAAGATTACGCGAAAAAAGAATTACATTTATTGCGGTAGGTCAAGATAACGTTGATGCCGTAATGAAAAAATAATTAGTAGGTATTGTAAGTTATTAAAACCTTTAATTCTGTCTAAAAAAGCTTTGGCAATTTGATAAAAATCGTTCTTATTATAAGTATTAGTTGTG